>MTQE01002560.1:6759424-6775104 GCA_014337955.1 Aspidoscelis marmoratus | reverse complement strand
AAAGGTGCATATACGATTTGAAGACAAAACCAGAAAATGATGCTTGGTTGATTTGCTTTTGCTGTGGGATCATTTTTATTTTTAGTCGTGTATCTGCTTGATCCAACAAATATAGATTAATTCAGTCCTGATTTACTTGGTGATCCAGAATAAAATACTTGCATTAGGTACTGTTAGTTACATTTCCTATAAAATTAATACTGCCTGTTTGTGTATGATTCTGAAGTTTGTATTGCTAGATTAAAATAATTTAATTAATGAAAGGGAGATACTGATAGTGCTGCAGGACAGTGTTTGCTAAATGGAGTCAAGTAACTTGGTCTTATATTAAAAGACATCAGTGTTGTAGACTTACCAGTCCAGTTTTTCTTTTTTCAGGGCTTCTGAGTCAGAGCATTTAATTTTCCATGATGCAGTATGTTGGTGATAAGATATTTCTCAGTCAAAATCATTTTTATTTAAGCATCAAGTCATTGGCTACTTGTTCTGCTATGTTTGGATATTCTGGAGTAAAGCATGGACATTCGAGAGTATCTGTGCTTTATTCTGGAATATCCAAAACAGTGGAATTAACTAATTATCCCTCTTGTAATACAAAATGCACTTAGCATGGTTTCAGCTATGCTTGGGAACTTATTTTCTTTATCTTTCTGCCCCTGGGCTCCACCCACCCATGTGACCTCATAAGCCCCACCCACCCATGTGACCTCATAAGCCCCACCCATATGACCTTGCCCAGCAACACCCCTTTCCCCACTGTGCCTGTGAACACCCAGCTCTGAAGCCCACCAGCCGCCACTGTTTGGGAGGTAAATCCTCTGGTTTTTGGACAGTTTTGGGGGGCTGCTGCTTGTAGAAGCCAGCTCAGATAAAATCTAGGTCAGTTTGGGTGTGGCTAGTTCAGAGGCCTTTTCGCACTAGGGGTTCTCAAACGTACAGAAAACACGTGGGAATGCGGCATACACTCTGCCCGGGCTGGGTTTGCGTCCCAGCCCGTTCCCAAGTGCTTTCCGCACGTTCGAGGCATCCCCGGCCGTCCGGGAAGGGAAGTATTCACGCACGCTTCCCTCCCTGATAGCCGCGGGCACACACACACACCTGGCCACCATTGGCCGAAAATCGGGCAAACAGGTGGCAGGGAGCCATGCTGATCACTTACCTAGCTCGGCCAGGGTTGCCATCGCGCAGACGTGCCAAGCTTGGTAGACGGGACCCACAGGGTAGATGGGTCCCCGGCCGAGCAAGGCAAGTGATGGCCTTGTGTGTGGGGGGGTGGCGGCTAGCTCCCGGCTCCTGCAGTCCCATCGGGACTGCAAGAGTTGGGGCGACACCCAGATCGGCTTCCCCTCGCCCCTTTCTGCCTATGGGCCAGGGGCTGTGGGACCCCTTGGTAGACCGCACCCACGTGGGTTTGGTTTACCACAGTCCCTCCCCCCGGCAGATTGCAGCCAATCGCCAGCCTCTGCAGGGTGTAGGCACCTCAATTGAGGTGCCTAAGCCCCACAGAGCCCCCCCCCCCCCGGGGCCTGGGGACAAGCCTGCACACAGGCACACCTACCTCCTTGCTGTCCAGGCTCGAAATGAGCCGAGGCAGCCGGGAGCGCCCACCACGTGCGCCCGGCACGGCTCCTGATTGGGCAAGCTGCTCATGTGAGGGATCTCTCAGGATTGGGTGAGTGGGCAACCAAGTGGCAAATGTGCTTTAATCTTAACAAGTGCAAAGTAATGCGCATTGGGGCCAAGAATCCAAATTACGTCTATAAACTGATGGGGTCTGAGCTTTCTGCAACACACCAGGAAAGGGATCTTGGGGTTTTGCTGGACAGTTCAATGAATGTGTCGACCCAGTGCATGGTAGCAGCGGTGAAAAAAGCTAATTCAGTGCTGGGAATAATTGGGAAGGGAATAGCAAACAAGTCAGCAAGTGTCATTTTGGTAGAAAAGCCAACTCTTCTTCTTCTTCTTCTTCTTCTTCTTCTTCTTCTTCTTTATCGGAACCTGATCTGTGCCAGGCTAAAGCCAATGAACTGAGGACTGCAACTCTGTGATCTCAGAATTGATACAGAATTGTGCTATTCTCAACCTCTGCAAGCCTCATAGCCTCTCAGGGTGAAAGCCAGCTGCCCCTGGGCTAGCTAGGGTCTTCCTAAGTAGTTTAGGGTTTTCCTCCTCTCGTTCCCTTCTAAACATCTTCTCCATTCTGCAACCTGTCAAATTTGTCCTTAAGTGACCTTTCTGGTCACAAGAAACCACTGCTGTGGACTTCTTGACCTTACTTGCCCACTGTACATGTGCGAATATACTGGAAGAGAGACCTCTAGTGAGCCTGTCCCGCCACTGCAGTTGAGTGGGGCACTGATCTATTGCTCCCTGACAGCTCCACTCATCTAACAACTGTCAAAAGCTGTCTAATCCTATTATACACATTTTAAAAGCTATTTTTTGTACTTTTAATAAAGTTTATGTTCTATATTTGACTAAGATTGATCCTAGGAGTGTGTTCTGGACTGCTCAACTGTTCTTTTACAATGCACTGCGCCAATGTACCATTTTGAAAACCTAAGCATGAAGATTCTGCACTTTAGAACTTATAGCTGGGCTGAGTTATGTCACCCCAGTTAAACCAGTGTAACTCAGGGCATTGCTTGTAACAAGATTTGCAACATACAAAGGGAAGTATTTTCCCCTCCTTCGAAACTTTTCCCCTGCTCTGTTCTTTTTCTCCCTGTCGTATTGGACTTTCCCATGTTAAAAAATTAGCTCTCCTGCACTTGGGAATACCAAAAAACAAGGTGTTAAACCAATTTGTGAAACTAGGCACTGGATACCCTCAGATCCCTTTGGGTCTTACTCCTCCTCTTTTTCCAGTCTCACAGGCTCTAACATCTAGCTTCTACCTGCCCCCTTCACCCCAACATCAAATCTGCAAACCTCCGTTTCTGCCTGGTGGCCTTTCTCAGCCTTCAAAGTTCTGTTTCCCCATCCAAAAGCCCAAGCCTTCAAAGTTTCAGTCTTCAAAAACTCTGCCCCTCACTTACATTTTGCTCCTTTCTGTACTTAGAACCCAGAGATATGCCTATACAGGCTGGGTAATGCTAATGGAAACAGCCACATGATCTCCAGGGAATTAGAATTATGGGCATATACATGAACCAGATTAAGAGAAGCACAAATGATGGGAATCTGAAAGGGAATGAGGACATCTCTGGTATAAATGTCTTATTTGCAGAAAACTCCCATTTCAGCTAGATTTTGCCAATGATAATCTGTTTATATTATATTATCTCTATATAACTCCATAGCCTTGATTTAATGACAATCTTTCAAAGTAGATTGTTTTCTATTCAAAAGGAAGTAATAGGTATGAAGGAGGTTGCTAGGATTAGGGCCGTGGCTCCACCAAAACTGGGCAAAGGCACCTCCAGTATAACGGCCTTTTCACCACTTCACAAAGTGTGTTCCATTGCTACTAGGGGACTTGGGTATTCAAGCCTCGACACAAACCCAGGGTATCATCATTCAAGATGTGTGGGAGAAGCAGCCCCTAGAGTCAGTGGCCCATTTTGCAGAGGCTAAGGGCTGTGGCCCAAGGTTGTGCCTCGTCCATGAACCTTTGATGGGTCCTCAAAGCACTCATCAAGGCCCTTTGGGTGGGAGGCATAGAGATCGGCCATCTTAGGCAGCCTCCAGATTAGTGGATTAAATCCGCTGCTATTAAAAAATACACAGCTTACTTGCTGCGAGGAGACGA
This sequence comes from Aspidoscelis marmoratus, assembly GCA_014337955.1. Taxonomy (NCBI): domain Eukaryota; kingdom Metazoa; phylum Chordata; class Lepidosauria; order Squamata; family Teiidae; genus Aspidoscelis; species Aspidoscelis marmoratus. The sequence goes on along the minus strand of MTQE01002560.1, from coordinate 6,771,353 downwards.
CATTTTGTCCCCACTCCCGACAGAGGTCGGCGGCTTTCTCTTCAGCGGCTGCGAGACTTCCGTGGCATGCGCGATGAGTGGTGTGTCACATGGGAAGGGGCAGCCAGTGAGAGCTGAGCTGCAGGCTTAGTTCTCATTTGGTGTTCTCGCAGTCCTGTCCAGACTGGCAGGAACATTCGGGTTTACCTTATACTGCAGCACAAGTGTTGATTTTTCTGCAGTAAATCTGAAGTAGTGGCGGCTAATGCGCCGATGCTACGCAGGACCGGGCGTTGAATGTGATGCCTGCACCTCAGCTGTGCATTCCAATGCGCAGCTTTATTAAGTCTGGACACACCCTTAGGCTGCATCCCCAAAAGACTTATTTGCCTCTCTACTGTCACTCTATTGAAGTGGACTTTAAAAGTGCCGTGCAAATCAGGAATAAGCGTCCGCATGAGGCTCAGCAAAATGCGCATTTTTAATGCACCTTCCGTCCCCATGGGAGCCATATTTTCTTTGCGCGCATCTTTTTCTCCACGTCCCTGCTCTTGTTGGTAGGGTGGCAGTGGGAATGGGGAGGGACTGCGCTCGGCGCGGCCACAACCAGGAAGACAACCCCTGACAAGTCCAAAGAAAAAATAGCCATCGGTTCTCTGTTCGTCTCCCAGATCTTCCGCCCCCCGAAATGGCTTCTCGTGCCGGCAAACATTCACTCTCACCACTTTCCCCTGTTATCGCTATCAAAATCCAGCCTGTCCAGCACACGATCGCTCATTCAGTCACCATTTTCCCGGTTACTGCTGTCAAAATCCACCCCCAGCAATAATCCACCCATTCCACACCTCATAGCGATTGCAACAATGTTGCAATTCTGCGTGATTCTGGCTCTTTAGTTCTGAGCTTTAGAAAGGGAAGCTGCTTGTGTTACTGCTGTGTGTGCAGGCGGCAATCCCTGCCCCTTTTGCCACGGAGCGTCCCCAAGGTAAATGTTGCGAGGAAAACCCGCAACTTCCAAAAAGAGCTCTGAAAGTCTTATTTAAAGGGCACTTTTTTTGTTGCGCATTTTCCTCATTTTGTAGCTCTGGAAGTTCGTTAAAAACCCTGGCATGGGGGCGCTCAGGGGCAAAAGAGGATTTTTAGCAGACTTTAAATTCCTTGGGGACAGGGCCAAAGTGTCCCCTTTTGAGTGTATTATGGAGTCATGTTCTAGATCTAAAGCCGGCGGTAGTATCATCAGTTGCTGGATTTATTTTTTGTGCGTGCAGTGACTTTTACTTTGGAATTTCAAAAAAAAAAAAAGAAAGAAGGGAGGAAAAAAGGATATTCTCTCTCCAATTTGCTTCTGTTTTTTAGGTCTTTTATGGAAACAGAACAGATGATACACTTTTTTTGGAAACTGTCTTCATCCTACTCCTAAAGAACACTGAAGGTGCCATGACAATGCTCAGTTCTCAGCTACAAGACTTGCTCACTGTGATGCTTTTAATTCTTTCCTCTGCATTTCTGTTTGTACTTGTTGCTAGGACTGGACGGGAGGCCTCTGAGAGGGCTTCCCCTTTCCCCATCAGGTCCCAGAGGAGCCCAGACTCTGCAGAGGATCTTCAGAGTGTCACAGAATTTGAATGGGAAACTGAACTTGAAGAGGCAGAAAAGACAATGTCCCCTGGGCAGCACGTTCCAGCACCAGCAGCCATCACCAAACATCCTCTAGAAGTGATCTATTCCAATGATTATACATTCCTTATCAATGAGCCAAACAAATGCTTGGAGAGGAATCCTTTCCTGGTGTTGTTGGTGGTGACCGAGCCCCAAGATATTGCAAAAAGAGAAGCCATACGCCAGACCTGGGGCAATGAGAGCTCGGTGCCAGGGATCCCTATCCTTCGCCTCTTTCTTACAGGTGTTCACCCTATCTTCGCATCCCCGCTCCAAAATCTTTTGGAAGAGGAGAGTTCCGTTTACAGAGATATCATTCAGCAGGACTTCCTGGACACTTACCGTAACCTGACATTGAAGACTTTGATGGCCATGGAGTGGGTTACAAAGTTCTGTCCACGTGCTACTTATGTGGTAAAGGCTGATAGTGACATCTTTCTTAACGTAAATTACATGGTGTCAGGGCTACTACAGCCCCATCTCCCACCCAAGAAAGACTATTTTACTGGGTTTGTCTACAGGAACACAAAGCCACTTCGTAGCAAAACTTACAAAAACTATATACCAAAGGAGATATATCCCAATGATACTTATCCACCCTACTGTGCAGGGTTTGGGTATGTGTTTTCTGGAGATCTAGCCACGAAGATCTACCAAGTGGCTAAGAACACCAAAGTTATCTACATAGAAGATGTTTCCATAGGGATCTGTCTATATAAACTGGGCATTAAGGTGACTGATAGTCCTTCAGGGCTCTTCAGAAGAGACAAAATCAAATATGAGAAGTGCATATTCACCAAGTTAGTGGCTGTGCATAGCTATACACCAGAAGAACTGCGGAGGATTTGGCTTGATTTGCAGGACCAGAAGAAAACTTGTGACCACTGAATTGTACCGTGATATTCACCCAACTTTCCTCGTTAAGCCAGAGATGGATTTTGTGATACCTGGTTTATTTGATGCTGCTAGTGCATAGCACATTGCAGAATCACACAGAACAATGCATCGTCTTAGCATCTGGCTATTCAAATTAACAGTCCTTTTGCCTTTATCCATCTTGTTATCCTGGCAACTGATAACTGTGGGGCCAGTTCACGCCTCAACCGATTGGTCTGTTTTAGGTCACAGGGTGGACTTGTTTTTGGCTCCACCACAGCCATCTAGTTTCTTTGTCCACACTCTTTAGTCTCCCAAGCCTCACCAGGAACATTTTCCTCTCCACCCCTCCCATGCTTCTGCTCCGTGTGTCCTTCATGATCGGATGTCATCCCTTGCTATTGCTGTGAGATTATTGGTGGTACATTTGATTATCCGAACATTAGCCTGGAAGAGGAAAAGATGAAAGACAGTCTTTTGCAGGGATCACATTCACTGGCTTAGTACAGCAGTCTGGTTGTAAGGGGGCAAAGTGACCACTCGCAGACCTCTGCATGCACCACTCTTCCTTGTGGCCTGGTGAAGATAAAAAGAAGGGAAGCCTATCAGGGTGGATAACTCTTTCCGTGGCCACACTCATTTCTTCTTTTTCTGAGCTGAAATGACGCTTTTGGGAAGAGCCAGCTGTTGGTTGAGTGGTGAGGGCATGGGAAAACTTTTTAGGTCATTTTAGAGACCACTGTTAGACTTAGATGCAAACTGTTCAGAGCTCTTGCTGCATTATAACTAGTCAGTTCCATTCAGCATTTATAAGTGTGCTCAACTGTATATAATCCAATTATCCCTTCCTGTTCTCTTGTTACATTTTGCTGCTTTCTGCAATTTGACTGATAATTTTCACAAGTCTGCGCTATTCCATTACCCATACATTACTGCTGCCTATTTTAAAAGCCTATTGCCTGCTGTTAGAGTCTGTTTCTTTGCTGTTTTAAAGTGTTGCTTTTGTTCCAATTTAACAAAAGATTGCCAAATTTGTATTAGTTTAGCCTCAGAACTCCTTCCTTCTTCCCTACACTTTTTTAAAATCCACCCTAGCCAATTGCATCCTGCCTTTGGCAGTTCATGAAGCCAACCTTGGGGGGGTTTCCCACTAGCACTAAGTACCCATTAAGTACCTATCAGGGACCAATTAGGCTTAGAGCAGGAAGACCCCATTCCCACTGCAGGCCCCGTTAGACCCACATTTGTTTCCACCAGTTCTAGGAAAATACGGATTGAATGGGTCCTTCAGGACCTATACTCTGGATTTCCTGTAGACCCCATTAAAGGGGTCTACAGTAGGGTCTTCAGGCATCAAATGCAGATTATACAGAGCATGTTTCCACCACAATCGAGCAATGGGGTCTAGGGGGGCTCCGGGGGGGGGCACCCCCATGGGAGTTGCCCTGAAACCCAAATCTCTGAAGCCAGTTCCAAAGCTGGCTCTGAAGCCAGCTCTGGAGAATAGTACAGGCTCTGAAGAGGACCCAATGTGAGAACAATGCCAATCTTATGGACCTTTGTCAAAGGCTCCAGAGAATCTTTGAAGTTTGTGAGAGATCGCTCCGGAGGATCTTTGAGGAATCTCCAGAGCATCTACGGAGATTGCAGCCCCTGTCCCCCCAAAAACCTGGGGTGACGGGCAGGCCCCATGTAGGTCAATCCGGATTCACCACATGGGTGGTCCAGGGTTTCCACTGTGGGCAGGCTAGCACCAATTGCTATTGGGTGCTGCACCACCCGTGGGGACACATTGGGTACTTCCCTTAATCTAGATCTACTACATCTGGATTAGTTGAAGGACCCATTCCTTAGATCCAGATCATCTTAGATCCAGATTAAGGGAGGTCAGTGGGGAAAAAATCCCTTAGGTCCCCAAGAATAACTGGGAAAAAAAAGTAATTCTCCCAGTAAAACCAGCTCATGCCCTTCATGGTCCCCCAAGAGACCTAGGTTTGACTGTTCCCTCTTACTGAAGCATCTGAAGGGAACTGATAACAGGTGCCGAAAGGGCATTGCACAAGGGGTGGCATCCAGGCTGCTTTCCCATAGGCTGGCAGGGCCTGTTGCTGCTATGACAAATGAGCCATGAATGGCTCAGGGGCTGGCCTATACCCTAAAGTTCTCAAGGTGGATTGTTCTGAAAGTGGTGGACTGAAAACATAATCTGCAAATAAATTTTGATTCATTAAAACCACAACTGACTGAAGGGGAAGAGTAGCTATCTCTTCAGCCAAAGGCTAGGATAAATTGGTGCATCTTTACCATAGATCTAAAAGGGCACTGAGATGTGGCCGGATCTATCTCATAGGAAAAGGCATTCCATAACCTGAGAGCTGACGTAGAGATGGCCCTCTCATGTGCCCCATACCTTTGACCGCTGATGACAGCACCACCAAGAGGGTCTTTCCTGCAGGTCTCAGGTAACAGCAGATCTGTTAGATCTTTGGGGTTCAAGTTGTTTAGGGCTTCATGGTCAATTTTAGAACCTTGAATTGGGCTCAGTAGCAAATTGGCTATCGGTGCAATTATTTTAAGATCAGTGTAATGTGTGTCCACCCAGCATTGGCTGGTAAGGCACACCAGTGCAGATGTTCTTCATAATCCATGAGTTGTTGCCATATTTCTAAGAGGCTATCAGTGTTTGTACAGCTCTTTAGCTGTTTTATTTGATGTGTGATTAGTGTTAGCTCCATGGGCCACTGTTATGGAGCTTTTGGCTGGATATGGCTTGCATTCTTTTGCATTTGTGCCATGTGTTCATTCCTATGCGTTCATTAATGTTTTATTTACTCATGTGTCAACCAGGAGTTGGCCATAACATAGCAGTACCCAACAAAAGCAACAATTCAAATACAGTATTTATTTAGGAAATTTATACCCGACCTTTCACCAAATGGTCCCAGGGTGGGTTACAGTAAGAACAAAAGCTATCAAATATTAAAACATAATTAAAAACCTAACCCTCCCTCTCCATACCCACACCCTCCCTCCTTAACAGGACAGCACCCTGAGGAAGCTATCTCAACATCAAATGCCTGAGTGAAAATATATTCATATATTTTTCTCTGCATAAAGTTTTTGTCATTGCTTGCTCCTGCTTTGCTTGGTGTTGGGGTGAGGGAGTTGGGAAGAATGAGTGAGATTCCTGGAAAAGCTTCAAGGCCACTTTCCAAGGCAAAAGAGATAAAGACTCTTCTATCAGTTGGAGGAAAAGCTCAAAGGGAAGGATTTGCTGCTGGGGGAATGGAGGTGTACCTGCTTTTAGGAGGGAATAGATAAAGTATAAGAGATGCTTCTGGACTTGCTTTTGCTGACTTTAGCAATTATAAGATGTAGCTACTATGCTGCCTGAATAAAGGGATCATTTTGCTCCAGAGGAGACTCTTTATTTCTGCTACTCTAGTGAGACATCACAATAAGATTGTCGATCACAAAGTTCCAATGACTGGAGTGTTACTCCTTCTTCAGTGACAATTCAGTACATGCTTTCCAGTAGCAAAGAATGAATACCTTGCCCTCAGTTGTCTTTGGCATTATCAGCTGCATGTTTTGTGGTGATTGCTTTTAATAAACATCAGAAGACATAACTCTAGTGTCAATGTTATCTGAATGTTTCGTATTGTACTGATTTCTTGTTCATTGGCCGTGGTCACGCCTTCCCTTTGAACCTTCTGACTGCTCACACCTATTTCATTTCTAGCCATTTTACTTGTGGACTTTCCACCCTGCATTTGGATTTTCCTGAACGGAAGTCCACAAATAAGATAGATAGAAATGAAAAAGGTGTGAGCAGTCAGAACTGAAGATGGACTGAGGAAGGTTTAAAGGGAAGGAGTAGCCATGGATTTTGTCTCTAAAAAGCATGAATCACCAGGCAAGTCTACCAAAGATGGGAATAAGTACTGTGGGTTGCTTCGTATATGGACTATTCTTTAGTGTCATCTACCACAGATGAAAGGTTTTTGAAGGCAGTTCGTTAAGCTTAGCCACATGAGTCTGGTCTGATGAGTGACTAGTTCTACACCATTAATTATCATTAAAAAATCCCTAATGTTCAAACTGGCTTCCTGTGCAAGTTTCAAACCAGCCAAGGGTGTGCTACTCATGACTGTAAGGATGTTAACAGAGTTCGACACTAAAATTGTGTTCACGTTAATAATTTAATGTGGACAAAGTGTCTTCAGTTGTCAGATCACACCAGAATTGGATGTTTAGTGCCTCAGTCAAGGCTTTCATCCTATAGCCTAGACTTTCTGCAGCAGAGTGAGTTTTATCCAGTCACACAGGCTGTGGTCACACTTAAGATTTAATCCAGCTTGAGTTCACTTTCAGAGTGAGAAAACACATCAGCAAAGTGAACATCTGTTTTCTTTCAGTGTTAAGTAACTCAGAAAATCCACCTTTGGGATAGATAATGTGGGAAGAAAATTATTGGTCACTTTGCTGACGTGTTCTCTCACTCTGAAGGTTGGACTGAAGCTGGATTAAACTTTAGGTGTGACCACAGCCACAGTCCACTCCTCAGTTATTCTGCATTGATGTTTGTGTGCGAACAGTGGCCTGAATTTTCTCTGACTAGAGAGGGCTTTCCAAGAGAAGGGAAAAGGAGGTTTCTGTACTTTGCCTAGCTCTGCAGTTCCCTTGTTCCTTGCTCTCTCTTCGTTCAAACACAGCACACCAAGAGAGAGGAACAGGAAGATAGAGAAAAGATGAATACTGTATACGACCTTAGCCTAGGTCAGTTTTTCACTTCCACCCTTCCCCCAGGAATCTCTCAAGCCCACTAGAGTCCTTGGGCAGTGGGACTATTAAACAGGACAAAAACTGGGGAGACAAAAAGACATGCATTTCAGTGGGCTTAAGAGCTTGGAGGAGGGTGTTTAGCACTAATATTCTTAAGGAGCTGGTGGAGGCTTAAGAGATTAGACCCCTTCAGGTTTCATTGCTCACTACCGACAGGGCTACTGTCCACTCACTTACCAGCATATCCACTTGCCCACTGACAATGAGAGGCAGCACATGTTCTCCCAGGGCAACAGGGTCCAATGCCTACTCCCCTGCCAGCATCTACTTGCCCACTGGCAGCGAGGGCCAGCACACACCTCTCCACTAGTAGCAGGCCTGGTGCCTGTTTGGCTGCTGCTGCTGTGCTCCAAGACCCGCTCACTTGTTAGCCCATTTGTGCTCACTCACACATCACCAGTAGGGCTCAGCAACTAACTGCCTGCTGGCAAGGGGCAGTACCACCTTACCCACCTGAATCCTCTCACCTGTCCCTTCTCACCTTCATTGTGTTGTGTTTGAATGAAAATGAGAACTGGACAAATATACTGAGAACACCTGAAGAAGCTGGGAGTTGGGTGAGAGACAGTGTCTGCACAGATCGAATCTTCCTCCTACCCTGCTTCTGAGAAATGAGTCCAGCTTCTCACCTGCTTCAGACACACTTTTCTCTCCCCCCCCCCACCTCACCGCCATCCCAAATAAAACAAGCCAGGAACTGAAAGCCAGGAATAGAAGTCAATGTGTGAGAAGCAGCAGCAATGAATGGAGCAGCACAGCAGCTTGAAATGCCTTTTGTGTAGATGTTGGAATAAATAAGAATGCATTTTTCATTGCAAATACAAACATCTTGTTAAAAAAATATAGCACAATGATTAACTTATGAAATTACCTATCCAACTCGCAGTAGAGGAAGCAGCTAGGTTTAGTAGGTGGGGATGGACCTTAGCAGACATGACAAGTGCAGTGTGAACCAATGAAATACTGTGAATTTAGTATGCACTATATACTACCAGTATGACCAGAAATAAAGGACACTTGCTCTTCATTTGATTTAAAGTGGACAAAAACACGGTGGTGTGAATGCACCTTTGGGGTGTGATCACACAGAGCTTATTTTGGGTTCCCATTTTCACGGGTTCAACCCAGTCTGCAAACACACAAAAAAACATTCATTAATTTTAAAAATAAGTGGCCAAAAACCTAGCTTAAGAAGCCCTGTATGTTCATACCTTCACATTCTGTGCTTGCCACTGATTGGCCACCAACAGCCCAGGATTGAATGTCTCTGATTTGGTCGCCCAGCAGTAGCAGGCATTTCTGGGCTACTATTGCCTAAGAGAACACCCACCTACTCTGCTTAAAACAGTGAGTTGTCCCAAGATTTATAATTTCCCATCTGTGGAAGGGATAATCAGAGGCTTGGGGATGTGATAAGTGGTATTTTAAAAAAATTCTTTCTGTTTCTTGAGTCTCAAATTTGCCCCGGGCCCATGCTTTTTAGTGTGTGTGTAGACTTAGATGAAAGTTCAATTAATGTACTGATTGTCTGAATTCTCTGAACTGCATTGTCCATCTGTAAATGTATTGCTAGCTAACTAGGTAACGCAAGGTTCTCTTTACACAGGAACTTATGTGCCACTTATTGCCCCCCCCCCCAATGTGATGATGGCTCTTGTTCTGCTATCACTCAATCCCTTATTTCCACGGATAGAAATGGAGACAGTTTTACAGCTTGGAAGATTGTCACCAGATTTGCAGCATCCAGGGCACGATGATACTTGGGAGGGCTGAACTGTAACTCTGTTCTTCCCTCCTCTCTTGACCTTAGGTGATCAGTTGTCAGGATAACAGAATGGATGAAGGCAAAAGGACTGTTCATTTGAATAGCCAAATGCTAAGGCAATGCATTGTTCTGTGTGATTCTGCGATGTACTATTAGCAGTATCAAACAAGCCAGGCATTACAAAATCCATATCTGGCTTATTGGGGGAAGCTGAGTGAATAACAGAGCATATTTCAGTGGTCACAAGTTTTGCTCTGGTTCTGAAAGTCAGGCCAAATCTTCAGCAATTCATTTGGTGTACAGTGATGCACAACCACCAACTTGGAGTATTTGCACTTCTCATAGTCAAGATGGTATACATTGAAGAGCCCCCAAGGACTGTTAGTCACGTGAATACCCAGTTCGTATAGACAGATCCCTATAAAGGCATCTTCCATGTTGATGACCCTGATGGTCTTAGCCACTCTGTAGATCTTCGTGGCCAGATCTCCAGAAAAAACATACCCAGGACCACCACAGTAGGGCGGATAGGTGTCATTGGGATATACCTCCTTTGGCACGTACCATTTGTAAGCTTTACTACGAATTGGTTTTGTGTTTCTGTACACATACCCAGTTATGTAGTCTTTTTTGGGTGGGAGGTTTGGCTGTAGAAGCTCTGCTACCATATACTTTACGTTAAGAAAGATGTCACTGTCTGCCTTTACCACATAGGTGGCATTGGGACAGAACTTGGCAATCCACTCCATGCCCATCAAAGTCTTCAATGTCAGGTTGTTGTAAGTGTCCAGGAAGTCCTGCTGAATGATATCTCTGTAAATGGAACTCTCCTCTTCCAAAAGATTTTGAAGTGGGGATTCGAACCGGGGGTGAACACCTGTAAGAAAGAGGCGAAGGATAGAGATCCCTGGCACCGAGCTCTCATTGCCCCAGGTCTGCCGTATGGCTTCTCTTTTTGCAAAATCTTGGGGCTCGGTCACCACCAACAGCACCAGAAAAGGATTCTTCTCCAAGCATTTGTTTGGCTCATTGATACGGAATGTATAATCATTGGAATAGATCACTTCTAGAGGATGTTTGGTGATGGCTGCTGGTGCTGGAATGTGCTGCCCAGGGGACATTGTCCTTTCTATCTTTTCAGGTTCAGTTTCCCATTCAAATTCTGTGTCACTCTGACGATTCTCTGCAGAGTCTGGGCTCCTCTGGGACCTGATGAAGAAACGGGAAACTCTCTCGGAAGCCTCCCTTTCAGTCCTAGTAACAAGTAAGAACAGAAAGGCAGAGGAAAGAATTAAAAGCACCACAGAGGGCAAATTCTGCAGAAGAGACCTGTCCATCTTCATGGCACCTTCAGTGTTCTTTAGAGCTTGGATGAGGAGAGCTTCAGAGAGAAATCTTGTATTGTAGCCTGTCTTGTTTTCACAAATGATCTGAAAAAGAGAAGCAAAGTGGAAGGGAGATCATCCTAATCTTTTTCTTTTTTTGAAACTCCAAAGTAATCATGGCACTTCATGCCAATCTTAAAAGAGTTGCACTGTCTACCAATTTGCTACCGAGCAGAATTCAAGACGTTTAATTTATAAGGCCCTACATGACTTGGGCCTCAAATATCTAAAGGAATATCTTCTCCCATATCGACCTGCCCGTGCCTTAAGATCTGGAGGGGAGGCCTTCCTGGTTTTACCACCACCCTCAACAGCAAAGGGGATGGACATCCAGGAGAGGGCCTTCTCAGTGATGGTAACAACATTTAAATTAACATATTAAAACAATAACAGTATATATTAAAACAACAGTGCCTTCAAGTGGGAAGGGAAAGTGTATCCCTATTTAACCAAAGGCCAGGACAAAGAGGTGCGTCTTCACTGCCTTCTTAAATGTGTGCGGTGAAGGTGATAGATGCACCTCAAGGCAGAGACCATTCCACAGCTCCCTAACCACTACAGTAGACCAAACTGGTTCACTGCTGCTTTCTCCTAGATGCTTTGACATGGGGGACACTGAGACTGGGTGCCCCAGGATCACGTACTGGAGCCACATAATGGACACACGTGGTAGAGACACAGCTTTATCAATTACTAATGAAATGGCAAGCTTTACTATTACCCCTACTGTAAGACTGGTTAATCCAATTTCACTCGATAGACCTACCAGGCTGCGTTCACACCTACATATTAATCCAGCTTCAGTCCACTTTCAGAGTGGAAGAACACAATGGCAAAGAGACTTCTCATTTTCCTTCCATGTTATCTAAGTCAAAGATGGAATTTCTCGGTTAGATAAACCAAAAGCAAATGGCTTGTCACTTTGACAGTGTGCTATCTCAGTATGGAATTGGACTGAAGCTGGATTAAAATATAGTGTTGCTGCTTTTTTTGCTGCTGGATTAAAATATAGTGTTGGGACAATAAGCATCCTGAGTGATGCTGTGCAGTTTAAGGCTAAAAACGCTTTGCTTTTATCCCTTTTATGGTCATATCCACACCCAGAAGTAGAGTTCTACAAAGTAGATGCCATAACTCAGAATCTTGCGCACAGACTCCAATCCTCTGGTCTGATTAGGTGGATGAAGCCTGAAATGCGACACTCCAAAAAGCCTGGAGGGGGCAGCCTGGAGCAAAGCGAGCTGAGGTAAGTACTTGCCCTGTCCTAGTGTGAGTTTGCTCTGAGTTCTTCCTAGCAAACTTGGCCCTCAGGCATGAAGCATGTGGTAACTTAAATATTTCATAAAGCATCCAAAGCAACGTAAGGCACATGGGCCCCGTTCCCATTACAAGCTTAAAATGGTTTTCCTAAACCAAAATA
>MTQE01002560.1:6718551-6747910 GCA_014337955.1 Aspidoscelis marmoratus | reverse complement strand
GTTTCGGATTTGTTAAACTGAATTAACGCATGCCATGGGGATGCGGCCCCCAAGTTTCCACTGCATAGGAAGGCTTGAATTAAAAGCAAACAGAAGAAGGAACAGCCATTCTTGATTAGAACTGCCTGTAATCCTGAGACTTTTGAACTAGAAAGGTTTAAAAACTTGCCAATGGGGGTCAGATTCTATGAGCATTGTTCATCACAAGGGCAGATGACTGCAGCTGTAACTAGATGGCTGCCTCCAGGTGGCTGCCAAATAACCTGCTAGCAAGGGAAAACCCAGGATATCGATCCCTCACCATTATCCCTTGTGAGGTAGACAATGCCACACATTTTAAATGAAGTGTGCTTCCAGCCACTTGTGCTTGCCTTCACTTCTGTACATGTGTGAAGCTACAATGGCTGCTCCGTCCAGAAGATAAGCGCCCTGCCTAAAAAGTCCTGACCAGCACTGGGTTTTCCAGCAATAGTTTTTCTTGGGTTGTGGGGGGAAATGAGTGGGGCTACGGTGGGGTTGCCTACGATACATAAACCCACCATAGCAGTACCATAATGGTGCTATATTCCCCATCTGGATGGGGCTGACATAACAGGATCAGGCCTATTTTCAGAACACATTGGTTTAAGGGGCCACTCCTTGACTAGGGCCACCTGTCTACTCCGTTTGAAAGAGACACCTTTGGGGAAGAACCTCCCTTGGAAAGGGCTGTGTCTTTGCAGCCTCCACACAAGGAATCTGATGTCTCCATTGCCATAATCGAGGCTGCAGTTCCCACGGCAGCCCTCATACATACATGGTGCATTTCACCATGCCAAAGGCTGACTCAGGTGGTAGAAGCAGATCCTTTCTACACTGGTTAGTATACTGGTCCAGCAGAGATTTAGGGCCTGTTTGCACTCGGCTGTATTCTGGAATATATCTCAGAACAACGACCTGTTGTCCGCATACTAATGCAGACTCTGGCAGACCTCATCTGGAGCCTGATGTAGCCTGCACTACCAGACGGACAGCAGGCTTCTGTTCCAGGATATACTCCACAATAAAGCCAAGTGCGGATAGACCCTTAGCCCACTTCTGGGCATCCCTCTTCAGTTTGCTCATAGATGAACTATTTTATGGCTGCACCCAGACAGCCAGAAAAAAAGGCATTAACATATGACCCCGTGCAGATTTGCTTTAATAAAATTATAAATCAAAAGTATCTCGGTGTGTAATCCAGTTTGCAATGATTCATACATCCTGTTCTTGGAACGTTATTTAAACATAGGTACATTTCCTCCTACTTGAAGACATTGTCCCTGCTCTTGTCAAATAACTCCCTCATATTAAGAATCTTTATCATCGCTTATCACCAGAGAGCCACGGCTCTTTTTTGTTCCTGGTTCAGCACCCAGAACTTTGCCTTTTGAGCTAGCAGCTGGACTATTCGTTCTCTTTACCAGAATCTATTTGCCTAAGTACTCGTCATCATGAGATAGCATCATCAGCAAATATCTCTCCAGGAGTGAACTTTGCATACCATGAAGTTTTGACCACTGTATAGAACATACCTAAGAATAATAAATTGCTATCAAGAAGGAAGAAATAATGGGATTAATGCCAAGAATAGTGCCTCACACTAACAGAAAGGAACATTTTGTTAATCTTTTGCCAGCCCACCTCACAGTCTGTTTGAAACTCTCATGCAACTTGATATACCCCCATGTGACCCTTTTTATTAAAAAAAAATAAACCCAGATGCTATCTTTTCCTTCATGAACTGGAGAGTCAGACATTGTTCCTCTGCCCACAATCCCAGCCAAAGAGAGAACAAGGTCTCTATAGGGAAGCTTCCACATTCCATAGGTGGGCACAAAACCCAGAGCGTGTTTCCTGGCCTTAATCAAGCAATTTGGGCCAGGAAGAAAGAGGTGGTGAGGACCATTCTGGAAACCAAATTATCAAGAGGCTGGAGCACCCCCCTTATGAAATCAGGCTGCAACGCTAGTCATATTCAACGTTTAAAGACAATGTTTGAGAAGGAACCAGATATATAGGATTCGTATGCGATTCATAGCGGGAATTTGAACTGAATTTGTATCAAACATTTGTATCAAATTCAAATCTTTCCACATTCAAAAAGGATCTATTTGAACGAATAGGAATTTTCTTGCATTTGATTCAATATGATTCAATGTGAATCAAATACAAAAAAAAGTCATTTTTGCACACCCCTACAACATACTGTGACTTCATCTGGGTGGGAAATCCAAACCCCACCCTCTGTATAAACCTGCCACTGCATCAGATCATGGAGCCCTTTGGCAGCAGTTCTCATTCACCGCTTGTTCCCACCCCCCTCTATCTTATATACACTGTAGCACAACTTTTTCCCCATGTTAACAAGGCATTACCTTCCAAAATAAAAGACTATAGGGGTGTCCCCATGCCAATTTGGTGCAGTGCTGAGAGCGGGATCGGCGCTTGCTGTCCTCGTGGGCTTTGAGTTTGGCCCACGAAAAGCGTGCCAAACCCACCCGTACAGGACCAAAAGGGTACCAAATCTGGCACGATCAAAAACAGGTCTTGGCACCATATGGGGGCCCCAGTGCGCTTGATTAGCGAGCCAGGAACCTACATGCAGCCGCTTGTGGGCTAACAGGGAGGAGATTTTACTTCTGGTTTTACTTCCAAAGTGGAATAAAGTCTTTTCCTGCCCAGATTGTGGAAGGAGGACAGGAGGTGCGCTGTTCTCCCTTTTAGAGGGGGGCAACCTTATTGCCCCCCTGTAAAAGGGAGAACAGTGCACCCTCTGCCCCCCCTGCATGATCTAGGCAGGAAAAGGCTTTATTCCACTTTTCATTTTACTTCTAAAGTGGAATAAAGCCGTTTCAGAGGCTCGCTAAAATGAGAGCAGCGCTTTCACTGCTCCATCATTTTAAAGGGGTCTGACTGGGATTCTACCCTCTGTGTGTGTGTGTGTGTGTGAGAGAGAGAGACTGATGGCTAGGCAAGCTAATTGCACTGTACCACCAGCTGACCTTCCTGCTTGGTCCTAATCAGTCTTAATCAGAGCCTCGGGAGGGGTGCTACGACATCTGGACAGCAGCCCTGTTTAGCACCCATTACCTTTGGGTGCTAGATGGCCCATGAGGATGCATGGGACCCTCACCATGATGTGGAACTTCAAGGACCAGATTCCACAAGGACCTGATACCAAAGATCCGGATCTTCTTAATCTGGACTAAGAGAGATACGTGCAAAAAGGCCCTTAGAGACGGCAGCATGTGGCCCTTGTGTTCTCATCCCATCTCTCATCCACCTTTTCTAGCCTAGAATGTTCTAGAGAGGGGAGGGACAGATAGACCTGTAAAGTATCTCTAAGCTTTCCCTGAACCTCCGGGTGTATGTGTTCTGTATGTGAGCATAGCCTGAGACAAAAAGATACACAGAGTGCAATAAACAAGCACCAAGCTCAGTAGCCAGCCAAACCCCTTAGGACTATGCCAATGGGCCAGCTGTACTGGTTTCTGGGGTCCCTTTTGGTTACTAGCAAAATGCCAATCTTGCCCCATCGAAATTATATCCCATGTTGCCCATCCCCAAGTAGAGTGTTTGATGGTGGATTTCTATCTGTTTGCTTGTTACCATCATGGCATGCCACTGACCACCTCTCTATCCATAAGAGGGAGAGGATGGCGATTCAAAATCAATACTTTTTAAAAAAATCTTTTTATTAGTTTTTTTTTACAATTGCTTTAAACCCCCCTCCCCCCTCGGGTAATACATAATTCCAACTTTTTACACCATACATTGAATAGGCTACACAATTCATAATACTACATTGAGAAAATTAAACATAACTTCAATTTCTCACTTTCATTCTTAAGCTTATTATCTAAATATATTTTAACTATCATCCATTTTTGTTTACATATTCTAACCCTATCCAAATTACTTTCATACGACTATTCGATATTTCTACTGCTATCACATTAATTATATAATTATACCATTTATTAATAGACCATTTCGTTCTGTCCTTCCATCCACCCACTAGGACTATTTGAGCACATGTTAACAATTGTTCTACTACTTCCTTCAGTTGGATAGTCGGAAGATTGTTTAACTCCATATGTAATACTCCCATTCTCCCTGTTATTGTACATTGTATATTCAGCATATCACTAATTTCTTTCTCTGTCTTCGTCCAAAATTCAGATACTATAGGACATTCCCAAATCATGTGAAAGAAAATACCTCTTTGGTTACAACCATGCCAGCAATTACTACCTGTGTTTGTAAAGAAATGTGATAATTGTGCTGGGGTTCTATACCATTTATGTAATATTTTCCTTCTTACTTCTTTAAGGTTATTATACTTCACCATTTTTATACATTTTATTTCATTCTTAATTTCCTCTCTTTCAATCCTTATATCTGTGCTCCATATATTATATAACTCCTCCACCACTTTATCTTTTACCGAACTTAATTGACTATACAGTGGTACCTTGACATACGAGTTTAATTCGTTCCGTAACCTTGTTCTTATGTCAAATCGCTTGTATCTCAAAGCAATTTTCCCATTAATCCATTCCAGCTCCCAAAACACCACCTCAGTTATTTTTGTTATGTACTGTACTGTATTTACATACTCGTATCTCAAATCTTGCTCTCATCTCAAAGCAAAATATCACTCGCTCGGTGGCTTGTATCTCAAAACACTTGTATGTCAGGGCACTTGTATGTCGAGGTACCACTGTATAGTCCTCCTATTTTACTTTCTCCTTTGATGCATTTTCTTATCATTTTTTCAAATACTATATCTTCCTCTTTAATTTTTTCTCTTATCTCTAGTCTATTTATATATGTTCTAATTGCTATCGCTTCTAACCAATATCTCTGTCCTATTGTCCCTCGAATAGCATCCCCTTCCATTGGATTCCCTTGATTAACATAAAAGTCTTGTATTGTCTTGAATCCTCTTTCTCTCATTATATCCAATATTATCCTCAAATTTCCATCCCCATTTTTATTTACTTTCCATATAGTTGCCAGTTTATTTATATTATTTGTTATTAGTTGTTTTTTCCTTTTCTTCCACACCATAATTGTGCCCTTTAATGGTTCTTTCATAGCTCGTTCCTCCCTCCTGTTCCAATCCTTAAAGATAATTTCTTCTTCCCTCATTCTATTAATCTCTTTTTCTATTTCCACCCATTTCTTTTTTGTATATTGCAACTCTAGTAGTCTCTGTAGTTGGAATGCATCATGATAATTCTGTAAACTGGGTATTCCCCATCCTCCTTCATCCTCTCTTGCTATCAACCATTTATTTCTTAATCTGGGTTTCTTTTCCCCTGCTATGCATTTATTTATTCTTCTATCCCAACTCTGTAAAGACCTCCTATCTAACACTGGTCACAATGTTTGAAACAAATACATTATTTTTGGTATTATTAACATCTTTAATACTCTGATCTTGTCTGTTTTATTTAAATACTTCCCTTCCCATTTTTAAAATTGCTTCTCTATTGATTCAAAATCAAAACTAAGCCCCTTAGGTGGATATAGTGGGAACTAAGCACCTTTTGCTGCAGCTAGTACTGAAATGCACTTTGCTCCTCCTGCAGTAGCACATGGCCCGTTCACATCTGAGGACCAAAAGGTAAAATGTGAGGCATCTATATAAATTTCCATCAGCGTCTCTTTTGGCAACCACACAACACATTCCTTACCCTGAGAATTTGTTCCCCTCTAAAGGCAACACTTCCTGAGGTGATGCCTGAATTTCTCGCCTTGCCCCGCTTCAAGGTGCCTTTTGCAGCCCCAAAGTGACATCTTACCTGCCAAGAACACCATTTGGCTCCCTGTCTTTGGCAGAATGTCTATGTCAGCTGACTTTTGTACTTTCCTTGCATGGGAGGGGCGAGCAGTTATTCCTAGCCAGCTGATTATTGTACTTTCCTTGCAGTGGAAGGCAAACAGTGACAAGGGGTGTTTTTCCATTGCCACTAGAAGTACCCATTAAGTACTCATTAATGGGTACAAAAATGCCATTACATACCCATTAATGGGTACTTTTAGTGACAGTGGAAAAACACCCAAGGCTACCCTTTACAAAAAGAAATTGCCAAATCATCCAGCTAATTAATGGAGGGAGTAGATCTATGAGGAACAAAAGGGAAAACTCGAGCCAAAATACTAATCTGTCCAGACTTACAGAAATACCTGTGTGGGCGCCATTTCCTCTATGGTCAAAATTCCTCTGAGAAATTGAAACAAAGACAGAAAGCCTCAAAATGTAAAGTGACAAAAGGTATGCTAAATAAACACAAGTCTAAGATGAAAGTCTGCAGTGAGTTTATTTTACGCATCCATAGGTAATCATAAAATAAAATTACTTCAACGAGAATGGAGTTAAAGGATATGTAATGCAATGAAGAGGAAAAAACACACACACACGTTTCCAGATCTTAGCTTTGGAGAGTCTGTGTCATCCTCCTTCGCATCTTTTGGCTCAACTTTAGTACAACAGTCTGATCGAGGCCTGGTTATGTGCTCTCTGCGAAAGTAAAATAATGACAGGCAAAAGAGCAGTACAGACATTTTGTATAGTGAGGGATGCAGAAGATTGCTTCAGTGGATAGGTTTAACCCTAATATGTCTGAACGGTCTTGCCAGCTTCCAGTCTTTAACAGATCAGTAGAGAGGTCATTGCTGAAGTCCCTATGAATCCAAAGGTCCAGAGCCCTTTCTCGACCTACCTCATTAGTCTGCCATGAACTAGGGCTGGGACATTCCAAGGGCAGGTGGACCATTTGCATTTGCTGGGAGGGAAGCTTACCCAAAGTGTCCCTTACCAGCCAGAAATGTGAATAGTCCTCTGCTGACCAACCCCTGCTATCACAGAAGCCAAGAGTCCGCCTTCTTACTGCCTCGATTGGCAGCCACCAGCCATGTCATATGTTTTGTGACGTGCAGGCAGGCCAACGCAGAGGGGTGGGACCGATCCCAGCCACATGTTGGGGGCGTGTCCCACCACCCCCTGGATCGGGCCCCCTGCCAGCCTCCCGGTAATGGGGTAACAGGGCCACACCTGTGCAAGACGCTGGCAATCAACCAGGGGCAGCAATGCAGCAGTGCCTGCACAGGACGCCGACAATCAACCAACACCAGCAATGTGGCTGCGCCTGCACAGATGCAAGATGTGTGAGTGGTCGTGCCGCCAGACGCTGCAGGTAAGTCTTGGGTAAAGGTGGATAAAGGTGTGGAGCACAATATTGTGCTCCAAACCTAATCAGCAATTAGGGTGCATCTCCATGGCACTTTAATCCGAATCAGTAAGATGTGGCTTTTAAAAGTGCTGTCTTGAGGCAACCTTAGCCTACGAAAGGTCAGGCCAGAACTTCGCTCTGTTAATCTTTGAGGTGCTACCGAACCCCTCTTTTTTCCCCCAAAGAAATATATTTATTAACTTGAACATGTAACATTTGAATATAAACTACAGCAATAATACATTTGAACAGAAACATTATGAAAAAAATGGGGAGGGGGGGGTGAGAAGCAAAATCCAGATCCCCTTTTTAAGGCATGGGCGATACTCTGCTCCATCTACTGGGTTGTCAGTCACTCTTATTCCTCAAGAAGCCAGATAGAGATCCTCTTCACCCCCCCCATTAATATATATATATGTATGTATATATGTGTATATATACATATATGTATATGTATCTATATACATACATATATGTATAGGCACATGCATACACACACATATATGTATATAGATACATACACACACACACACACACACATATATAAAACTAAAAAACGCATCCATCCCACGTGTTCTCTACAAGCGGCGTTTTATTATCTCTACGGATTCAAGTGGCGTCAATAGCGTTCCGGCGTCACGAGGCGGGCTCTCCGCAAGGAGCAGCACACACTCAGCTCCAAAGCGGCAGCGGCATCGCGTCAGAATCAAGCGTGGCGGGAAGCCCTTTCACCTTACCCCGCAGCCTATAGGCTTGCGTCGCGCGGCGAAGGTGCGCCGGGAAGGACAGGAGGAGAGCCCGCCGCGCGCATCCCCCCAGCCCACCACTGCCGGCCGTAGTTGGCATGGCGGCGGCGGCGGCGGCGCCAACGGGCGCTCTCTCGCTGCGCGTGATAGCCGAGTGCAGGCAAAGCAGAGCTCGCGCCTGCGAGTTGCGCCTTCCGCACGGCCCCGTGGCTTGCCCTGTCTTCATGCCGGTGGGCACGCAGGGCACGATGAAGGGCCTCACCGCTTCGCAGCTGGACGCACTGGGATGCCGCCTGTGCCTGGGCAACACCTACCATCTGGGCATGCGCCCTGTGAGGCAAACGCTTTGACGAAATCGCTTTCCTAATGTCCTTTTTTTCCACCTAGGTTTGCTTTGGAGATTTCAGTGCGGTTGTAATAAGCGTATTCTCCAGCCCTATACCAAAAAAGAAGGGGGGGGCAGAGGCTTTCTGAGTGATGCATTTAAAAGAAGTGCAGGACAGGGCTGCAGTTAAGCCCTGGGACGCTGTATTTTTGAAAGGAGTCAAAGCATCAGGTGTAGGTTGGGTGTACAGCTCTGATGCAAGTTTGAGTGCTTTGTGTGGGATTTTTTTCCGTTAAAATCCAGACTAACCTTGATTGCTTTACCAGACTGTATTGCAGAATTGGCTTAAGCCTCTTGTCTTTCAACTTTTTCTCTCTCAGACTAATATTGGGGTAGAATTTTGCATGACTGTAATTATAGATGTTTAAGAACATAAGAGGAGCCGTGCAGGATCAGGCCAGAGCCCGTCTAGTCCAGCATCCTGTCGCGCACACAGTGGCCCACCAATCGCCCACGGGCATCTCAAACAGAGTCAAGGGCAAACCTCCTCCTGCTTTTGAATCCCAGCAAATGGCCTTAGAAGAATCCTGCTTGTCCCCACAGCCTGAAAGATGTTTGGAAACTCAAAGCACTGGTGGACACTTCAGTCTAAGGCAGT
This sequence comes from Aspidoscelis marmoratus, assembly GCA_014337955.1. Lineage (NCBI taxonomy): Eukaryota > Metazoa > Chordata > Lepidosauria > Squamata > Teiidae > Aspidoscelis > Aspidoscelis marmoratus. Next base: position 6,738,919 of record MTQE01002560.1, on the reverse strand, counting down.
GGTTCTCAACCTTCCTAATGCCACAACCCTTTAATACTGTTCATGTTGTGGTTAACCGTAACCCCCAACCATAAAAGTATTTTTGTTGCTACTTCATAACTGTAATTTTGCTACTGTTATGAATTGTAATGTAAATATCTGATATGCAGGATGTATTTTTATTGTTACAAATTGAACATAATTAAAGCATAGTATTCACATCAGCCACAGCTGAATATAAAAGTGTCGTTTTACCTCCAATACTGCTGCTTTCTACACAGTGGCTGCTCTCTACTGTATTTGTATGGGGTGTATGTGATGGGGTTGGTGTGATGATGTCATCACGCCAGGTACTCTTATGTGGGTATATCTGCATGTGGGCGGACCCGCCTAGAGACGAATAGAGGAGCGGTGTCTTGGTTCCTTTGTGTTTTCCGATGGTCTTAGATGACCCCTGTGAAACCCCCAAAGGGGTCGTGACCCACAGGTTGAGAACCACTGGTCTAAGGCATATTAGAAAGGCCATGAATTCCTCACTTCTGCTGTTCTTGTGAGCATCAATAGGCAGACCCCTCCAGCTCCCTTTTCACAGGAATTCACATACAGAGCATTACTTGATATTAAAAATGGTCCCATTTACCCCACCACCATCACAGTTTTCCACTAAGGTACCTCTCTCATTTTTTATTTCCATTATGATGCCACTGTGGGTGGTAAAGCCTACATCGGTACCCATGGGGCATAATCTGAAGCAGGAATACGTTCAAGCATGACTTTCCCTTGGCATTGTGAAAACCAGGATTGGCTACAAGTATTTTCTAAGGAGAGTCAGCTGAGGCTGATCTTGGAGGCTACAGCAAAGAAAGTTGCAGTTCGGGAAGTTGCTTTGTGTCCAAGTCTCCATATACATCTGAAAATGGCGATTTCATAAACTAGAGAAGTAACTGAACAAATTCCTTATGTCAGAAAAAGTAAACTATGGTTCCAAGGAATAGGAAGAAACAACACATAAGGAGACCTTGAGTTTTAGTTGTCAGTGGAGTAGAAATCATGTGAGCATGGTGTTGGGATTTCAGTTCCTCACCAATTTTTCCCCATTTTTTTTCTCCATAGTTACACGGATATCTGTGTTGCATGGCAATCTTTGTTTCCCTACATTTGTAACATGCATTAAAAGATTATAAGATTTTAATAACTGTTTGGGGTGGCCATATAGAAAGAAAGAGCTAAACACTTTTTTTTTCTTTTCTGCTTTGTCAGTTAGCTGCTAAGCAGCATCTCTAACTTTTGTCCCCCTGCCCCATTCTTAACAGACTGCTGTTAATAACTTCTTGTGTCTTCCAGGGACCAGAGCTTATTAAGAAAGCCAATGGGCTCCATAGTTTTATGAACTGGCCACGGAATTTGCTTACAGTAAGTATGAAGAGAGTCATTAATACACTTGAAACCAGAAGACAGGGTTTGTCCCTGTGGATTGGCTTTTAACAGAAATAGGAGGTTAAGGCCCTTTCTGCACAGACTTATTCCAGATTATTTCCTGAATAGGGACCTGAGATCCACATGCTGGTCTATACTCTGTTAGGCCGTAGACTGCACCAGCATGCAGGATGTCAGGGCCCTATTACAGGATATAATCTGGAATAAGGTGCATTGGAGAAAGGGCCTAAGGTGAAAACTTCAACCTAACAGAGGAATGTGTGTGTAGATTGCTTTTCCTGTGTGTCACTCTGCTGTTGTGTGCACAGAAACATTTGGTAACCAGTGAGCTGTATTGTCCTGATTAATAATGAGAAGGCTTCTAGTGTAATTTGGGGTGGCAAAAAAGTGATAAAATTTTTCTTGCTCTAATATTAGATCAGTTGTCATTTATGTGTGTTTATCACAAAAATTTTCCGTGGCAGAGTCAAGGTTCCAACTGAGAGACTGCTAGATTTTAGCCTTGTGCTCAGAACCACTGTGCCAGTAGAGGACCTTTTAACTTTGTTTTTTGCCTTAGCTATTACTGTATGTATTTAAAAAGTCAGTAAGGCGATTAACTGAATAAAACCAGAAAGTCTTAATTAAGAAGCAATTCCTGCCTGTGGAGGTTTTAAAAGTTGTTGGCATTTCATACTGGAGTAAGATGCTCCAGAAGTTGATAGTTCTGTGATTTCAAGCATGCTTTAGTCTCATTGATTAATGAGAGTTGAGGTATGAGCACCTCCTGCTGGTGATTCTTGTTCACTTGTGACTTTGATAGATCATGATATTATCCTGGGGAGTGGCGTTGTCTGCAGAGTCACTTCCATAGGGCAGCACTGTGTGCCTTCTGCTCAAGCCCATGGTATTTATTGCCTGTTCCCATTTTTGTGTGTGTGGGAGAAATAGCTTAACCAGTCAAGTAGAAGAGACATGTGGGTAGAATTTAAATACAGTATTGTGTCAGTAATTAGGAGATATCTACTTGCTCTTGGAGTATTGACAGGATGTGCTTGTTAGGTCAAGCACAGCATTATGGTAGGTCAAATAAATATAGCTGATCATTTTTTGTCAATCCTAGTCCTTCTTTTAATCCTCATAATACCATACTTGTAGTGGTTGTGGGCAAATGTGTTGGAGCAAGTGAATGTTTTGTCCTCCAGCCTTTATGGCATTCTTTCTCTGCAGGATAGTGGTGGGTTCCAAATGGTATCTTTGGTGGAGCTGTCCAAGGTCACCGAGGAAGGAGTGAGTTTCTGCTCTCCATATGACGGCCAGGAGATTCTGTTGACTCCAGAGAAGTCTATTGAAATACAGAATGCTCTTGGTAATTATTCTGTCTTGCATAAAAATAACTACTGAGGTGACAGGTACTTCTTCTGCTTCTCAGCAGGGTTTGGATCTCTGATTTTCCATAACATGTAACTGTTTGTTCCATCCTTGGAGGTCTGACACAGCCCTCCAAGTAAATTGGCTGCAGATTCTAGGTTGGAACTGGTATGTATGGGCAGTAATACCAAAACCCAGAATCTTTCAATTGCTGCTTTGCTTTCAGTACCATATAGTCTTTGTTTTGTTCAACACATACTGCATTGTCTTCCCCAGGCTCTGACATCATGATGCAGTTAGATGATGTGGTCAGCAGCACAGTCAGTGGCCCCCGTGTTGAGGAAGCCATGCTCAGGTTTGCTTTTTCACTTACTTTTAGCCCGGTTGGCTAAACCACTTAGCCTGTTTCCAACATACATTTGTGTGATGCTTCCTTACGTAATCTTTTGATCTGCATTACTTATCTTCACATAGTATCTTTGCTACAGATGAAACATACAAACTCCACATGTTTAGTTTACCAGTGTCAAGTGCAATTATTAATGTTATTTTTTCCTCCCACCCTCCACTTTTATTTCATTTTATTTTTACAAATCCTTCCTTCTCTGTTAGGAAAGTCTCATTTCTGTTTTAAAGCTTTTCTTCACAGCTATGAAAATCAGCCTGATTTTTTAGACTTTCTTCCTGTACACTCATTTTGTAACTGCCAATTTTTGCCCCCCTGTTTAAAAAGCTTTAATCTATGTGTATGATTAAAAAAAAATAGCTGGCTTTTGAGTTCTATCTATTTACTGCTTTTTTGTTGCAACATTTTATTGCTGTTGGCAGAACATGATATTTAGATGCTAAAATAGTAAAACATTCCAATCAGTGAATGAAACACCCCAACCTGGGACTATAGCAATTTCGTTAGGCATAGGGAACTGAATAAATCTGTGTCAATCTATTACTAAAGAAAATAAGGCCATGTGTCTTATGACAACAAAAATGTAATTTGGGTTTTTTAGGTTTTTATTTGTGCTTTTCCACAATACATCTAATAATATTATACATCGACTATGTAATAACTACATATACATATACAAACATTGCAAACAAAAAAGAAATTAAAACCAAAATTGCCTTCCCCCCTCTCAGATAGTAATTCTAAATATCTTCTATCTCAGACTTATAAGAAACTTATTAATCTTATCTTTCAAATTGTTATTAACATCAATTTGGAGATGTATCTATATAGATATCTCAAATTCTCTTCAACTAAAATTCTTATATTTTCTTCCATATTTCTATTCCTTTTTGTCTAAGCATATCATATTTGAATTGGTTTATTATATAATGGTACCATGCATCAGTTTTACACTTTTCCATCTTCTTCCAGGATACAGCTATGGTTGCTAACGCTGCCTTTAACGGTTACTCTAATATTTCATATTTTCTTGTATATTTTGTTCTTTATAACAAAGCCATTTCGGGGTACTTTTTAACATCTATTCCCATTATTTCCTTCATTAAATACTTTATCCTGAAAGGTTATAATTGCAGGACATAACCACCACATATGAAAATATGTTCCTTTCAAACCATATCATCTCCAACAATTTGATGTAAGATTTGGAATCATATAACTGTGCAGATGTTTTATACCACTTTGATATTACTTTCATCATTAATGCCCTTACTTTCAAGTGGTTTTTGTGTGTGTGCTATTTCTCCTATTTTTTTCTTTATTCTCTTGTTACATTGACATCAAGTTACCATTGTTAAGTCTATTATAGTATTCCCTTCATCTTATATATCTTTTGACTGGTATCCTTCCTATTATTTCTCCATTCTTTAATTATGCCTTCCATTTCTTTCAATGGTTGTTTTAGCTGTTCCTGAATTTTATTCCTCATAATAAACCATTTTATTGTAAAAAAATTTCAACCAGTTTTCCCTTCCTAGCAGTTCTCTTAGTTGTTGGTTACTTAATAGTTCTTTATTTAGTAAAAAAAAAAAAAAGTTTTCCCCTAGAACCACTTTTTTCTGCCTTAAACATTCCAAGATATGTCTTCCCAATATTATTTTTTTCATTAATATGCCCAATTAAGGTATATCTAGAGATTTCTCCTAACAGTTTTCCATTTCTTCCAAATACTGATAGTTGTTTTCATCAGTCCAATAAGTTCTATAATTTTCTTCTTCGTCCAGTGATAAAACATTACTGATTTATGTTCTATCCTGTTCATTACCTTTTCTCATTTTGCCCACTTCAAATTTCCATTATATTCCAAGTCCAGGATTCTAGTTATTTGGAGTGCTTCATAGTAATATATTGTGTAATTTGTGACCTTCACGCACGGTTTCCAGGCTACAGGGGAGCTGGTGCACTGAGATGTGGCCACAAACAGCATGCTATGATTACAGCTAGCCATTTTCTATTTTTATAAATATGTGCAAGACCCTAATCTTGCTTCTGGGCTTGAGGTTGACTTATGCCTTAAACTGTGTGACTGTTCATACTGCTAGTTTGGCAGTATGGAAAATGGCCATATGTACAGAGTTGCCCCTTTGTTGCCTAGTAATAGGATGAGTCTGTCTGCCGCCTGTATTCAACAAATAGGTGTCAAGACACGTCTATGCAAAAAGAAGGGAAACACTATGAGTTTCTTTGGCTGCATGGCTCTGAGGACAAGACTGTGGATCCTGATGACTGGATTTGGGGTCTGCATGAGTCACGGTTGCTTTCCCCTTATCTGAACTTCCAGGGCAGAGTATATAGGGGTGGAAATAGTAAAACGCAATGGGCTGTGTTAACTAATTTAGTTTGGCTAATACTTGGGATTTTCTATATTTTTACAGACACTATTACTTGAATAAAAAACCAGGCTTTGGGACTGTCTAGCTCAGTATTGTCTACACAATGACTAATAGCAACCCACCAGGGTTTCGTGTAGGTATCAGGAAACTCAGGCCTCCTTCTGTCTGAAGAACAAATGTACGAGTGATGGCAACATCACCTGTGGAGCAAAAAGCAAATGCTTGTTTTTTTTTAATTAAGCAAAGGTTTGTTTTTCAGGTCCATTCGCTGGCTGGACAGATGTATAGCTGCACACACCAAACCTGACCAGCAAAATTTATTTGCTATTATCCAGGGTGGGCTGGATCCTGCCCTCCGGTCTAAGTGTTTGGAAGGTAAGCAGATTTTGCGTGCAACCCTTGTTCCCAAATATGATATGTGTCAAATCAGAGCAAATTAAGATGAAACATGCTTTTGTGTGTAACATGGAGTAGACATCTGCTTTTGAGTTTTTCAACCCAAAGGATAACTGAAGTACTGTTATGCCCTGAGGCTTTTCAGACAGTCTTATGTCATTGATCTGACAAGACTGATTATAACCAGAGTTCGAGACTGTGATCAGATACAGCCAAAAAAGGCATCTCTGAGGCACCATTGAGGCAGCTTAGAGAAGGGTTCAAATGGGATTGTTCACACACCAGTCTGCTGTTCCTCTCTTCCATGAACATTCTATGCTAGAAAAGGAAGATTAGAGAAGGGCTAGGAATATGAGGACCACACACTGTGTCTCTGAGGTGACCCTTTCTTTTATGTCTTAAAGTCACAACCAGAACTATAGGCTTTAATAGGAAGACCGAAATATTAATTGCAGTAGGGTGGTCCAAAAGCTTTGTAAAAGGTTTATTTCTTTTGACAGTTTTAGGTCTGGTATAATCTGATAATAGTGGATGAAACAAAGTGTACCCTTTCATCATAGCTTTTTTGGAAGGGCTCTGTTAGGCAGCTATTTCCTCCTTCTGTAGCCTTGAAGAGTCCCAGGCAGCTGACGGAAAGAGCAATTGAAATAATGTGGAGCCAGAACAACTTCCAGTTCATTTGTAAGATTAGGATGTCCTGTATACTAAGGGCATATAGAATCATTCAGATAGTAGCTTTCAGAAACTTAACACCACTTTTAAGAGAAAGACGGCAACGAACCCTGTCTCTCTTTTTGAAAACAAGTGGTTGAGATGGGTCCCTCCCTTGGAGCAATGGCTTCAGTTAGCCATGAGGGAATTAATCATGGAATGACATTTTCTGTTAACAAAGATGGCTGCTGTGCAGGATGCGAGGTATCTGCTATAAAACTGGCCCTTCTCTTGTCCCCCACAAAAGAATTAAGTAATCCCTCAAACTTGTGAATTTTAACGTTTGCGAATTTCAAATATATATATGGATATCCTTTAGATTCCATCCCTCATTCACAATCAGAAGTAACGGGTGATTTTTGTGTCCTATGTATCTGAGTCTGCTTCAAAAGGGATTGACTTGAGAATGGAAATGTCCTGTATGTAGTTCCTTTCCTATATGTAAGTTTTTGTATTTATGAGGAAATGGCAGAACCCCACAGTATTTCCCGTGAATTCTAAAAAGGTGACTTGTTCCATTGCTGAAATAAAATACCACCAACATACACAAGTTGATTGCCTTGGAAAATGTCCTCCTATTGGGAAGTTCCCTAAACCTTCTGTTTGCACAGAGTGATGCTCTCCTAAAGACAGTTCATAGTGCTAACCCTATGTGCACCCCTGTTTCTTTTTTTTATACTAGAAATGACTAAACGGGATGTCCCAGGCTTTGCCATTGGGGGCCTGAGTGGTGGTGAAGCGAAAGATCACTTCTGGAGAATGGTAGCCCTCAGCACAAATCATCTCCCCAGGAACAAGCCTCGATATCTTATGGGAGTAGGGTAGGAATAAATGCTGCACCTCAGGCAGAGCAGTGTACTGGGTAGGAGCATGGCTTTTCTTTGGAGTCCAGTAGGACCATGATAGACCATCTAGCAGTATACCTGACCACTTTGTCTCTTATCTCCATTCCCTTCACTATCAAATGGAGGGGAAAGATTTGAGAACTTCAAGTCTTTAGAGTACCTGTACCAATGAGGTACTGATCTGGTTTGGGTCTGAATGCATCATCGCTAATGGCCAGGCTAGGTAAAGTATCATAGGTAACAGCTGGGCAGGGCAACTGCCTTACGAATTGAGGTGTATCTCTGCCCTCCCTTTCTCGTAGTTATGCTACAGACTTGGTGGTGTGTGTGGCCCTGGGCTGTGACATGTTTGACTGTGTCTTCCCCACAAGGACTGCTGTAAGTATCTGCCTCAGCCGCGAACTGGTTGTGGGGATGGAGCATTTCATGCCAGAGCAGGGGGTAGGAACAGTACCATATATAGACAAATGCACCAGGAAAGAAATGGACGTTTCAATAGCATTTCTGTAAATTACTGACTTCTTTGCTGTTTGTCTCTTAAGCGCTTTGGTTCAGCTTTGGTTCCTTGGGGCTCCTTGCAGCTGAAGAGCAAGCAGTATGCCAAGGATTTCCGTCCCATTGATGAGAACTGTGAGTGTCCCACTTGCCAGAGGTTAGTGTGCTAGGAATGTAGATCATTTTTAAAAAAGGTTTTGGGAGACCAGCTGCTTTATTTCCCCATCTGTGGGCTGGTAAAGGAAGCAGGTAAGTTGAGTGCATGAAGAAAATCAGCATAGTGCTTCCTTTCTTGCTGGGTTTTGATTACACAGTTCTGGGCATAATAAGCAGTCCAAGCTACTGTGATGTCAGGAAAAGCAAGAGTAAACAGTGGGACACAGTAGCCAGCACTGGGATCAATTAAATAAGCCAGAACACCCCCTTAAATATGACTAATACGGTGCTTCACCTCGGTGGGTCTGTTCTGCATTTGAAGATGGGCATCTTTATGTATGTTTTTCCTTATGCAAGGAAGGGCCCAGTGGGTTTGCCTTTACTATCTGAAATTTACATGTGGCTGCATTTAGGACCTTTCCAGTGGTAGCCCTCCTTATGGTAGAAGCTGCTATAAACCAAACCTGCCCTGATGGGTTGATTTATATTCTTACAGTGAGTGTAGCAAGCTTAATTTGCTGACTTATCAAGTTTTTCTAGCAAGGATACTTATTTCATGATCTGCGGTGCTCTTACTCACAGTTTGAACTTCACCAATTGCAAACTCCCATTCTTGAACCAGAAACATGCTAGGTTTTTGAAAAGGCTTTGTTATAATAATTGTTTACAGATTGTGAAAGTTAATTATATTGTATAACTTGTAGGAGATTTTCCTAGTAAAATGGCATTTAAGCCAAGAACATCTTAACAGATGTTGGGTCTCATTTTTTGTTTGCCTGAAAACAGGGGGCGCAGATTGTTTCTGTTTTTATTATTTTTAGTTGTGCTTACCTTCTTTAAGTAATGGTTCATAAGAGGTTTGTCTTGTTTCTTGCTTTCTCTCCTGATAGGTATAGCCGGGCTTTCTTGAATGCTCTCTTTCGCAATGACACAGCTGCTATGCACCATGTTACCGTCCATAATATTGCTTATCAGGTTGGTTGATTTTCTGTAATTTCTGATGCAGACTTTTCCACCCAAGTGCCTCCTGGGTGGAAAAGTGTCTTTTGCATGCAGATTGTCACAACAGGAATGAAACAACAAGGCCACTGGTCTCCAAGGGTGAAGGAGGCATCCATTACAGAAAACAGCAAAGAACGCTTGACTAGACTTGTATGTGGACTTCCTCAACTTCTTCTATCAAGTTCTGTCGTCTGTCTTTACCTAGAAATTCTCCAGATTAAAGCTGAGAAATTCTTGTTTTAGCTGCTGGGGATTGGTGGCTGAATGGGCTAAGCAACCTCTTGTCAATGAATTTCAGTTTGATTCCCTTAATTATTTGCTATCAATTCCTACCTTGCCCCCTATCTAATTATCAGTTTGCCCCCCAAATCAGGTGGGGCTCCTGCCAAGTCACCATTCCCTTTTTCATTCTGCAAAGAAAGTTTTGTTTTAAAAGTAAAAGAGAAGAAAAAGGCAGGGAAGAAGTAGTTCTATAGTGAGGACATACTGTCACTCTGAGTCTTCAGACCACCGGACAGTTTCAGGACATGGGTGAAACCTCATGTTCTGATGATGATAGAATTTGGTTAGAGAACACTCTTAGAGTGGTACATTCCATGTAGGTTGGCTCTTTTAAGGAGGCATGCCCAGAACTCTGGCAAACTTCTCACTGAAAAGAGCTAAACTGCTTCAGCTATCAAGACAGGAAAGGATCAGGAGGGAGTTCAGAGAACCTGGGAGATAATTGGTAAAAAAGTATATTCTTGGTCTCATCCACGTAGTATGTTATGATTCACAGATTAACAAGCCCAAATTCAGCTGACATTTCCTGCACAAATGGCACATGCATCTGTCCAAGTCAGGCTACTCAGAAGCCTTGATAGGAAAGATAGTGTGACACACACTTCTGCCCAGAATGATTTTCAGCTTGTAGAGTGACTTCAGCATAGGGTAGCTTGTACTTGTGAGCACACGCACATACATGTGCACAGGTCCCAGATCCTCTCCTTTTTATACCCCAAAATGTATCTCAGGCACATGTTTTTGCAGATATCTCAAGGAAATGGAAATACACTTCAGTCTACTCTAGTAGGGCAGATAAAAGGTGATAATTAAGGGTTTATCTACATCTAAGCATCAGTCCAGCTTCAGCCCACAACAAATCATGTCAACAAAGTGAGTAGTCATTTTCTTTCCACATTATCTGACCCAGATGCGGCTTTTTTGAATTAGATAATGTTGAAAGAGAAAGGCTTATCCCTTCCTTAGTGTGTTCTCTCCCTTTGAAAGTGGACTGAAATTGGATTAAAATTTAGGTGTAGATGGATTCCAAATCTAGTATTTGTCTATTGATGTCCCCTTATCACATCAGCAGCAAAATACTTACTTCAAAGGGCAAACACAGGATCTTGAAGAGATTTGGGGGAGTTAATGGCCATCTCAGGCTGCAAACTTCAGGTGTTTACCTGAGATCAAGTTCCATACCACAGTGGTCACTTATCCTTCCAGTCCCCATTTCCTGTGCATTAAGTGTATACATGTACAATAACTGGAATACTTTGTTACAGACTATTTTTTTCTTTTTTCTTAGTCATGTAGGGAGTAGAAACACAGATCATCTTATTTCCTTTCTTTGCTTCTTTTTTCTCATGGCTTCCAATGAAACAAGAACATTTTCTAAACAAAGCAAAACTGTTCGTTCAGACAGTCAAAAAGAAGCAACCTCAGGCTAAAACTCTCCAAGTCTCTGGTACACTTGTCAACTCTGATAAATGATGGTAACCAAGGTCTTTCAGCTCAGTGGACCTGCCAGGATACCAGCTCTTTATATCATGGCACACCTTCTGGAAAGACACAGATATATCTTTGCTTTTAAGAGCACTTTTCTCTTTTGCTTTCTTGTCCCCAGTTGAACCTGATGCGTTTGATTCGAGAGAGCATTATTGAACAGAGATTCCCGCAATTTGTTCAGGATTTCATGAAGACCATGTATGGAAGCTCAGAGCGATACCCACAGTGGGCCAAAGAGGCCTTGGATGCAGCTGGAATTACTCTGGAATGAGGCAACAAGATGGCAGAAACAACAGTCACCGAATCCAGATCTCTGTGGGTCACTCTGCTTTAGTGACTTGTGCCTGACAACCTTTCCAGAAGACAGACCCTGATGGTTGCAGTACTTAAATATTGCTCTTAGGTCTAGGAATTCCAAGGAAGAGTCTAAAGAGGTTTTTTTCTCTGACCATATTTCACAACTGTATGTCACTGCACAGTAGTCAGGGATAAATTTCAATTGCCTTCAAAGCCGTTTTTATATTTTTAGAACTTGAAAACTCCCATTTTAAATTTCTTAAACTTTTAAATTTATTTGACCTCTTGACTAACTTATCTGAATTTAGAAAAGTGTATATGGACCAGGCAGATTGGCTGTCTATGCAGATTGTTAGAAAAGCAATTCTGAGTTCAGAATAAATAAAAAATACACAGTAGAATACATTTTTATTTTCCTTTCCTTAAATAAGTTTTTGTGGGAAGTTGAGAGAGCATAAGGAAAGAATAGGGCTTAAGCAGGCGAGGGAGGAGGGAAATTTTGCCAGCCAATCTTGCCTGCAGATAGCCTTCTTTCAGATCTTTTTTATGGATGTTAACACAAATGCTGGTCTTCCTGTTTGCTGCATCATCTGCCTATTCTCCGCTTCATTTTTATCCTTGCCACATCTCTGTGAGGTAGGCTAGACTCTTCTAAGGTAAGTTGTTTTAGCTAAAAGTGGTATATGAGCAACAGCAGCATGTTAAAGATCAAACCATATTACAGAGAAAAAGAATGTGAAATGCTGGATGAGTAGCCCTGGAAAGATTGCAGTCTCCCGGTGTTAGACCTCTAGAGAAGCAATTGTTTTCTTCTCCACAAAAGTGCATGAGTGCCCTTCCAAGGCACAGAAAGTTTACTGGGTGAAAAATAGCTCTGAAGCTTCTCCTTCCAAACTGAGCATATTCCTCCCTGCGGCAAAAAACATGTTTGCATCTGGACCAACTTTACAACTATAGCCTCCGCAATGACAATGGAGATATCAAGTTCCTCACCAGGTTGCCCAAGGATGTGAGGGGAACCCAAGCCAGTGAAAGTGCCTTCTCAGTTTTTGTACCACCAGGGGGCTGAAGACATGCCTTAATTGCTTTGCCAAAACAATTAAAAAGATAATTAAACACCTAAGCAATAATCAAATTGAAATGAACTAAGGGCAGAGCCAAAACCTGTCTTATCACCATAAAACATCCTTAAAAGAATCTTTAAAAGTCAGAAATATCTGCAGCCACTTCTTGAAGGCAGCGAAACTCAGGAATATCTTGTAGCTAAAGACAAGGCATTCCATATTTTGGCTGTTACAACAACAAAAAAAGCCCTCCTTGTCACTCTTAAAGGGAGTACTGCCAGAAAGGCCTTATTCACAGGCCTCTGAAGTTGGCTGGTGGTAGACCTCGCTTTGGAATTGCTGCTGAAACTTGTCTGGACATTTAAATGCAAACAAGCAGGGAACGTGCAGCAGATTTCTAGCACAATAAATCATTTCGTTATTAAGGAAATTGGATCTGGGGTAGTCTTTTTCTTCAGAGCAAGGCTTTGCCCATATTGGCAGCAGAAGACAGCAGGTGCAAAGATCAGTTCCTAGTGACTCCAGATAGGACTAGCAATGACTTCCTGCCCAAGATCTTAAGAGAGCTGCTGCGAAATGTAAAGAACACTGAAATAGGCTGATTTCTGGTCTTACGTGGTTCAAGGCATCTTGCTGTGTAATACGTGGAAGCATGAAGAAGTCACTTCCCTGATAGTTCATGATGGACAAAACAGCTACAAGAAAAATGGATAATCACTTTCCTTAGCCCTGGTCTAGTAGCAATAGAATTTGAAGGTAGCGGAAAGGGTGGTGGGTAGTATGTGCAATAAAGTCACATTTACTTCTTGTTCCAATGGCCGTAATCAACCCTACGCCCACCCTGTTCCAATTAGAGGAGCTGCAACCTGGGATCAACTCCATATTTAAACTGTAAATACTTGTTGGTATCTGTAATTTAACATATTTGCCTGATTTTGTTCAGTTTTCTGCTTTTGCCTGTCTTCAGTGTAATTCTGCACTGTTAATGCTAGTTTTTTAGTAAGTCATGTTTCGCAGAATCGTGGCCACAGCTAAAAAAAGTAAACTGAGTACAGAGGGAGTTATATAAGAAAAATGCTTAATAGCCATGGCTGGTTAAAAACAATTATTTGAAGAAAGAATGTTCCAAGTAGGAGGAATTGGGGGAGCTTTAGGAACAGCAAAGAGGAATTAACTCAATGGGTAAAGCTTGGATTTTCACAGTTAACAACTGTGAGTGCAGCAGTTCAATGTGATAAAGCACCGCAGTGGTATCAAATGCACACTGGAGAGGAGGGGGGGGCATCTGAACTGCCTGTTAAATGTGGCCCATTTTACAGTAGGGACTGGCGTCATAGCTACATAGGAAAACTGGGTGCGAGGATAGCTTAGGAAAAAAGATTAATAGCTGTGACTGGTTAAAATCAACAGCACAAGAGAAGGTTCTGTGGTAGGAAAGAGGAAGTTCCAAGCATGAGTGGAGAATAGGAGAGGCCATGGGTTTGAGGATGGTCATCAAACTCAAACCCAAATCGACTGGATGGGTCTGTTTTTAGGAGGTGAATGGTTAAACTGGGGCCTGCTTCAATCAATGGAACTTTTGCTCACCTGAAGATTGTGCACTATCATGTGATGGGTGTCAGAATTTTAGAAATAAAGTCTCCTAGGGATGAACTTATTCAAGTTAAAGACAAGTCAGCTTCTGGTGACTGCATGGACACATCTTGCAGGTTCCTTCTCAAAGATAAGGAAATGGTTATTGTTGCCTTCTTCTGGAGAGATGCCCAGGACTGAACTCTTGTGTCTTTTGCATGCAAAGCAGATGCCCCACCACTGACTACAGCTAATCTTGTCACAATAGTAAGTTGTATAATGTAAATCTGCATTTTACTGCACAAAGAAGAGAAGCCACATATTGTGTTCCTGAGATCCCAGAATGTTTGCACAGAAATGGACTTTGTCTATATCAAGTCTATTTTTATGGTTTACTGCAAGTAGGGTGGCAAAAGGAATGCTAATCTGCTCAGTACCTCCATATTCCACTATTCTGATATTTCACTATCAGAAAGCTCTATTTGAAGCTTTTGATTTGTTCAGAATTATCAGTTGGATCCTCACCCCTCTGCCACCACCCTGCTCATTCTGTTCTATATGGTGCTGCTGGTAGCATAGATAGTTCCATTTATATCTGCACAACCAGTTATTGTGGTTGAGGTATAAACATGACTTGTAAGTAAAGTAATAGATTCTGGATTTTTTACACAATTTCTTTGGAAGGTGCTGTTCTAGCACATTAGGTTTGTCTTGACTTTTATAGTGTCTAGATCTTGAGAGGGGTTTGTATATTGTTACTTAAATACAATTTTTTTCTTTTTATATTGCAAATGTTGACCGCTCAGATAACCACAACATCGCAGTATTTTTACCTTGAGCTAGCAAACTTTCTTACATCACATGTAGGAATTCAGAAATTCATTTTGCTGGGAATCGCCAGCAAGGTCTGAGAATCCTTTCTCATTGCAGCCTTTCTCATAATGCAGCCGTGGTGGTTGATATTTTTTTCTACATGAAAACAATACAGAAGGAAGCAGGAAGATTTCTCAGGCCTTTTCAAACTGCCTACTTTTCCCTTGATGTTATCTGTCTGAACAGCTCATAATTCTGCATCTGCCACACAGCGTCTTTATCACAAATATTGCAGTGCAATGAAAAGTCATTCAGTTGCCCTAAAAGTGCGTAGTCTGTGGAGAGACAGGTGGATTTTGGGAGTCTGATCAGCATGTGAAGGTGGTCTGCAGTTTCAACAAAAGTTTTCACAATTATGTTAAGTATACACGGTCACATGACTTTTATACAATTATAAAAAGCAAAGTGTTTCTTTTGGGGACAGTGCCAGGTACCTGGGGAAGTGAGCAAACAGATGTTTCAGCTGTGCTTAAGGACCACACATTGGATGGAGCTTGCACCATGCCAAGCTAGAAACTAAGACTGCATCCAGATATTGATTACTTATTCTGCTATTTTTGGATATTCTTAAATAAACATGAATATTCTAGAATGTTCATGCTTTATTCCAGAATATCCAAATATAGCAGATGTAACTGACGTTTGGATGCAGCTTAAGAGGTTAACACCATAAGTAGGACCTTTTAAATTTACATTGCATTCTCATGCATGTTAACTCATCAATTCCATATTAACTTTGGTAGTGCTTACTTCCCTGTCAGTGTTAGCAACCAATAAACCTAAGAATAAATGAAATCAGCTGATGATTCAGTATAAGTTATGTAGTTGAACTTCCAAGGTGTGCTAGATGTTGGTATGTAGGGAGATAATAAAATTCTGAAGCACACACAAACAAAACCTGAAAGAATGCTGTACTCAGTCCTCTGGCTTTGTGGTCAATAAACAAAGTACAGTAAAAGGAATGGAAAATCCCCACAGTTCAGGTCCTTCCTAGTTGCAGGTTTCCAGGACTAAAGAAACAGTCTGTGTGTTCCAATCAGTGTCATACTTACCCAGATATTTTTTTCTGTGCAATGTGATTCTGTATACACAAAACATTTGCCTCTGCAAATGTCTATAAAATATCACCGGAAGTTGACATATGGTAGAAACAAACTAACTGAAACAGCCAAATTTTATAACACGATTCTTGGCCTTTCTGGGATTCTGTGAACCTGCAAAATACTAAGCCCATGGAGTCAAGTGGGAGTTAGATCTGATTCAGCGGTACTCAGCAACAACCACTTCCATGAGCTTTACATTGCAAACACAAATAAAAGCCTGGCCCAATAGACAAACAGTCCCACAGGTAGTTTCATTGTCCTCTCTACTTTCCAGAACCTTTAAGTGATCTATGGTATTATTTCCATTTAGTTTTCTGTCACTGAGTAGTGGCACCAGTCAGCCCCCATTGCAGGGCTAATTCACAGCTAGTCTGAAAGAAGCTCCAGAGAAACCTGAAAGTTCCCAGGTGTTCATATTCCCACAGTAGAAATGTGTGCAAACTATGCATATGTTCACATTACATTGCCTACACTTTTGAACTATCCCCACCTCCCCTGTGTGTGCGCATGATTTACCCTAATAACTTTGAGGGAATATAGTACAGTGATACCTGACCACATTATCAGACTTCCGCCACAAAAAGTTTCCATCGGGGCATTCTGTTAGGGATTCTATATATGAAATTGATATGACTAACAAACTAATGGAACATTTCTTATTCTAAAGTATTTTTAAATGTCTCTAAAATACCCTTGTGATTTGGGCTACCACCACCAGAAGAGTAATGGCAGCAACCAGCCTGGGTAGCTTTAAGAGAGGCTAAAACAATTTCATGGAGCTCAGGTGTATTTATTTAGAAAATCCGAATGGTCCCAGGGTGGGTTACAATGAAATTCAAACATATCAAGTAGTAAAACATAATTAAAAATATAACCTCCTCCCACCCCCACCTTCTCTCCCTAACAGGACGGCACCCTGAGGAAGCTGTATAGGAAGTAAAAGCCTGGGTAAAAAGATGTTTTCCCCAGGTGTGGGAACCTATACAATGAAGGTGCCTAGCGGGCATCAAGAGGGAGGCTGTTCCAGCGTAAAGGGGCCACAATAGGTACTGCCTCCAGGTTGGAGAGACAGGGGTAATGCCTTTTGAGGCCATTTGCAGGGAACTGACAACAGCTGAAGGTTTTGCCTTCGTCTTCTGCTTGAGACGCCCAGAAGCCATTGGTGCGCTACGGTGCGAGACAGGATGTTGTACTAAGGTGTTTTTCCACTTAGCACTAGAGTGGGGGGGGGGGTTCCACTAGCACTAGAGTACCCATTAAGAACTCATTAAGGGTCCTTAATGGGTACTTGGGGGATTTCCCACTAGCACTAGAGTACCCATTAAGGACCCATTAAAGACCCTAAATGAGTCCTTAATGGGTACTCTAGTGCTAAGTGGAAAAACACCCTTACATGGGCTGTGGCCTGATCCTGCAAGGCTTCTCTTAAGTTCTCATGGGCTAAAGCCTTTCTGTCCTTCTCTTCTTGGAATCTCCTTTTTCACTGCTGCAGCACTGAGAGAACATCTCGAAATTAGTACACGGCTCGCTTTTCGCCCTCGGTGCCGTGAAGCTGAAAACACTGGGGAGTCAATAAAAGGCAAAACAAAACTGTTGCCGAGCGCTTCAAACACCCGGCCTAACCAGGACGGAGAAAGCGCCTCCAAAGGGCAAAGTCCAACCGTTCTTTGCCCGAGAGGGCGAGAGAAGGAAGAACCGCTCAGTCAGCCAGCGTCAACGGGAGGAAATGAACAGCTATATGACTCCATGGTTAACGTAAGACGCTTCAGTTCGATTCACTGAAGGGATTGGCCGATTAACTCAAAGTGACAGAAATATTGGTCAATGAAAAGTGAGCACAGCTCGGAGGGTGGTGCGTCTGTTGCTTCGATCGATGATTCGTTAATCTAAAAGATTGATAGGAAGTTTGACCAATCACAAAGACGTTCTGGCGAAGGGGCCGGAGAGTATAGCAGTTTGACAGCTACCTTAAGGTCAACATTGGCCAAACAAAGGACACAAGGACCGCCTAATGACCGGGTGGGTGAGCCAATTAGAATGCCTACCGGAAATGGACCTAGAAGTAAAAAAAGACACCGCCCTATCACTGCGGGAGCCCTTCCCCTCCTGAGTTTTCTATTGGCCTCGGCCCCTAAGTGACAGCTACCGCCAGCAATAGCGATGGAGAGAGGCAAAACGGGGCGGGCGTAAGGCCGAGCGGGGCGTCGCTGAGACCGGATGAGGAGAATCAGAGGGGGAAGTTTGGTGGTTGTTGCCTGGGGCTGTGAGAGGAAGCGGAGGAGGTGCGGGGGGATTTGCCCCCCCTTAGATCGTTGCTATGGGCAACCGAGGAATGGAAGAGTTGATCCCCTTGGTGAACAAGCTGCAAGATGCCTTCAGCTCCATCGGGCAGAGCTGCCACCTCGACCTGCCTCAGATCGCCGTGGTGGGCGGCCAGAGCGCGGGCAAGAGCTCCGTCCTCGAGAATTTTGTCGGCCGGTGAGTGGGTCCGTTGCGGGGGCCGGGGGGGGGGAAGGAGGCGCCGCGGTGGCGGACCGCACAGAGACCTTCCAGCAGGTCGCCTTGCGGTAGCCGCTGCCGCCCTAGTTTGCGGCGCGCTCTGAGGTGCCTGCGCTCTCGGTCGGAAACAGCGGCGGCCGGAGCGGCCGCGGCGTAGGCGACGTCTGTGAATAGCGCCCTTCGCCGATGCCTCTCGTGCTCCGCCAGCGCCGAGCTTTACGCCAGTTGCGTTAGCGGAAGAGCAGCTGGGGCGGAGCCGGCCGGTGCCTTCCGTAGATAGCTCTGTGAATAGCGGCGTGTGATGCGCCGGCCGGCGGCGACGCCGACGCCGACGCCTCCCTGGCCTGGAGCTCGCCCTGGTGGCCGTGGAGCCCTTGCGAACTCGGGCCGAGCGCCTAGTGCCTCAGGGCGACGCTCCTGAAGAGCGGAGCGACATCGCCTTCCCCCGTCCGCACCCGGGATGCCTCGCTACGTTCACACCTAAGGTTTAGTCCAGCCTCAGCCTAAACGGCTTGGGCCCTGGGTCTCTGAAGGAGTAACGGCCTCCTCCCATATAGACCTGCCCGGGCACTGAGCTCTCAGGGAGAGGCCCTTCCTGGAGTCCCTTCCCTTTCAGAGGGACTAGGCATAGGGACTTGTAGGAGGGCCTTCTCTGTTGTGGCCCCTAGACTCTGGAACAGCCTCTCCTGTTCTGGAACACTAGAACAGAGTTTGGTCTAGTGGTTAGGAAGCTGGACTCCTATCTGGGAATACCAGGTTCGATTCCGTCCTCCCCCATGAAGCCAGCTGGGTGACCTTGGGCTAGTCACAGCTCTCTTCTGAGCTCTCACAGCCCCACCTACCTCACAGGGTGTCTGTTGTGGGGAGAAGAACAGAAGCTTTGTCAGCCACTTTGAGACCCCTTAAATGGGTGAGAAAAGCAGGATAGAAAAACCAACTCTTCTCTCCCTTGATGCTCGCCAGGCGCCTACATTGTATAGTTTTCCACACCTGGTGAAAACATATCTTTTTACCCAGACTTTTGCTTCCTCAGGGTCCCGTCCTGTTAGGGAGGGTGGGGGTGGGAGTAAGGGGGGTATATATTTTTGTTTTACTATTCAGTATGTTCTAATTTCATTGTAACCGGCCTTGGGACCATTTGGTGAAGGGCGGGATATAACTTTTCTAAATAAATAAACAAAAATACTTTTTACAGGAAGAGAATGTAGAAGCAGAGTGGCAAGTTTGTTTTCTTTCAGCATTAGCCAACTCAGAAAATCTATCTTTGGGTTAAATAGTGTAGAAAGAAGATGACTGGGGCACTCTGCTGGTGTGTTGTTCCAGACCGAAAGTGAACTGAAGCTGGATGGACATTTAGGTGTGGACGCAGTCATATTACAGGTCCCAGCCCCTTGTCATGACCCTTAGGCTGCCCTTTAACTGGCCTATATGCTACAAGCCTTTTAGGCCCTGAAAGAAAGCCTCACCCAACTGGCTGTGGTAACTATTTTGAAGTTCCTACCTAAGGAAAAGATGTGTTCAGCAAAACTTGTTTTAAGAAGAATTTCAGGGGAGGGAGAAACTGTAGCTGTAATCCTCCTCTCTGCAGGTTTGCTTAAGTCCTCAGGTAAGTATATAGAACTCTATTAAACCTGTTGCTTAGTTTTGTGTTGGTGGTGGGGTTTTTTGTTTTGTTTTGTTTTTGTCATTTGGAAGAGTTAGAGGACACAGTACTTGTTCTTTGCTTGCCTTGGTTGCAGAGTTTTACTTTTCAGTAGGTGTAACAGGTTTAACTCCTGAATAAACATTTTCTGAATGCTTGTTGAGATTTCCATACCTTATTTTGTGTGTGGTCCTTAATCAAAACCTATTCAAAATACCAAACATAAAGCTGAGACATTGGATAAAGAGGTTGGTTGTGAATTGGGCTGTAGAAGATACTTTGGCACTTAGATAACATTCAGCTTTTTTCAGTTAAACACTCTGTTATGTTAACTACAGTGCCTGACAAAAGTTCTGTCGCTTATCCATGTTGTTGAAA
>MTQE01002560.1:6677718-6717142 GCA_014337955.1 Aspidoscelis marmoratus | reverse complement strand
GTTTCAACAACATGGATAAGCGACAGAACTTTTGTCAGGCACTGTATTTCATCAAGTCATTGTATTCAGTTTTCTGTTGTTTTTTTCTTGAAAGATTAGGTAATTTGTTATTCCCCCACCCCCCACCCCCAAGCTGAATATGAAAGAAAGGTCTGCATGCTAGCTAAACAACTCTGATGCCGACTGCTGGTTCATTTCTGATTTCTTCTGTCTTTTCATTGCTATGCATTTATTAACTCATTGTAACTGCAAACCCTGTAGCAGTCCAGTGGCGTAGTACAGTATAAGAAGCTGCTGTGTCAGACTTCACACTCCATTTTACAGAACAGCTGGTTATCTGTGTCAATAATGGTTTCCACTGTATAACAGCTTCCAGAGCTGTAGCTATTTTCATCTGTCTGGATTTTTAAAAAGCGTTGTCTTTTGTGCTACAGTGAAAAACAACAATTCTGCTGCATGGTAACTAGTGGCAAATCTGGACCACTGTATTATGATGAGTTTTTATATGGCACAGTCTGTTATCCCTGATTGAGACTGTTCCCTTTTGCATGGAAGGATATGAATTGGTGTGTTTGTGCATACAGTACCACAATTATAGAGATGTTTGGATCATAACAGATTGTCATATTAATTGTCATAGCAAAGAATGGATCTTGCAAAGAAGAGTCCACCATCTTCCTAGGGAATCAGTCTGCTGTTGAGCTGCTTTTATTGTAAGAACTGTTTTCCTGCTATTCTTCTGGAGTCTCCTTTCTTGTAACTTAAGCCTTTTGTTCTATTTCCTGCCTGCTGGGTTGATGGAAAACAATTTATGAGGCTCTCCTGTATAACAAGAGTACAGGTATTTGGGCAGAGATATCATATGGTCCCTTGGTCTTTCCATGTTAAACACACCTGCCTTTCTTAATCTTTCTTCATATTGGCATCTTTACCAAGTCACTTCCATAAAAACATTTTGTGCTTTTTACTTCTTAGAGGTGAGGACAGAAACAGGGTCATCAATAAAAGCCACATTTTAAAAATTATTATTACTATATTCCTGTCCCAACAGTGCTCCTGGGGGCACTTGGGTAGCCATCTCAACCTTAAATTGTGCCCCTAGCTTTGTGTCTTGCTGCCATTCCTTTAAGATGCTTTATTTATAGACATTCTTTTCTTCCATCATGTTTCCATTGTTCTTAGGTGAAGACATTAACAAATTATCCTTTTATTTTTAACACTAGACGAAACAGCCTGTGTTGAAAAGGGCCCTTTCTGCATGGGCCCTTAATCGGGTGTTAAGATTCTTCTAGTAAGGTTGTAGGCTGTAGAGATTCACACGTTCTAGGTGACCACGCCCCCTGCTAGATGGTGTTGTCAGCTTTACAAGGAGCATGAACCTGATCAGCGAGGCACTGATCAGGATCACCAGTATACACTAGTAGATTAGCAGGCCCAAATCCCTGAGCAGAGACATGCTTCCATGTTTGGGACTGTGGAGGAGCGATTTCAGTGGGGTTCCAAAGTGCCCCCCAAAATGCCATCTCCCAAGGCTCCTGAGGCTAGTCCTTGGAAGCCTCCATGTTCATCTTCAAAGCGCGCATGTGCTTCAAGGCCATGGTGAGTTGGCACAGGCTGATCTGTTCTCTGGTTGGAATCTGTGGGCAGGTTATTGCAGACACACTGATCCTGAACCAAATGCAGATAGGTAGAGAAGGGGCTAAGAGGACGTTTGGTGAATGTGTCTGAACTCTGTTACTCTCTTTGTGTATGGACCTTTTTCTAGCCTGATGAGCCTTTTGCTTGCCTATTACAGGCTTTGTGTAAAATTCTTACAGTGTGTTCATGTGCATTTCTTTAGAAGTTGAACTAACATAAGTCTTCTTTGATAATAATGATGTGACTTGATTACTGTAGAGCAATTCTAGCATAATAGTTATTCTGCTTGATAACCCAGACGTTTTCTTTTCCTCTTCCAAATGAGAAATCCTTTCTTCAAGGCAGAGCTTTCCTCCCTCTTGTCTTTATCTTCACCACATGTCATTTCAGAATTGCTGTTTACCGTGTGATTGTGGGACTCCACCTCATGGGTTGTTTTTTTCCAGTATAAAGGAAATATTACTAGAAAAGCAGCACATGGAAACCTTGTGCAGTCTGCATATATTCAGCAAACATCGATTCTCTTTTTTTTGGTAGTGTAAAGGACCTTGAAATAAACTCTATCATTGGACTGTTGTATTCGTGTAAGATTCTATACTGGTTAGGATTATAATGGAACTTTGGTCAGTTATTAGTTATTTAATGCTTCGAATGTTAAACCCTCAGTTAAGGTTTAGACGTTGTGGAATATATACTGGTTATGTACATAGTGTTTATTTTTTATATCTTTTTCTTTTGTTTGTCTTTATTGATTGAATATGTTTGTTGTTCTGCCCTTTAGTGAAAGGGGCATTATAAACAAACTGTTGTTGTTGTTGTTGTCATAAAGCAATGTTTAATTTTATACTGCTTTGATTTTTTTAAAAAAGTACTCTGATGTGCATTAGGCAGCCACAGGTTTGAAAAGCGATTTAGAAACATTGCTGTGCTCCATATTGTTTCACTGTTTCTCTTTCTGGACTGTCCATTTTTGGTCTTGGGTCAGGGAAGAATGCCTCTGGCACCAGTCAAGATATTAACTTGTTGGAAAGGAAGGTTTTTCTCCCCTGCCCAAGTAGCAGAAAGGAGCATCCTTTCTGTGAGCAGGGCTGTGTGGGAAAAGAGGGTGAGTCCATGTACCCCATACAGCCCAATGCTGTTAAAAACGGGTGTTTTCTGCTGTCTCCATCAACACAGGATGGAATAAATCCTTCACATTCCTTTCAGTGGTGAAAATGAGCCCTGGGTGGAAAGGGACAGGCAGTAGAATCTCAGTGTAAGTAGTGGTTGCTCCTCCTGATAGTTTGGCTGTGGCAGATTCCGTCTTCATCTCAACTGAGCTTTGGAATTGCTTCTTGGAGCCAGCTGGCAAAAAGCTGTAAGAGGCAAGAGACGGAAGCCTGAAAGCAACACCTGAGGAGGAGGAATGGGTGGGGATGGGTGAAAATAAAGTCTGTCTGGGTATACAACTGGTGTGAAATGCAGCAGCCAGGTTCTTGAGTGTGGTGCCAGTTCCTGTGCATCACACCTGTTCTTAAGCAATTGCTCTGACTGCCAGTTAGCTACCAAGCCAGGTTCAAGATTTTAGGCTTGGCACATAAAACCCTAAACAATTTGGGATGGCATGCCTCCTTGGTTACAACTTTGGAACAGCCCTGAGATCTTCTGGAGAGGTCTTATTGGAGGGTCCAAGAAACATGAAATGCCATCTTAACAATAGCTTGCAAATGGACCTTCTTGATGGTAGCAGCTTCTCTCACCCCACAACAGGTGATGGATATATTTACTTTCTGTATTTTGATTCTTTGAGTCAGAATTAAAACTTTGAAAACAGTAATGTGAAAAAGAACAGCAAATCAGATCATGTGCCTTAAAGGCCAAAAATGTGGCCCAGGAGTTCATCCTCCACACAATTTTCCAAAAGTACCTTCTTGTGAGTTTCCCCTTTGAAAGAGGAGAGATCTTTAATTTTGGATTTCTTGCACTAAGACCTTTGCCTATTGATGAATACTAACTGATATTATCAGCTGCAAGCGTGCAGAGCAAATTTTTGCGGTGGAGGAGCTCAAAAGGAAAACCCTTCTAAAAGTTAACTGTCTTCCTGTCCCAGGCCAGTGACCCATCTAGTTCAGCAGCCTGTTGTCACAGGGTCCTTGGTAAGAAAATGAGCACAACAGCACTAGCAGTTAGAGCTATATCCCCTCAAGTATTGTGAACCAGCCTGTGGATTTAAAAACTAAGGGCCACATCTTTGAGTTGTTTAGAGTTTTATATGTCACTTTACTTTAAAAAATTTAAAGGGGCTTAAAAAACAGCATTAAAATAATTCAGATTGCTAACATCTTAAAGCTAAAAGAATAACACAGTTGGGCATCAAGTGTAAACGTGCAACTAAAACTGTTTTGAACCTTGTCATGGCTGAAATATGAAGGGATAGTAGTCACAGAGTGGGCCTGGGGTCTTTAAGCATGGATTTCCCCCATGTACTCATCTGGCATTGACTTGCAGTACAATCCTAACCTTGTCTATTCAGAAGTAAGCACCATTGTTCTCAGTGGTGCCTTCTTCTGGGATCATGCATTTAGGAGTATAGCTTGTGTCATCTTTTTGGCATCAGGTCAGAACATTTTTCTTCCAAACTTTTGCAGCCTGAATGTTCTCTGTGTTAGGGCAGCTGTGTTTCTCATTGCAGCATTGGATTGTAGTCATTTAGTTGCATTTGCTACATGAATTCTGTTTGTTTCATCTTTTAGCTTATGTTTACTTGATTTATTGAGCGTTACTTCAATACTAAGCACACAGTTTAATAAATAGTGAAAATTAGAGAAAAATAAGATCCAGTGAGCTACCAGTTGCGTTTTGAATCCTTTTAGCTTTTAGGGCTGAAATGGTCTAAAATGCATACAACAGCATAGTCTAATGACAGTGGCTCATTATCCAGGTCAGGGCAGGCTGCCCCATTCAGAGATTGGCAATCCATCCCGAGTTGGGACGGGTTGCGTCTGGCATAGGACTAGGCTATCTGCATTGTGACAGCCTATCCCATGCTGGCTCTGAAGCCTGTGCCAGCTTGAGAGCCAGTTTGGGGTGGGATGGGTGGTTCTGAATGCTCTGTTCCTGGCCTTTGGAGGAGTGCCCTGTTCTGCCACCAAAAAGGGTTCACCATGCTGTACCAGATGACCTCTCTAGCATGCCAGTAGACCTTGATGTCATGATATACCAGTAAACTGAACCAGGCTGCCATGTCTATGCTCCAGCCTGTGCAGATGGAGTGTGCTAGGAAGGGGGGGGGGCTCCTGTAGTCCTCACTAGTGTGCAGAAGGGAGGCCCCTAGACTTCTTATCACAAGTCAGTGTCCCGTGTGGAAAGGGCCCCACACAGTTGATCAGAGAGCAATCCAAAACCGTTATACAGCTGCTGGAATAAAGCTGATTCAAATGCAGTTTCTCAGCTGGTTGATTGAATCTCTCACTGTTTGGGTTTCTGTTTACCTACCATTTTCTAGACCTTCATAGACAGTACTCATTCAAGGTGAAGATAAACAAAGAGATCCTTCTAAGTCTTTAAAATGCAGTTTTATATGGATGATAAAATGTGTGGGAAATAATTTTTACCTCTAAGGAATCTCAAATTATATTGAGAGTGAACACGAGTATCCCAAAAGCATCTAGAATTTCTCCTCCTGGTCAGTACACAGTCATTGAAAAGTAGTATTTATTTACAACTTTTAGTCTTGGAAGAAGGAGGCCATAGTTAGTGGTTTTGAAAGCTGCTAACATTTTAGGGAAGTCTTTTAGTGACTCCCCCATTATTTTAGAGGAACTTCTAACATGGGATAGCTGAGAGGGTTTTTGTTTACAAATGGGCAGCATCTTGGTATCACTTATCTCCAACACATGCATTTTCATGAATGTGATTGTAGATCTTCTAATCTGTAGTATGTCTCTAAGGCCAGCACTTGAGATCCTGTCACTGGGTGATAGAATCCATTGATCAGATGCATAGTTCATTGACCAGGTATGATGTAGAACTTGGTAGGTTTGGGTTTTCAATACACTCTCCTTTCAGAGTAACTTTTAAATTTCTGTGTCTCTTGACACTAGATACTATATAGGCGTCCTTCAGCCCAAAGATGTTTAATGTATTGTAAGGTTCATATGGACTTCAGATATTTGGTAAGAGTTATTTCTGATTGTCTATACTATTTTTCTGATATATAGTGATGTCTAAATAGATTAATTTGTATTTTTTACTTTCCTTGTTCCCTTTTATTTTTAAGCATTGATATAATCAGAAATGGGGAACTGGAGGTTCAGTGTTGATAGTTCCGGTCCCCATATGCCCTGGTCATTGTACCTCAGAAGAGATAATTGAAATTAAACAACATCTAAAGAATCATGACTGCGACTGCTTTTCCGAAAGTGTAAAAATGTTGCAACTGTAAAGTAACAAAGTTACCTTAATGTAGGAAATGGATTATCGCTAATTAGTAACATTGCTGGAGCAACTGAGAATGATGAAAGTCTGCACTTAGTTTTCCTTTCCATGACATGGTTTTACACAGTTTGCAAAATGTGGCTCTCTTTGTTTACTGCAATCCTGGAAACTTTCAGTAATTTGATTTGGCCTCTGAAGTGCTGTTGACTTTCTTGATAGACTGTGCCTTCTTTATACTGGGTCTTCCCTGTCTCAGAGTCATTGAACAACATTACTAGCGTTAGTTGGTGAACATTGTTCTCCTAATTCAATGATGGTGAACCTTTTGAGCTCGGTGTGTCAAAATTCGCAAGAAAACCTATCTTAATTCGGTTGCTGTGTCACATCTAGAAGTACCCATGATTTTGTGATATTTGTAGCTCTAGTAAAAGTTATATTTTTGATATATGTATTTTATTAAAAGCAAAAACAAATAATTCTTTACATTAGTGACGTTTGTTGCTGAATTTTATTTGCTTAATCTTCAATTGAAAGTTGGTATTTTGTACACTTCAAGAACAAACAAGCACTACACACTCAGGTGCCAGGGGGACCGTGTGTGTCACCCAAAAGTGCCTGGCATGTCACCTGTGACACGCGTGTCATAGGTTGGCCATCACTGCCCTAATTCTTGCTTTTCCATTTGTTCTTCTGTACCGTCAAGTCAGATCCAACTCATGATTGACTGCATGGACTCTTCCATGGGCACTTTGCAGTTTTGCTGGCAAATATACAGAAACTGATCGAATCTGTGACCTTCAGTTTTCCAGGCAGTTTGCTCTGCCTCTGTAAAGTGAATAATGTGATGTGGCTGGTAAAGTGTTTTTTATCAAATCAAATAGTGCTTGCTAATCTGTTTCTTAAGAGGAAGTAGTTGTACAGAGTTGGTGGCGTTGGATCACTCCGCTGTCAGTGTGGAGACCCTGTTTCCCAGTAAGTCTGCCAGTTGTAGCCCAAGTGTTGCAGGCAAGATATATTGCCACTGATGGCCTAAGCCACAGAAACATGGAGCATGGATGTTTATAATTCACCTGTCAAACCCTGCTCTAACTTGGCTGCTTATGGGATAGCAGTCTTTTGTAGGATATGGTTGCTGCTTACCAAAGAGGTAAAATGCACTATACTATAGTTACATTATATGTTCTTTAATTTGAACATCATGAATTTTTACAAACTGTAGTGTGCAATATTGACTACTTGATGCATTTAATAATGAGCATGTAAGGACACTTGTTTTGAAAGGAAATGTCTATGTAGTGTTGTCATCCTCAAAGTAATTTCTACCTTCCTCCATCAGGGAGGAAGCCATCTAATTATATCTTTGCACCAGTTCTTGTTATACCACTTCTACGTTCCATCTATTTGCTCGTGACAGATCAGACATTTTGCAATCTTAGATAAAATGTCCATGGAAGTTAATAGTAATCATCCATAAGTTTACTGATACTTGCCTTTCGTTTCTGCCCTTTCTAAAAAATAGCAAAAATTGTTGAAACTGTGTTTGGATGCTGTAATTTGCTTTTCTTTATATTTCCATGTGTAGTAACCTTGCATGTTATATCAGTAGGTCCTTGCAATAATAATGCTTTTTGTCAGAGTTAATCACTGGCATTTTATTCTCTTTGGATGTGTGGTTTTAAGTCATTTAGTTGCCAGTGGGAAGTAATTTAAAACTGTCTGCATCTTGTAGAAATTATCTTTGAGTTGTTTTCTTACTGCTTTTTTCAGGGTTTTGCTACTTTCAGTTATGGGCTGTATTTCTTAAAGGTATAGATCACTGAAACGGAACAGAATGCAGTCTTTTATTTTGTTTACTGGGAATTATAACTCCTTTTTACTGTCACATGTTAGTTGTATGCTTGATTCTCCTATTTTTAGTTCTGTAAATTCAAAAGCCTACCTCATGTTTCCCTGGCGAAGCAGCCTCTTGTGGAACAGCAGCATTTACTAGTAGTTTGGATTTTTTCATTGTGTCTGACGTTACAGTTGGCAAAAAATGTGGCTTTTAAAAAAAGTCATATTGTTTCAGCTTCTAGTTGGTCTGTTCCTGGATCGTCATCTCCAAGCAAACTGCAGTATGCCAGTTACCTCATTTTTAAATGTTGGCTCCACTAAACTGGGGGTGGGGTATGGAGCGTCTGTTCCTCCATAAGCTAAACTTCCATCTCCCATCCAAAAAAGCAACAAGAAAAACTATGTATTTAGCTTATTTTCAAAGTTTTTAAAATAGCATTTCAGTTGAATAGGCAGGCCTTTAAATGCAGTAGTCCCTTAAAATTATTAAGACTGAATGCTTGGAAAATACTGCACATTTCAGACTTGCATGTTGTAAGTAATTGCATCTATGGGGAGTAGGTTGTTAGAGGATTTGTGTTCTAGAATGACAGGAAAAAATGGTTTAAAGTTCCTTCCTATCTTGAAGCCTTTAGAAACCTGAAAGTCTCCTAAAGGCTACATGCGTTCAACATGCAGAGCTCACATGCTTCCAGTGTTAGACTTCAAGTACCACATTTTATAAATAACTTCAGAGCAGGGAAAGAAAAGTGATGATTTTGACTTGCGCCTGGATTGATTATTTTAGCAAGTAACAATCAGTTGGGGAGCCTGAGAAACTGTAGTCTCTTGAGTAGCACGTGTTTGCTTCCACAGTCAAAGGATGACTTTCCTTCTAAAGTATAGTCCCAGGTTTGAACACCTGGGAAACCACTGTGTGGTGCAAAAGTATGCTATGCAGGTCATTGCCATGTGGAAAACTGGGAATTAGGTGGGACTATGGAGCCATCTCTCAGTTAGCTGTTCATTGTGGCTGAATTGAGGAGGTGGCCGTGAACCAGAAGAGTTGGCTTTTCCACCCCATTTTTCTTACCCGTTTAAGGGGACTCAAAGCGGCTGACCAAGCTTTCTACTTTGTTCCCCACAACAGACACCAAAAACATTTGGGGCCAATGACTGGTTTTTCCAGAAGGCTTTTGCCACAGACCAAGTGTCCAGGGAAGGCCTGTAAGAAACGATGCAAGTGCAGCATCATCCGTCCCTTTTGCCCATTTCTAATACATCACTGAACCAGTGTAGCTGGAAAGTGAAAAAAACTGCCCGAAATGTTTGTCACACTGCTCTCTGAGAGTTTTCTCAACCTCACAACCCATGACTCCCTTTTCATGTTTCCTCTCAGAACTGCCTGTTGCTGCCTCTCATGTTCAAATAATGCACTTACTTTAAGATAAGATACTTTTTGGTGCCTTGGGGAAGATAAGAGTGCCTGACCTGAAAAGGCTGCTGAACTGTCCTTGGCTTGTCAGCAACACCAGCACAGTGATTTGTGTTCCTTGATGGTGTGTCCTCCTTGCTGCTGCACCCAGTTTTATTCACATCTTATTTGCAGAGGGAGTGTTTCCTTTTGGCTCTTCAAAACCGTCGTTTGTTTAAGTTGCTGTGCAGTAAGCCTTTGAAGCTTCGCTTATCACAAAATGTATTTCTGCACTTTAATGTGTGATGAAACCAACTTACCCTTGACTGTAGCTGCTTATGTTGAGCAGGGTTAATTGGTTTGGTTCAGGGCCTCTTCCGCTGATTCACTACGATTTTGCTTCCTGTCTCTGAGAGCATTTGCGAAATGTCTGTGTCATATGTTTCATCTGATTTCACCTCTTTACCCTGGCCTTTGGCTGAGAAGAAACAGCGTCTCTTCCCCCATGCAGAAACGGTTATTGTTTCGGCTGATTTATCTGTTTTATAGTGATCTTATTGTGACCTACTCTGAGACCTTTGGGTATAGGGCAGGATAGAGATATAAATAAATAAATAAATAGTGACAGATCCATCCATTGAAGAAGAAATAGTTGCTTGTGCTGTCGTCAGGGTGCTGATGACATTTGGGAAGCTGTTTTGGTTTATTTGAATTCACTTCTAGGATTTTTTTTTCTGAATAACCCTTGAGAGTGAAACTGTATTTCCCTGCTTCTAGGAACAAAGGGGGCAAAATGAAGTAATTCAAGAATGGGGCTCCCTTTACATAATTTTATGTGGGAAAGTACATTGAATTTTCAGTGTTGTTTGTGAGTTTCATTTCATTTTGTTCATTAGTAAGTGCCAGCAATGACTATTTGTTAATTAAGTCAGCTCAAATTTTACAGTATTTATAGTTGTAGAAAGATGTAGTATATCTTTGCCATCATTTATGGAGTGTCTTAGTTAATGATGCTGTTCCTTCGTCTTACTGGATGCTGATAAATGAACATGTGAGCCAGTTTGGTCTCGTGGTTAAGGAGCTGGACTCTTATCTGGGAATACCGGGTTTGATTCCGCCCTCCCCCATGAAGCCAGCTGGGTGACCCTGGGCTAGTCACGGCTCTCTTCTGAGCTCTCACAACCCCACCTACCTCACAGGGTGTTCTGTTGTGGGGAGAAGAATAGAAAAGCTTTGTCAGCCGCTTTGAGTCCCCTTAAATGGGTGAGAAAAGTGGGGTAGAAAAAGCCAACTCTTGTTGTATCTAAAATGAAATGGGAAATTCTCATTGTTCTGCAGCATAATGTTTTGCCCTTATTCATCATTATCCCTCCAGAGTTATTCAGTGGATAGATTATTGTGGCAACATTAATGAAAGGATATCTTGCATTGTAGAACTATACATGGGCTTTTTTCTTTTTTAAGTACCATACCATTATGCTTTTCTGTTAAACTGGTATCAGTTGTTTTCTGATCTGTTTGCTTGGAAAAAGTCCTATTAGAAACATTCAAGATCTTGCTGTTTGGTCAAAACAATTATGCAAGTACTGTGGTTATTCCTTCCCTAAGATGTTTTGTCAGCAATTTCTCCCCCCTAAAAAGCAGCCCCAGTTCTCTCAGTCATCCATGGGATATGGTATAGTTCAGTTAAAGTGAAATTACAATTGCACAAAAACATTAAACGACTTATAGTCAGTATGTTTGAATTCCTGGGCAAGCAATGTTTAGAGTTACCCTATTAATTGTATTATAGTTGACTAGGCTTTTATGTGATTTGTGATTTTGTGTGTGTGTCCTTACTATCTTTTTAATTAAAATTATTTAATAAGAACATAAATACTATTTGTCTGTGTAAGGTTTGTGTTCCTCCATACCCTTACAGACCTCAGATTCATGAATACTGAATTTCTGTACTTTTGGGAGAAGGGGGTTAGAAGAACTGCTTGTCTGAACACCATACAAAACAATAGAAAATAGGTAAAACTAGGTTCAAATGCATTTACAGTACTTAAAAATTAATGTCAAACAAATGGAATTGGCTTAACTGCATTGTAAGCCAACTTGAAAGCATTACAATGCACACAGCCAATTTCAACCTGCAGTTACAGATCAAATAAATCATTCAGAGGCTTAGACACACTTGGGAACTCAGCATCATGGTGAACAATGAAGGTCAGGTGGAATGGGATGGGATGAAATAGGCTTTCAGATGGTTGGGTGAAGGCTACCAGGTGGAGTCCAAAACACCCATCATGCATCTTGGAAAACCCTTGCTGCTGCTACTGCTCATTCCCCATACACTGGGATGTGATGGGAAAGGCAGTAAGGAGAGAAGTCATTGAAATCCTCAGAGGAGGTGAACATCTACTCTTTGCCTGCGTGACTATCATTGCTGGTCTGAAAAAGAAAAGCACACCAAGCCACAGAGAGCTTCCAGAAGGCAACAGGCAGCTTCAGTCTAAGTCAAGCTTGGGGCTGTGGCTTTCTATCCATCTGTGTGTGAAGGTATGGTTACTGTGTGGGGTTCTTCCACAGTAGAGGCCAGTACACAGATGAACAGCTGAATTACATGTATCTGGGTGATTATAGTAATCAAACTGAGAACAAATCAGTTGTGTGCCTTAATGTACAGTAATCAAGTTAACCAACATTTTTGAAAACAGAACAAAGTAACTCTGTAGTGTTTATTGAGGAAGTCTTGCCAATACTGTAATCTCCTCAAGAGCAAACAAAGCCAAATTATTTGATACCTTCAAACCTGGAAGATTTGACACCTGGAATACAATTATCCCTTCCCCAGTAGTCTTTGTGCTAGCTCTGTCTTTCAGAAAGTGCATTTGTTAGCTTAATAGAGAGGGAACTTTTGGGTGCTACCCCTTTAGGCTGTAAACACAAACCTAACTGCTTGGGATTCAGTCATGAAAGATGATCTGAGCAACTTTATAGATTCCCCTTTGAATTTGCAGGATCTACACGAGTCATGCTAACAAGGCTCTAAAATTCAGGCTCTCTCTCTTTGACTGATAACAGTAATTGGATTGAGAACATCTTCCTTAATCTATTGCTGAAGTAACTGGATTGTACATTCTGAATGAACCTACGGTTTGCTAACTTTTGTTCTTCAAAAAAGTTTGAAATGGGGTTATTTGTGTTGCTCCAAACAAGTTGAGAACTTAAATGTTTAACATCTTTGATGCAAATTTAGCAAACAGAATTGGTGAAACAGAATATTCTAAGGAAATAGGTTAAGAACATAAGGAATGCCCCACTGGATCACATCTATGGCCCATCTAGTGCATCAGCCTCCTCTTGTAGTAGCCAGCCAGCTGCACAAGGAAGCCCACCATCCTGACATGGATATACAACTTACTCTGCTTGCAGTCTCCTTGGTCTTCAGAGGGATATCAGCACCTACTGCCATCAGGCCTAATTGCCGTTGAGCGCTCTGAATTCTGTGAATTGGTACAAACCATTTTTGAAACTATCCAAGTTGGTAGCCAATACCAAATTTCATGATGGCTAGGTTTTAACTATGCTTTGTCCTGATTTGTCCAGGATTTAGCTTCATTGAGTGACCTCTGATTCTAGCGTTCTGGGAAAGGGAGAAATACTTTCCCCTGTCCTCTTTTTTGGAGTGGTGGGTAATTTTATCTTTAGTAATGGTTTCCATCGTCTCCCCCACAATGAATGTTAAGCTAACAGGGCTGTACTTTTTGCCCCTTGCCTTGAGCTCTTTATAAGAACTGGAGTAACATTAGTCCTCTTCCAGTCCTCTACTACAGAGGCTGAGCATAGTAACAAGCTGCATATATTGTACGTAGTTGAATTCAAAACAAAGTCGTTTTTGTTGATGTTTTAAACATTTGAAAACATGGTCATTCATTAGCATTCTATTTCCTAATCTGAAGATACTGAAAACCACTAGCATGTTAATTTTCACAGACTTGAAGAGCTCTATGTGAAAAGTTACATGCTTTCTGGATTGAATAGAAATAAATTGAAAAATTAATTACAATATTGATCTGTGTCGGCTCGATTTCACTTGCTCAGTTTAGCCGTGTTTCCATATCACTCTGAGCTGTGAGCATGTAGGAGAATATTAAGCATTTCCCTCTGACTAGGAACAAAAACCACTACCATGTCTTAGAATTATCCTTCCCTTCTCAGCTAAACAGTTTTGTCATTTATGATAAACCATTCACTGTGGTTTATCATGAAGTGCAGTCTGGGTCAGTTTCATTCCATTTGTTGTAATAATCTAAAGCTTTAAACTTTTCTTCCATGCATCTATATCAAACAAGAGAACATTGTACTACAAAGAAATAGAAGCTCCTTGCCTTTTTGTTATTTTGTTAATCTCCCTTTTTGTTGTTCATCATACCCTCATGTCTTGGTTTTTAACAGAAGTCAGTTTATACTCACATTTTTATTTTCTATATTATGTTTTTTCATGACCCACTGGGTAGTGTAGTCTTTTGGTGCTTCAAGGCAGAGGGCTGACCCTTGGCATGTATGACTAGGGCTCTTTCTGCACTAGGCCTTATTCTGGAATGTATCTCAGGATAGGGATCTGTTGTCCACATGTTAATGCAGGCTATGGTAGGCCTTACCTGGGGCCTACTATAGTTTGCCCTAGGATGCGGACAACAGGCCCCTATCCTGGGATATATTCAAAAATAAGGCCAAGTGCGGAAAGGCCCCATGTCCAGGCTAATTACCAACCAGACCCTTTGTAATTTTTTATGTTTTTGTGACTGACCGCCTTGTAATTGTTTTACCCAAGTAATGAGCTGGATTTATGTTCAGTTCTCCAGTTGGAGTCAATAATATAGAGCTGTTTGCATCTCTTGTTCCTGTGGTTCCTTAAAAATGTAGCTCGCTATTCTATAATTGCCTAAATGGCATTGGGAACATGTTTTTTAGACAACACAATCTCTCATAATGAATCTGAATACTGTAGTAACGTTATGTACTCGGTGGGAGCGGCTCTGGTGTGATGTTCATGCCGGGTTGCCAACTGCGTTGTTTTTATGAATGCTTTGTAAGAATTCTTAGATGCTGTGCTCTTGGAAGATTGCCTCAAAACATTGTTGGCTTGAAGCAAAAGGAGTGACAAATATGCCTTGGCAGGACCTTTCCAAATGATTAGACTTGTGTTGTAAATGCACAGCGTACGTAACTGTTTTTATGAAGTGTTTCATCATCTTTGTTCAAACTAAGGCACTGAGTACTTTCCAGTGGAAAATGGAGCTCAGGGAACTGTTGCAGAAATCTCCATTGACTTGCATAGAGTTTATGCCCCCGTCTGAGAATTACATTGATTTGAACTGGGTTGACCTATCTGCCTGAAAATTTACATTGACTCAAATGGGAAATTGACTTCTCAGTGTAATTGAGTTATGGAAAGGAAACCACATTCAGAGGAGCAGAATCTGAACCACGCCAGAGAGGATCTATCATGAAGACAATGTCAAAAGACACAAATGGCATGTCTGAAACCTGCACTGCACAGATAGCAGTCAAAATGCTTGTTGTGGTGCTCACTGTCACTTCAGACATAGCTTTTCCACAGATAGCAGTAATGAAAGATACAGATGCTACATTCCCCCCAAACCAGGCATGGTTTTCTTACAAGCTACATTGCTGAAACATACTGATGTCCTGTAAGATGTTTACTTTCTCCCAACATACCCCAGGTAGGAGTTTATTGGCAAAACTCAGAAGGGAGAAAATTGTCTCCCACCTTTGATGATTTCTGAACAGCATGGAGGTGGAAGGTGCAGTGTGGATAAGATGGGATGGCAGCAGAGTCCTGGAACCCAGAATAAAAGTTTCCCATGAATCTAAATGCAGAGGTGAGGAAGGCTGTTGGTAGCAGGGAAGCAGGCACCCAGTTGGGATTTAGCTGAACATCGGAGTACCACAAATATGGCAGGAAGGCAGTTGGCAACAAGTTGGTGGAGTAGAACCCAGGACGAGAACCACAATAATGACAGGAACAGTGTTGGCAGCAGAGATGTGGGCAGTTAGAGAATCAGGAGGATCTTGACGTTTCCTGTAAGAAGAAGAAGCCTGCCAGTGACAGTCTCCTGCATCAGCTTTGCCCAGCATGCATTGAAGATACCAGGGTGGACATCATCCCAAGCTGCTTTTGTGACAATCAGGTTAGCATATGAGTCCAGGGTACAGTCTGGGTCAATTTCAATT
Organism: Aspidoscelis marmoratus; assembly: GCA_014337955.1. Classification (NCBI taxonomy): domain Eukaryota; kingdom Metazoa; phylum Chordata; class Lepidosauria; order Squamata; family Teiidae; genus Aspidoscelis; species Aspidoscelis marmoratus. The sequence goes on along the minus strand of MTQE01002560.1, from coordinate 6,701,616 downwards.
GCATCTGTGATGTATCAGTTATGGCAAGGGTAGTGCTTCTGGAAGATGCCCTGGTCCATGGACTGGGTGTTCTGTGGCAGAAAGACTTACCTTGAAATTAGAGTGGTCACATATGTGGTTGGTTGACTTCTCTACTGTGTTGTTGAAGATCAAGAAGGTGAGGTGTTTCTGCCTCAGGTACTACTTCACTTCTGGCGTAAAGTACATCCTGAACGACTGCAAGAACACCGTCATTGTGACCTAGAATGGTTTGGTTCTGTGCTGTACCAAACTGAGGGGCATTCAAATTGAATAGTTCATTCAGAGCCTGATTTTCCCTTCCCCTTTCGCACTCTGGCCTCCTGCCTTCTTCCAGACTTTGGCCTCCCCTCAGTGTGTTCACGCCCTTACCTTGTCTGCCACACCTACATTTCCAGTAGCACACACTGCCTGGGGTGCTTTTCTTTTTCTAACAGTGCAGCAGCAGGATATGGAAAGTAAGATTTTTGAAAACTATTTAATGTGTATCTCTGAGATAAATTGAAATTCTGCACAGGATGCTTAGAAATGTAACACTACAAAAAAAAGGTGTTTTTTTTTACTGATTTTATTCCGTGCTTTAAAAAATTGCTCAGTTCTTTTCCTGCCAGTGTTGTCACTGATATGACCATCACACACTAGATACTTGATTTTAGAATGGTACATTCTGATAAGTTGTAATTTATTAAGTATGTAATAGGGTTTAAAATGTATCATTCTGATTTTAAATCATCTCATGTTGTAAATTACATTACAGAGATTTCTTGCCCCGTGGCTCAGGAATTGTTACCAGAAGACCCCTCATCCTTCAGCTTATTTTCTCTAAAACAGGTTAGTGCTTTTATTATTATTTTAAATAACAAAACATACATTTAAGCTCTTTAGTCATGTTTCTGTGACATTTCTTATTGAACTATTGTATTTTTGCCATATAAGATCTATATTTTAAATCATTTTGCCTAAAATCATCATGTGTCCTATTATTTAAATTTATCTTTCCTAAATAAATAGTGTTTGCTTGAAAACCCAAAACAGCAAATGATGATAGAAATACAATAAAATTATCAGTTTACACAAAATAACCCAATTTTAAAATGTCATGGTTAATCTAGAATGATACAAAGTAATATACTGTTATAATCCTAGAGTACAGGTACCTGAATTTTTAGTAGAGAATGAAAAAGGAATTTCTCTCAAGTTTTATCAAGGTATCTTGTGAAATAATGAGTGCATTAGTCTTGTCTGAATGTGTTATGATGGACTCTTGGAGACAATGCTGTTTGCCAGAACTACTGTCAGTAATTTGGCTCTTGCATTCATGAGTAAAATGAGTTCATACTGCAGAAAAAGTGATGCTTCCCTCATATAGAGAAGTAAGCAGAGAATTACACAGAGGATTTGGATGTGAGTTTTTTATAGCTAAGTTTTATACTTTTTTACTGGAAAGCCATCTAGAACTTACATTGTGCAGTTTTGAATCTTCACTAATTTGTTGGATCTCTGATTGTCCTGAATTTTGGCTGGGTCTGAATTGCAGCTAGACTGTTCATCAAATTTATGTGGTTGAATCCATAACCTCTTTTTAGAGAAAACAGCGTTAGAGAAAACGTCCCCACATTAATGCTTTATTTGTCATTATTCTGAACATGCATGAAAAAACTGGTGCTGATAGTTAACCTCAACTCATTTCTCCACAATTCCAGGCACTCTATATATTTCCATAGTGACCTTTATCCCTTGTCCTTGTTTCCCTTTTGGTGATCAGATCATTAATAATTTTGATTCAGCAACATCAACCTGTTCTTCTCTCTTTCATTTTTAACTTCGCTTTGGGATGGTTAGCAACCGTGTTTTACTTCTTTGTAAACAGTCTTTCACTCTTCTTGAACTTCTTTTTCAGTTAGCTTTTTCGAATGCCAAAGATATTCATTTGCTGTTCTATAAAATCAGAAGCTCAGGGTTTTTATCATACTTTTTTACTAATTTGCTCCTTCTACCTCATCTTTAAAGTGTTGCTTGTTAGTTAGGAATAGCTGAATCCCTTCATCTTTTTCAAAGAATGCCTCATTAGATCTTCTCTGAAATGTAATTGTAATTATGGTAGGATAATTATCCATGTATGATTCTTTTCCCCCTTTTAACAAGATTGCCATGACTGCAAAGTTTACTTCTTTAAGCCCTCTTAAATACCTGCCTACTTATGTTGTGTCTATATGATTTATCTTCTGTATTCAGCGTCTTTGAATGCTGCACCACATTATTAGCTTGCAAGGTTTTGTGGAAGCCAGGTTCTTGGTGAACTAGGCACTGGAGGCATTTTGTTCCACTTCCTACCGAATCAGCAACAGACCTGACTCAGGGATGCAATTGATAAGGGGTCATCTTCATGCTTATAAGCCAGTTTGGTCTTGTGGTTAGAGTACCGGACTCACATCTCATAGTCAGGGGGTTTGATTCTGCACTTCTCCATGAAGCCAGCTCGGTGACCTTGGGCTAGTCACAGCTCTCTTTTTGAGCTCTCACAGCTCCACCTAACTCACAAGGTATCTGTTGTGGGGAGAAGAACAGAAAGCTTTGTTAGCTGCTTTGAATCCCCTTAAATGGATGAGTAAAGTGGGGTATAAAAACCAACTCTTCTTCTTTTCTGGGGTCTTGGATGAAGGTTACCTCAGATTTCTGGGCAGTCCAGAAATCTGAGGTAAACCATGTTGCCAACCAAGCCCTGCTGTAGCTTGCTCAGTAGCCTTTTCCAAAATTCTTCTCTTCCTCTTCCACTGAGATGTGTGCTTCCAAATGGTTTCAACCCTTTTCAACTTTCTTGTCTCAGCAGCTGTACAGCTAGTGCTGCCAGGCAAGGAGGAGGAAGAAATTTACTCCCTACTCTTTGTAGTTCCAAACAAGAATGGAAACTGATAGATGATCTTGGATCTCAAGTGTCTGAACCAGTCCATCAGATATAGAAGATTAAAGATGGATTCTCTTCTGTCTATGCAGGCCACATTTTAGCAAGACATGTCTCTAGTTTCAGTGGATCTCCAGTTTCATTGTTTTAAAAAGGTGTTTATAAACTGCATTAAGTTAAATGGTGTGCATGAATTCTGAAATAGAAATGCTTTTAAGTACACTAATCAGAAGTTTTAGATCTGTTCCTACCTGAATTGGCGAAAGAAATTATTCAGGTGCCCTTAGTCACTGAGACAGAGTATAGATAAGTTTAGCTACAACTTTTTGTGTCTCCTAAAAACTGAAATCTGTTTTTAATATATATTTGCTTTGTTTTAACATCCTGGATTTTAAATGTTGTAGATATTACTGTTTTAATATATATTGTTTTAATGTGCTGAATTTTAAGCATTGTTACCTGCCCTGAGATCTTTGGGTATAGTGTGGGAAAGAAATACAAATAATAAATCTGGTAGTTTCAATTCAAACTAAAATAATCGTTTTTAAAAATGGTAGATTATTTCCCACTAGGGTGCAAAGCAGTGCAAATAGAGCCCTATCGTCATTACTTTGGGAGCCTGTAACTTTTTGAAATACAGTAATTTTAAACAATATAGTGGATACATGCTTTTCATCTTCCTGGTGATGTGCATCCTGGGCAGTAGTGAGCTAGCATAGGTCTGAAAAGATGTGCATCTTTTCTAGTCTGTATTATAATGCCTGGTGATCTCTATTGCTTCAGATTTGGCTTGCTGTGTTTTAAATAGTTGATTTTCCATATAGCAAAGACATTAGTGGTACAATACAGCAGAGGAACAGTGATCACTGTTTATTCTCACATAGTATGGAGAGTGTATTACTCCCTCACCACTTTTCACCTCATAAAATGAGAAGGTTGAGAAGGTTCTGTACTCTTAATATGATGTAGTTAAAACTGTGATAAATCTTTCCAGTATATTTTGCCCTAACACAAGGTATTTCTTCTTTTTCAGAATATGCAGAATTTTTGCATTGTAAATCAAAGAAGTTTACAGATTTTGATGAAGTCCGGCAAGAGATTGAAGCAGAAACAGACAGGGTCACAGGGACAAACAAAGGCATCTCTCCCATTCCCATTAACCTGAGGGTGTATTCACCACATGGTAGGTGCGCTATTGAAGTTGGCTTGATTAAAACAGGAAAAAGGCAATTTTGGAACACTGACAGAATCTGTACTACTGAGTCCAAAATCCATGGCTGAGTATCTAAGCAAGATGAAAGGCAGGGTGCTGACTCAAATCAGAAGGTCCAAATTTTCCATTAGGTTCCTCTTATATAAAAAGAATTGAATTTGTTCTGTATATCTATTCAGTATTTATTGAAGCTACCCTCTGGCAAGCCTTTACAGAAGCTCATCCAAATACAAATTGCTGGTATAGCGCAGTTCTTATTAAGTTAAGAAGAGAAAAGACGCTTGAATTCATTATGGCAAACTTTCATGGCTCTGCTCAAGGTTGCATTGGTTTTCTTTTTACTGATCTTTTCTCTGGTATTACTTTATAAGTAGCATTTGTTTCAGTTGCTGTTAAATTTGATTTTAAATAATCTAAATCATTTAATTTGTAGATATTTTGATAGCTTGGAATAAGTTTTATTTTCTGTATATTCTGTAATTTTCTTTCCTCTTTTTGGATAATTTCATAGTTTTTGTTTCTGTTGTCATGACTCTGGCTACAATAATAAAAATATTGGTCGGTCGGTCGGTCGGTCGGTCGATTGATTTACTGCTGAATTCTTGGACACTGGGAGCATAAATACCCGGCTGGACTGGGCAAGCGACCTCTTTGGCCAAGCAGCATGTTATCATAGTGGCTAACCTGCTCCACAAGAAAGCCTACTAGTAAGACAGGACCGCGTTGTTTTCCCTGCTCAGTTTCCTAGGAACTAAAAAACTGTTTACTTTAAAATCTTCCTTGAGATCCCATGTTAGTTATTGCCTTAAAAAATACCTTAACGACTTTCTTAAAGAGAGATCCTGAATGTTTTGTTTTGTTTTTCATCTACAGTGTTAAATTTGACTCTGATTGACCTTCCGGGTATCACTAAGGTGCCAGTGGGTGACCAACCCCAGGACATTGAGTACCAGATAAAAGATATGATTTTGCAGTTTATCAGCAGAGAGAGCAGCTTGATTCTTGCCGTGACTCCAGCCAACATGGACCTGGCCAACTCAGATGCTCTCAAAATGGCCAAAGAAGTTGACCCACAAGGTGAAGTCAAACCCTGTTGCTTTTTCTTATACATACTGCACAGATGAGCACATAGTGTCCTACAGCACAGTATGATAGATTCCTAGAATATCACTCCAAACTGCTATCATGACCACAAGAAACCTTAGCTCCATCCATGATGATCCCGCTCTCCCCTTCCCAGCAGCAGCCTTGTGTCCGAAGCCTGGGTTCGTTACATGGCTGATTTTTCAACTGAATTACCTAATGAAGTCTGGGAGCAGAATAATAATACATAGGCCCTGTTCACACTTGTCCAGTCAGGACGGCCTGGTGCACTCTGAGACAGAACATACAGAATGGTGGTCTAAAAATGTAGGGAAGTTTACTCAAATGGAAATATTTGTGAAATATTCAGCTTAAATCCTGTAAAGAATCAAGCTTGCTAAATCCTAGAAATATACAAAGCAAGCTTGATGAAGTCCATAATCATTTATTGTCCTGCACCCATCGGGGTGCTACTGATATTTAGCAAAGGAAAACCTGTTTGTTGTATAGTAGGGTGTGAAATACAGATTCATTTCATAGTTTAGAACAAGTTTATAATTAACTTTTTTCTTTCTGTTTTAGGCTTAAGGACCATTGGCGTGATAACCAAGCTAGATCTCATGGACGAAGGCACTGATGCCAGAGATGTTCTGGAAAATAAGCTCTTGCCTCTGCGGAGAGGTAGAAAGCTATTCATATTTATAACTAAGGCATGGGTTAAATGAATAATATGAGTATTTCAAATTAGACTTGAATGTGGAAAGTACTGTAGTTATTTGTTTATGGCATTTATGTGCTGCCTTTCCAAGACAGTTTATATTCTCCTTTCCTCAATACAGTATTATCCACAACAAGCCTGTGAGTTGCATTAGGCTGAAAGGTGATGACAGGCCTAAGGGTAGCGCTGCATCTTCAAATGAAGTAGAAGGCATGCAACCAGTCATGTCACATAACATGCCTGTGACAGAAGCCACTATCCCCCCTTCTTTTTCTGCACTGTTGCAACAACTTGGGTTCTTGCATTTGTTGCCATGTTGGAACCTAGCAGTCTGTTCAGTCTTTGCCTGGAGCTCCTGTAAGGCAGAAACTGATATTTGGAACTCTCCACTTGTAGGGTACATTGGAGTTGTGAACCGAAGCCAGAAGGATATTGATGGTAAGAAAGACATCAGAGCAGCACTGGCTGCTGAGCGCAAGTTCTTTCTTTCTCATCCTGCTTACAGACATATGGCAGACCGCATGGGAACCCCTCACTTGCAGAAGGTCCTCAACCAGGTAAGCTGTCCTTGAGACCGCCTTGTCTGTTGTCTGGTCCATTTCAATTAGCATATTTCTGTGGAAGCAATGTGGGAGGCGTTCCCCATTATTTATTTATTTGTATTTCTATCCCGCCCTATACCCGAAGGTCTCAGGGTGGGTTACAATATTATATTAATCTTAGACAGGTCCCTGCCCTCAGGCTTACAATCTAAAGAGACAAGAAACAAAAGGAAAATGGTGTGGGAGGGAAAAGGGAACAGCAAAAAGCAAGCATTTGAGGTCTTCAGTTCCAATTGTTCTGTTTGTTTCTTATTGCTGGAATTTTCCTATTCTCTTTACTTTGAATTGCATCTGGCAGAAGTAGTGCATTATTTCATTTCATTTTCATTTTATTTGTACATTATCTTTCCAAAAAGAAAATTTGCCCAAGGTGGATTAGAGAAAATAGAAAAGATACAATACAAAAGAACACATCAAAACATTGTAATAGATAGTATGTTATAAAATCACATGTTAGGCAAGATAATATATTACAAAGTAACACAGAACCTTAAATAAGAAAGAACAGAAGTTTACAGCAGATCTGACAAAAGGGGCCTAGCCCTGCAAAGAAACACTTCCATAATATAAAATGGTCATTTATATCTCAGTTCAAATGTGATTTTACTTTGTCTGTTTTCACAAATCATACCTCACTCTGAAAATGGGGGAGCAGAAACTTAGGGTCTTTGGTTTCTTCCTTACTTTTTCTTTGGAAGAGTCTCAGCATTTACTACTGATGTAATGTGTGTGTGTGTGTGTGTGTGTGTGAGAGAGAGAGAGAGAGAGAGAGAGAGAGAAGTTCCTTCTCATATGCACAGTTCTCAGTGAGTATATTCTAAGAAAATATGGGCCACCTTTTTGGAACCAGGAAGCTTTGTACAGTGGTACCTCGACATACAAGTGCCCTGACATACAAGTGTTTTGAGATACAAGCTGCTGAGCGAGTGATATTTTGCTTTGAGATGAGAGCAAGATTTGACATACAAGTATGTAAATACAGTACAGTACATAACAAAAACAACTGAGGTGGTGTTTTGGGAGCTGGAATGGATTAATGGGAAAATTGCTTTGAGATATGAGCGATTTGACATAAGAGCAAGGTTACGGAACGAATTAAACTCGTATGTCAAGGTACCACTGTAGATGGTGTTCATAGCACTGTGTCGACTGTAGATAGGCTGTGCTCAGAGCAGGAAAGTTTTGTTTTTCTTTTGTTAATCACCATCAACAATGAGGGCAGGCAAGAGAAGATATAACCTAGAAAGAAGAGCAAAATGAGCTTGGTGTAGGAGAAATAAGACTTTTGAGGGTAAGCAAGAGAATTGCAAGAATTTTGGGATTAGTCTAGAACAGAAACAGTTCCTTGGAAATGTAGTATATCTTGAAGCAAGATGAGAATTTCCATTACACTCTCAACTTTCCCCTTTAGAAGAGTGAAAGAAACAACTAAATCTGTATTTTTTCCTACAACAACATAAAATGATGGATACTTCCTCTCTCCTGTTTCCTCATAGCAACTGACAAACCATATTCGGGAGACCCTGCCATCTCTGCGCAGCAAACTCCAGAGCCAACTGTTGTCCCTAGAAAAAGAGGTGGAAGAATACAAGAATTTCCGCCCTGATGATCCTACACGAAAAACCAAAGCCTTGCTGCAGTAGGTCAAATCTCTTCTGACTTTGTTCTCTCAGTTGGGCACATTCCTTCCTTTTATACATGTTTCTAAGAGTTACACCTGTGTGTCTTCAGAAGCATAAACATTAACTCCTTTTTTGCGGGAATATATTTGTTACGACAGGCTGCGAAAAGTGTTTTCTTCTTATAAAAGGCGTAATTGATGCTTCCTGTACTATATCGTGTTCATAAGCAAAGAAGAACACGTATTAAAGAGTGTACTGAAGGTACACAAATAATTTGTGTGTGAGACATCACTATTTGTTGAGTGTACTTTCAAAAATGTAGCTAATCTGCTGTGGATGCAGATGTGAGTAACTCTCCTCAATTCTCCCAGGACTTTATGGGAACTGCCAAACATACAGTATCCATAGCAGTCCAGTATAGTGCCAAGATATGAAGTGGATACCGAGAAATGAAGATATGGGAAATCAGCAATGATGCCAGATTTCTCATAGTTATCACTTCCTTACCTCTGTCTACTGGCTCTTCGTATAATTATTGCTTTTGCAGAATACACAGAAGTTAGCCAGCACAGGAAACAAAACAAAGGAAGGGGGTGGACTTTTGCTCACATCCAGGTATTTTGCAAGAGCAACAATTATGTGAACAGGTGACAAACAAGGTAAATCCTGGTATTTTCCTGCTATCTGCATATTTGATTATCATGTTTTTTGAAAAGGTATTTTTACTTAAACTGTCCTAGTTTTGAAGTAGCAGACTTTTTCAGAAACTTTTGCAGGAGTTTGAACTTAATCAGTATGACAGAATTAATTAACAGGATTATGTTGGCCAAGTTTTTTAACATCTTTTTATTTTCACAATAAAGTAATTTTTAAAATTACTGTTATCTAGTCTAATCTAATTTAGTGGGGACTTTATTCCATAACAAAAAGCAGGACTTGGCATGTTGGAAAGTTGTCATTATTTTACACCTATACCTGTACAGGATGGTCCAGCAGTTTGCTGTGGACTTTGAGAAGAGGATTGAAGGTTCTGGAGACCAGGTAGACACACTAGAACTTTCAGGTGGAGCAAGAATAAACCGCATCTTTCACGAGAGGTTCCCGTTTGAACTGGTTAAGGTAAGTTTGACATATGTTCTTCCTTTCATTAAGCGCAGTGGTGATTTTCATTTGCTGCGGCGTGAACTGTTGCCTTGGTTTGCCATCCTTGATTTTCAAGTCCATCAGAAAGTTTGTTTCAGCAACCCTGAATTTTTATCCAGTAAAGTCTTTCAGAATGTTTCCATCCCACTTCTTATCTTAGAGAAGAGGTGCGACCTTGAGTGGGTATGTTTTAATTATTTTTAGTTCTCTGTAGGATGACAGTCGAAATGCCATGGAATCCTCCTGAAACATCTGGGTGAAGGCCAAGAAATAAAAGTGTGTATGTGTGAGAACACATAGTCTATATCTATTTTTTGTGTGTGCGAGGGAGATAAAGTTTTGTCTTTTACATGTTAGTGACAGTTCATTTTAATCATATATTGCATTATTGTCAGTACTTAATCTTCAGTCCCTTCTGACTTTAAGATCTTGTTTTCCTGACAACAGAAGACACTTTTCCCCTTCTTTTTGATGAACTTTAAAAATGAGATTCTGGTGCTAGGCAGATTTATTAGCTAGATACTTATGAGTCAGCTTTACTATCAGGTGCATGTGAGAATGGAGAAAAGGGAATTTGTAACAAATAAGGATGGTGCAAAACACAGGATGTAAAAGAACCAAAATATATTTTGTAGGTGATATGTCCTGATGATAGGAGCTTCTGAGGGAAGCTAACCTAGTGGGACCTTTCAAATCTGTCTACAAAGCTGTAGAAGACAATTTAAATTAGGTTATATTGTTGGATAGTTCCTGTGATGTGTGCTTTTTTCTTTTGTAATTAACTTACTTTAATCTCAATTATTTAGCACGTAATATATTTCTAGGTGTGATATACAAGATGCAGTAGCAGGAGGAAAAGGAAACCTTACAGTTTTATTTCAACCTTATTAATTTCATTTTTGGGTTCTTTGTCTTCTAGATGGAGTTTGATGAGAAGGATCTGAGACGGGAAATCAGCTATGCAATCAAAAACATTCATGGTGTAAGGCAAGTATTGAAACAGTAATGAATCGATGGAGCACAGTATCATGTCCTTCACTGATGAAACATATATGGTGGCATCTATGTGTGGTGCCTGACACAAGCTGGTTGAAGCTTCTCATTCAACCCACATCAAGGTATAGTAACGTGTCCATTTGCAACAGCACCTCGCACAGTTAGTCATTCAGAAGAGCAGATGGAACTTTTTACTTTCTCTCTAACCCTGTTTCTTGTTGTTTTGCTTAGGCTGAAAACAAGAGTTACAGCTGAGAGAAAGAGATTTTGAGAGTATCTTGGACCATTCCTGGGGTTGCCTGTATTTAAATGCTACAAAAAAAGGCCTTTAATGTTCCTAAAGTTAGCAATCAATAGGATCAGTGTCGCAGTCCGGGGCGGATGACAAGCTGAACTAGTTTCCATTAGTTCCTGTGTATTTGGGACAGTGGCATTGCTCAGCTGCAGTCTTTCCTGAACTACAACTTCCGGCATTCAGTTGGATTCCCAGTCTCACTCTGGGTGGAACATAATGCTGGGAGTTCTTGTTCAGGAACACCTGGAAGACTCAAGACCTCTGATCTAGAGCAACCAATGATATGAGTGATCTGCATCTATTTTCCCTTTCTTTCCTTCTTCTCCTGTATTGGTAAAAGTATCTTGAATGATTTTCACTGTCTTGCTCTTCTACCTGTTAGTTTTCCTGGGTGGGGTGTCTCTAAACATAGATCTTGAACATTTTCTTCCTTGCTATCTCTACATACCTCCTTATATATTTAGAAGGGAAACAGTCTTAATTGGTAAAAAAAAAAAAAAAACCTCCCAGGATAAGTCTTTGACATAGTATGATTTGACAAATGGGTTTTAATCTCACTGTTCTCTCTCCCTATCCCAAAATAGCCTTTTCATCTTCTGATTCCATATTCCATCTCTTGGATTATTTAATTGAATTCTGCTAGCTGGTGAGAGAGGATTTGATGTGAAAAGACAATCAACTGCAGGACAGACTCGCGTTCTAGAATGTTGTCAGTTTTTAAACCTGTTCTCTTTCCCTTCCTTGTTTTTCTTCTCTGCCATGGCTGTGCATTCCCTTCCTGCTGCGTACGGATGACTGTAGGACGGGGCTGTTCACACCAGACTTGGCATTTGAAGCCATTGTGAAAAAGCAGGTGGTGAAGCTGAAAGAGCCTTGTCTGAAGTGTGTCGACCTGGTTATTCAGGAGTTAATCAATACAGTTAGACAGTGTACCTGTAAGGTATTGAACCAGCTGGAGGCAGCCTAGCCCTTACCAAGTGGGTTGGGGAAACCTGCCAAAACTGCACTGTTTGTATCTGTCCACCTTGCCTACAACAACCTCCAAGAATTGCCACAAGCGTCTTGTAAAATCATGATTGGCTGTCGATGTGGTAGGGTTTGCTGTTTGCTGTTCAGAAGGGGCAGACCAGTTTTATAGATTTCCAGAAAAATGCTCAATTGTATCATCTACTTAAGATAGCTGCCTTAAGTATTGCATTCCACTATATGCAGGATAGGTCTTTGTTTTAAGCCTTTCCTGGTTCCATCCACGGAGTACAAATGAATACTCTTGTTAGTCATCTGGAGGTTGCCCAGGCCAGTGGGTAGATCTTTCCTGGATTCTGGCCCTTCTCTAAGTGCACGGCTTGTCGATCTGCCATTTAAACCGCTCCTGCAAGTTTAATTTTGTTTTGTTACAAAATCATGAACAATGGAAGGCCCAAAGGTGCTGTTGGGGCAAATTAATGTCAAGCACATTGACTGGGATTATGAATCTTTTTCGTTCTAAAGGCCTTCATGTATTGGGAATTAATTGCTTTGTTCTAGTATGATTGTCCTGTCTGTGTGGGCTAATTCCATACTGAAAAGCTGGCTTGCCAGCAAATGAATTTTCTGCTTAAATTGTAGGAATCAGAGGCAAGAGTATGGCCTCACTCTGCCTCATTGTCTGCCCTTTGCAGGAATGTTGATCTTTGACAAAAGAGTGAAGATACTCCCCTTAAGAGCGGTTTACATTGCTTGCTTATTGCAGTGGTGTATGATGTAGGATTCTGGGTCTGTTTCTGACTGAGAACTTGTGTGCTTTTATTGTTGGGATATGAAGAAGCCAGCACTTGCTCTCCAAGGTCCTTCAGGTACCAAGCATCTTAATGCAGCATCACACAGTATCTATTGAAAACCAAAGTATTTTTCTTGAGTGGAGATTGTGCAGGTCTCTGTGGGGGAGCCAGACCCCAGTGAGCTGGGAGTTGAGCACTGAACTATACACTGTTGAGCCTTAAAAGAGGACGGGTGGTGGTGGCAGCTGTGAAATGGGATCATTTGTAGATAACCGTGGTTGTTTTGAGAATAGTCTCTACACCCAAGGATCCAAGACCTGAATGTTTTTCCCCTGGGGTGGCAATGGCATCCTTGCAGTAAAATAGATAGAATGTGAGTACCGACACATTGAAATTCCAGTTGTTGAAACAGGCCACTTTCTCCCTAAAATGTCAATCTGCTTCAGAATGGAGTGTGTGTTCAGTGGAATATTCCCCTGTACAAAACACTTTCAGTCTTTAGAAATGTAGTATGTTGGGGAGTGGGAGTCTAGTCACATTTTCCCCTGACATGAGGAAGAGGAGGATTAAGTCACATGGATCTCCCACAGAATACATGCAGGATGCAAATTGGCCATAGTAGTCAACAGGTGAAATTGCATCATTTCATGGCTCAAAGCTCCAGCAGTAGTGAGAATTGCCTTAGAAGAACAGAAGGTGTGTCAGCCCCTTTGAGCCAGTTTAGTCTAGTGGTTAGGGAATATCTGGGAATATTGGGTTTGATTCCTCTCTCCCCTGTGAAGCCAGCTGGGTGACCTTGGGCTAGTCACAGCTCTCTTCTGAGCTCTCCCGGCCCCACCATTCTATTCTGACAATAGAATGCATTGTCAGCCACTTTGAGTCCCCTTAAATGGGTGAGAAAGCAGGGTAGAAAAGCCAACTCTTCTTCTTCTTTGAGTTCCTTTAGGTGTGAGAAAAGCAGGATATAAAATCTGACTCTCCTTCTTTGGGTATGGGTCCTCCCTCTGTGCAGGGGAGTCTCCTCATCTTTAGGGACCCATTAATCTCCTTCACAAGGAGCAACTACGCAGAACCTTCCCCTTCTGTATCAGTGTTTGAAGCTATTCCAAACCTTGATAAGCAGCTCAACTCCCAGAAGATACTGGGATGAAGTAGTTCCTTACCAGCCATTTGACAGTGCAGGGAGGATCTTCCTGAGGAAGTGCTGCTGCTTTTTCCTGGGGCACATTACTAACCTTTTGAATATCTTTTTCCCCCTCTCTGTTGCTTTTTTATTTTCCTGCTTTCCTTCGGAATGTCTCCTTTCTGTTCGCGCTTTCTGCATGGTACAGGACGGGGCTCTTCACGCCTGACATGGCTTTTGAAGCTATAGTGAAAAAACAGATTATAAAGCTCAAAGAGCCCAGTTTGAAGTGTGTTGATCTGGTGGTCTCAGAGCTGGCCATGGTCATTAAAAAGTGTGCAGAGAAGGTAATGGGTCTTTACTCTAATTTCCCTTCTCCCCTCTCCCTACCACCTTGAATACAGCTGCTTGCAGTTCCCAGCTTTAAAAGGGGAAGGTGATCTTTTCAAAGCTCGAATCTACTATCTGCAATTCTTAGACACAATGGTAGAGAGAGAGCTTCATCCCCTCCAGGAGGTCTTGGCTAAAATATTTGAATTTACTGCATCACACGCTGATGGCTGGATGACCCTCCTGGTGTATCCCTGTCCTTGGATGGGCCTCACCGACGGATCCTGCATCAATATTGCATGGATTTTGCTTGGAGCATAATGGCTGTAGTTTAACAGGCTTTGAAAAACAGCTAAACTCTTGGAGTAGTCCCTCTGTGAGGAGATTGCTCTTAATGGCTGCTCCTTGCAAAAAGCATTTGTTTGTGCCTTGAGTCATGACAGGAGCACTGAGGTTTAATAGCTCTGAGAGCAAGGTGCCAAGATGTTGTCATTACTCCCCCAGTGAGCTGTAAGTAAGTTCACTTCATAAAACAGCAAGCAGCTTTTATTCTTCTCCTTAAATCACTAAAAAGCTTGCCTTATACATATTGCTTTCTTCTGCTAAATTCCGTGAGGATCTTGGGCTGCTTCCTAGAAGCAATCCATGAGAAGCACAGGGCACATAAGAAGCCTCCCTCGAAAAACATTTTATATCTTTACACATTCCTCTTATCTGACACGGTCTGCTTCCCAGTGGACGCGCCTGAGGGGCAGCCCAACCCTTAAAGCTTCTCTTTTCCTTTGTGTCTCTGCCGGATGCCTAAATCTGTGGGGACCTGACCTCTTTCCCTCTTGCACTCAGCTTGGCTCCTACCCTAGGCTGCGAGAAGAAACTGAGAGGATTGTTACTACACACATCAGAGAACGTGAAGGAAAAACAAAGGACCAGGTAAGCAATCTTAGTTTGGGTTTTTTTCTCCAAATGAAGTGTTGACTTGCTTACAAATTGCAGAATCAGAAGCTAAAAGCACCAATGTGACCCTCCTGATATTGAGTTCCATTCAGTGTATTGTTTGAGTTGGAATTGATACCAGTATTAGGGGTGCGCACGAATGCAATTTTCAGAATTTGATTCAATTTGAATCCAATATCTGAAAATTCTATTCAACTTGAATCTTTAAAATTCAAATTTAGCCAAATTTGATTCCAATTAACCAGATTAGAATCTATTCATTCAAATTTTTAATTTGAATTTGCACTTACAAATGCCGACAACATTCATATGTACCCGAATGCACATCCTGAATGTATCTGTACCCGTCTGTACACATCTGTATGCATCCTGTAGTTATCCTGTAGGGAACCCATTTTTGTCCCATATGGATCTATACAAATGCGTACAGATAAGGGAAAGATGCATATGTGCAAGTACGCATTGTGTACGACCCAGTACACATGTGAATGTCCAGGTAATTCGAATGAATAGATCTGAAATTTGAAATTTGTTTGAATTTTTAAATTCAGATTTATGGGCATTCGATTCAAATTTGAATGTCAAAATTCAGACGAATTCGATCAAATTTCAAATACCTTTGAATATTTGTGCACACCCCTAATCAGTATACCATGTGCATGGTGGGGTTCCACTGAAAAATAAATAGCATTTAAAAAATAAAACTGACCCCCACACCCTATTTTAAAAAATCACATTTTTTTGTGACTGTCTGGACTAGAATGCCCTTTTCTCCTATAGTTTTCATATTAGCTGTAGAAAAATGTGCACCTTGCACTGGTGTTAAAAAGGAAGGGTTTTTCCCCCCTGCTCTATAGATGCGCCAGGCAAGAAAGGTCTAAAAGGGAGTCATTCAGACCTAGGTTAGGAGTGCAAGTATGGTTAAGCTAGTAATTGGCTATAATTCAGTGGTAGAGTCAATAGTCTGGAAAGCACAGGGTTGCAGGTTCAATCCCTGCCTTTCTCCACAAATAGGTAATAGCAAACTATTTTTATGTATCTGCCAAGAAATTGCCCAGAGATGGCCATGTAGTCAACTAGGGGTTAGTCCCAACTTCATGAGAACCCGCGCCAACCACAATAGGTAGGCTATATTGTGGGTGGCACTGGAGCTTGGTCAGTGCAAGTCCTCACAGTTTTGAGTAACTTATTTTTATTTCAGCCTGATAAAAAGAGGTTTTTAAGCATAAATTACCTAAAATTTCTTGCTTACTGGTGAGGATTGGTATGCTACAAGGAAATGAGGACTTGTTCATACTAGCAAGCCGTTTAACTAAAGCCAAATTATTTTATTTTAGTAGAATCGACGGATTGTGTTTGTGATTTTCTTTGGTCTGCATTTGTAATCAGCACCAAGATACCTATTGTGAATGATACTGATGGCCTCAAATTGACTGCAAAGCCCGCTTGATCCAACTCTTTGTCTTCATTTAAGCCAACCCACAAAAAGAGGAGTTTGTGGGGTATATAAGAGTCCTGTAATCCCAGAACAGGGAGTTGCGTTTTCCCTAGTTTTCAGAAGGAGTACCAGTCTAATATAAAGGAAACTTTCTTGCATTGGCTGTGGACAAAAATCATTCAAAGCCCTCCACATGCCATTTATCATCTTGTCACATGACTTAACCTTTTTTGGAAAGTGAAAGGTATCCAGCAATAAGAGATGGGCTCTGATCTAGCTAAGGATTGGTAAAAAGGGTTTGGGAAGTATGAAAGAGAAAACTTAAATTGATTCACTTGAAAACCTTTGCTGCTTTGAACCTGAATTATTCTTGGGATTTTTTGCTGCAGATTCTGCTGTTGATTGACATAGAGCTATCATATATCAACACTAACCATGAAGACTTCATTGGATTTGCCAAGTAAGTGTAAGCTACCAAGTAATGGCCAAGAATCATTAAGAAGGATATTCAGACTTGTATAATGTTACTGATCTGGGCAAAGATGAATGATATAAATTTGTTGAATTTTTAAGGTGTTTTTAAAACGTGCATTTTTGTTTTAATCTGTATTTCATTTTAATTGGTATCTGTTTTAATTGGTATCCTGTTTTAATCTGTGTTAATCTGTTGTTACCCGCCCAGAGACTTTCGGGTATGGGGCGGTATAGAAATGTAAATAAATAAATAGTGTACAAATAGTTGTCATAGTAATTTCAGTTTCACTATTGTGGGGTGTAGTAAAGCAAATGCTTTAATTAGAAGAAGTTGGAGAACTAGATCAATTTTCAGTAGATTTTATGCGCATCATGTCTGTCACCAGCATTATGATTGCTTGAGGAAAGCAAGTGGAACACATTGTACTTGTTTAGTCTTTGACCACAAATTCAGGAACAATGGTTGCCTTGTTTGAATGTGTCAGACAAACGTAACCTGGAAATACAGCCTGTACCTTCATGTGTAACCATTTATCCAGAAGCACAGTGAGATGTGAAAAATACAGAATAATGGTCCATTATTTCTTTTATTTTAAAATAATAATCTTTTCCCACCTTATCTGTCTCTTTTACCTGCACGTATGTGCACACATACATGTCTTGGGCAACGAGATTAGAAGGAGTTACTCAGTTTTGGACATTCCTCCAACATTGATATGGAAGGGCGTTCTGTGATCTGTAATTTTCTTGAGTCTTTCCACTTCTGTTTTCACATTTGGCTGCAGCACAGTCTCACTAATTAGGAGTCCGCTTCTTGATTTTAACTACCATAGCTTGTATACCATGCATCTCAAAATTTCCTTAGTTTACCATGTTGTAAATTTGTATTTGGTCCATCTCCATCGCTGTCCTCTCCTCACTTTTATTACTTAAATGTTCCCACTTGCTTTTTAAGTTTTCTCTGATCATCCTCTGGAACATGTTTGTTTCCTGTATGCAGTGCCTGTTCAATTTTGTTCTGTTTTGTAACTTTCTTCAACTTCCTGAAAATGATGACCTTACTAATGGTAGCCTTGAGTGTGCTAATTAATAGGCTTAACTTATCCGTAAATTGTGATCACAATTGAGAACATAATACAGTGGTACCTTGACATACGAGTTTAATTCGTTCCGTAACCTTGCTCTTATGTCAAATCGCTCGTATCTCAAAGCAATTTTCCCATTAATCCATTCCAGCTCCCAAAACACCACCTCAGTTGTTTTTGTTATGTACTGTACTGTATTTACATACTCGTATCTCAAATCTTGCTCTCATCTCAAAGCAAATATCACTCGCTCGGCGGCTTGTATCTCAAAACACTTGTATGTCAGGGCACTTGTATGTCGAGGTACCACTGTACCTGTTGATATTCCGAATTGTGTTCTAGACAAACTGTTCTTTGAGGGTTCATGAGGCTCACTGTAGGACTGAACCTTGCATGTCTGTCCAGTTTAGCCCCCTGCTGTTTCACATTTACTGGACCTACCCGCAGGCAAGTGTATTGTGATTGCTTGATCCTCTGGCAGTGGAGGACTACAAGCCTTCCCAAAAAGCCAAACACACAGATGTGCACGGATCCACTTCCAAGAATGCCTGGCCCAGCAGGTAGATCCAGACCATGGCAATGAAAAGAGGGTGACATGGGGTTCATTAAACCCAAATCCACTCACTAGTTCTGTTTTATGGGATGGAAAATTAGACTGGTACATGGTTTGGGTTCATTGTGAACCAAACTGGGGGAACCCAGTTCTGCACATCAGTACTGATAACCTCATATCTGAGAAATTTTGAATTGTGTGAAATCAAAGGCTTAGCTCTTTCCAAATGCCAATTTGAATGTTGCTTTATAACCATTTTGGTTCTTTTATTAACTGCTGTCTAGTTTCTCTGTACTTGCTAGAGCAGTGATGGTGAACCTTTTGAGCTCGGTGTGTCAAAATTTGCAAGAAAACCTAGCTTAATTCGGGCGCTGTGTCACATCTAGAAATGTCCATAATTTTGTGATATTTGTAGCTTTAGTAAAAAAGTTATATTTTTGATATATGTATTTTATTGAAAGCAAAACCAAATAATTCTTTACATTGGTGACTTTTGTTGCTGAATTTCGTTTAAAAGTTGGTATTTCGTACACTTCAAGAACAAGAACTACACGCCCAGGTGCCAGGGTGACCATGTGTGTCACCCAGAAGGGCTTGGCGTGTCACCTGTGACACGCGTGTCATAGGTTGGCCATCACCGTGCTAGAGCATTCTTATTATTACGGCTTCCCTTTGCATGATCAGATATAAACTTTTTGCAGCTCTGCTTGTGCTTGAAGGAGGTACATTTCTACAAAACTTTATGGCCCTGGACTTATGCTAAATTCTAAAATCAGAATATGTTCACTGTTACACAGTTTCATTTGTTGTTATTAGCAGTCCTAGTAGTTGCCTTCCTGAATGCTTTCATGCCAAGCAGACGCAAACTTGAGGCAAAACCAGCTTTGCATATACAGTAGGGTAATGATCACATTTTTCATGAATCAAATTTGAGGCCTTTTTATTCACTCAGATGTATGACTCCCTTTGTGAGGATATTTATCTGTCTCTTCACTGTGTTTTGCTTAGGGGTCTTGCTGTCAGTCTCAGCTGCCACCTTTCCCCCTTCCTGTGTGCCTGAAGATTTCCACTAGGTGTAGCTGTCTCTCTCTCTCTCCTACTACCAGCCCTGTCACTTCAGTTATAGCTCCTCCGCCTTTTGAGTCCTGAAAGCTTATTGCACCCAGTTGGAGCAATATGGCCATGTACAGAACTGTGCAAAAGTTTTAGGCGGGTGTGGAAAAAATGCTGGAAAGTATGCTTTCAAAAACAGAAGTGTAAACAGTTAATTTTTTTCAATTTACAAAATGCAAAGTGAAGAAGAGTTGACTTTTCTACCCCGCTTTTCCCACGTATTTAAGGGGACTCAAAGCAGCTGACAAAGCTTTTCTATTCTTCTCCCCACTACAGACACCCTGTGAGGTTGGTGGGGCTGTGAGAGCTCAGAAGAGAGCTGTGACTAGCCCAGGGTCACCCAGATGGCTTCATGGGGGAGGTTGGAATCGAACCCGGTATTCCCAGATAAGAGTCTGGCTCCCTAACCACTAGACCAAATTGGCTCGCCAAAGTGAATGACCAAATAGAAGTCCAACTCAAATCAATATTTGGTTTGACCATCCTTTGCCTTCAAAACAGCATCAATTTTTCTAGGTGTACTTGCACGCAATTTTTGAAGGAACTAAGCAGGGAGGTTTTTCCAAACATGTTGGAGAACTCACCACAGATCTTCAGTGGATGTAGGCTTGTTCAGATCCTTCTGTCTCCTCATGTAATCCCAGACAGATTCAATGATCAGGGCACTGTGGGTGTCATATCATCACTTCCTGGACTTACTTTGCAGCATTTGTGCCTAAAACCTTTGTGCAGTACTGTATATATGTGGTGCCTAGTTCCAAAACCTTGGCAGGCAGTCTCTGTTCACTCTCCAGCTTTCAGTCTTCGTATAATTTTGTTGTCTACATTAATCTGAAAGTCACAGCCGGGTCTAAACCTCTGTGAAATAGGTAGCTCTTGAAAACACCGGAGTAAAATTAATGTGTAGAAGCAAAATTTTCAAGCAGTGTGCTACTTTTGAGGAAAAATAATGATCTCCATCAATTGATCTTCTTTGGCTCTTTAACCTGTTCTCGTTTTCCTATATCATCCTGATAATTTTGTTAAGAGATTGCTAATAAGCATGCATATTCTTTGGCAATCCTGCAATGAGTGGCTTATGGCAACAAGTAGCTTCTGGGTTTTTTTTTCTTTTTCCTCTACCCTCTGTACTGTGTGTGTGTATGGTCTCAGTTTTTATTCATGTCACTCTTGTTCATAGCTTGTCCTTTTCCTTAATCTCTTTTTGTTTTTCTTTAAATCACCTTGTTCTCCCCTCTGGACTCCTCTGAAACCTTTTCCAATCTCCCCAAGCTGTTACACTGAGCAGCACGTGCCAGCTGGGTGCGTATCTGCTTGTGAGAATTTGATCTCTTGTTAGGTCTAGAGAGCAGCTTGTCTAACCCTTTAGAGCACTTTTGGAAGGGGGTCTTATGAAGACTAAGATTAAGACTGTTATTGGGCAGTGGAAACAGATCCCCTCAAAAGGCACTAAACCTTGAGACTAGTTAAGTGGGATGTCTGATGATATGAAGTGTCTCTGTGTGGAAGTCTTATTTGGCTGCTGATTAGAAAAGATGAAAATTACCAAAAGATAAAAGATAACCAAAAACATTTTTTTACAGCAGTGGGGGAAATGGCCTGGTCCTAGACTTGAAAAAGAGGGAATCGTGTTCTCTGGTTTCAGTGTAAGCCAAAGAACACAATTCTCTATTTTGCAACTCTAGGACCAGGTGATTCATACTGATAGCAGCAATAAAAGTTGACTAGTACGTCAGCTTGGGGACTTCTGAGAGGTTATAGTCATGGAACAGAAAACAGAAATCTCCTTTCAAGAAACGGGGAGCCGGAAAATATGTTTATGTTTTCATATCTAGGAGACAGTAGGATCAGAGAGGAGTTCATTTCATTTTCAAGGAATCTGAAATGTAGGAAACTAGTGTGACAATAAACATGGCTTCCAGTTCTTAAGAGTTCTAGCCCATCATGGCTTTGAAAGTGCCTCTTGCCAAGCATGTCAATGCTGTCTTCAGAAGGCTCCCTTAAAGAGCATGTGAACTCTTTGGTCTGCTGCATGACTGCTTCCTTCCTTCCCTCCTCTGCAAAGCTATGTTTCCCTTACCCTACATTTTCTTAGATTCCTCTCTTTGCTGTTATAACAAAGAAATCAGGCTGAAAAGTGAAACTGAGATGGCTTAAGCAAGGTGAGCAGTGTTGTGCAACACGATTATATCAGCTGTTTATGTGCTGCACTCCTAGCTGCCATGGAGTATAAAAGACTGTGAGAATGAATGGGAATGAATTAGCTGGAGAATGGGAATGAATTAGCATGATCTGTGTGTGCATGGAACTGGATAACATATTCTTTGCTAGTGGCAGGGATTATTTCTTCCAACCAGCAGGATACCCAGAATCATTAACTTCAGAAAATGACTAAACTATAAAATACTATTAACACTCAAGGCTCAATGGTTGAAACACAAGGCACATTCTTTCTGTACTAGAAGGCAGGTTCTTTCAAGGAGAGATTCATTGGTAGGCTGGAGGAGAAGATGGTCTTCAAGCTCCTCCCCAAAATCAGTTTTGCTCTTGCATCTGTAAAGCAATTGCAGATATCAAGTCTGCTATATCCTACTTAGTGTTAAGGCCTGAAGAGAACTATTTCAAAACTACTTTGGTTGGATGGAAAGTCCTTATGTTGGAAGAACCTGTTACGTGACTTGTGTTCTTCATCACCAGTGTGAGTGGATTTTTCTACAAGTATTGATTTTTTTGCAGCTCTCTGGTTCCGTCTTCATTGACCAGCAATGACTGCATTGTGGCCTCTGTGATTGCAAACGTGCAGGTTGAGCATCTGGGGTGGGATGTGTCACGTTTTTGAAGTTTTTAATGTAAAGCCATCTCTTTTCCCTTTTTTCTTTTTTTGCAGTGCGCAGCAAAGGAACACCCAAGCAAATAAGAAAAGAGCAATCCCAAACCAGGTACTGAGGCATTCTTCCTTCTTCCAGCTAAACGAAACCTGATCCAGCTTGCTAAGCATACTGTGTGTAGTCGGACAGAAGTGAACTGGCTTGCGAACCAGTGGATCAGAAGGGGTTATGTTTTTGTCCTTGTAATTTGAAGATAGAAAGTGCGATGAATAGTTGGCCATAAGAGCCAGGAGTTTCTGAGCTTTCAACAAGTTACTTGTCACTAAATAATTTGGAACAGAATAAATTCTGCCCAGTACTCTCTGTTTTACCAACTTCCAGTGGCCTAATGCTTTGACAGTCGAGTAGAAGAGGCAGAAGAAAGTGCCTGTAAAATTCTGCAGCAATATTTTCAGGGAGTCATTTGACATTTCAGATAGGCAGGGCTTGAACCCAAAGCTGAAAATGTAACTTGTTGCATGAAGTTAATCTGTATATAATTATCTGCATATGTTGATTGTTTGGAAAGACTGTAATGAAACATTAACACTGTACAATTATAATTAATAGCATGTAACTTTTTTCTTTTACTGTTTTTTCTGCTTCTCCTTTTTTCCAATCATTTTTTGTGCTTCCTGCTTCTCCCTTCCCCTCCTACTCCAATTATTTGATTTTCTTCACTGTTCTGTCCCCTCATCCTGCTTTTCCTTATTTTACCTGCACCACTAATTTTGCCAACCTCTAAAGGGTGAAATACTGGTAAGTACCTATATACTGTGCTAGTGATTGATACGTAGAACATGGTAATAGAAATATTCTTACCCAGTTATAGGCCCCAAATTCGACCACCTGTCAGTCTCAAACTAAGTGCTCTTAAATACACAGAAAAGGAAACAACATTGAATGGCATTTTAAGAGATCCAGGCATGGGTCCAATTGCTGCTGAATTCTTGGGCTTCTCTAGCTGGCAACTAATAGAGCTGTAGATAGGCACGTTTTCTGTCTTCATGGAATTTAAGGGATATTTTATCACATCAGAAATAGGATGCAACAACATCCTTTCTAAAAAATCCTCTTTTTGTGTTTTGCTTGAAGTTTTATCCTCTGCTCCATTGTACTCTGTTGCTTTAGTAGAATGTTGCACACATGCTGGAAACCTCATCCTCACTTTAATAGCTACGGCTTTGCAATGTGGTCTCTAATTTCTTCCAAGACTGGAGATGAAACTCTGCATGGTAATGAATCTTCCCTGATAACAGTGATGAGATGAACTGCTACAAGACAAAAACTCTCCTCTAGCATTTCTGGCCCATTCCACTTTTTATTTTTGAAAGTACTTTTGAATCTCTTGTGTAATGCTACACTAATTGGTTTTCCTTTTAAAGAATAGCTTTACAGGGCGTGATATAACGGGGAATCCTACACTCCAAGCAGAGGAAGAAAGAAGCAATGCTAATTACAATACTGAATATGCCCAGCTTGATTTGTTTATTACAGGTTTATCTCATGTTGGGTTCCACATTTGTATGCGTACATCTCCTTCTAAAATCTCAATGGGTGTGAGCCAGTTTGGTCTTGTGGTTAGAGTGCTGGACTCATATCTTGTAGT
>MTQE01002560.1:6661300-6677634 GCA_014337955.1 Aspidoscelis marmoratus | reverse complement strand
GCTGGACTCATATCTTGTAGTCACCAGGTTTGATTCCACACTCCTCCATGTAATCAGCTGGGTGACCTTGAGCTAGTCACAGCTCTCTTTCTGAGCTCTCATAGCCCCACCCACCTCGCAAGTTGTCTCTTGTGGGGAGAGGAATAGAACCTTTGTTAGCCACTGTGAGTCCCCTTAAATGGGTAAGAAAAGTGGGGCATAAAAGTCAACTTGCCTTCCTTTCTCTTGGCCCATGAGACTACAGCTGCTCGGAACAATAATTCTGAAATCCTGTGTCAGGGCACAGGACTGTAGAAAAATAAATCATATCTTCCTGTGAGGCTGAGTGGCAGCTGTGTTCTAACATTCTCCCAAAGTATGAGCAAATATGGAGTACTGATTCATTCCAGAAGACATTCAGTAGATTCCAGCAAGGGCAGATAATTCTGTCTTTACACGAGTAAGGGTGTTTTTCCACTTAGCACTAGAGTACCCATTAAGGGCCCTTAATGGGTCCTTAACGGGTACTCTAGTGCTAGTGGAAAAACACCCTAAGTGTGCCTTCAGGTTTAATTTAGCAAAAAAGATTGCCAGCTATTCAGAGTCTAAGAAATGCTATGAAAAATCTTCTAAGCCCTGTCTGTTCTCCATGCAAGGCCTCGTCTTCTGTCATAGACTGTGAGAATGTGGATTATGTTACTGTTAAGAGGAAGGTGGAGATCTGACTGGCTGGGCTGTGTCTGATTTTTACTAACACGTGAAGGTGAAATCTGTTTTGGGGCCATGCTTGGAGGTTAAGTTTCTTCCACTACACTTGGGAAGGAGCATATGTTTTATACTTCCTTCAAGTTTTATGTAAGCCATTCTGTGGTGGTGGTGGTGGTGGTGGTGGTGGGAGCAGCAAGGTGAAGGATATGGAATCTGATTATTTGAAGCACAAAGTCTATTCTTACTTCTCCTTTGCACAGTGCTATTGCCCTGTGTTCCATTTATAAAATGGCCGATGCAAACTGGGCCAGCTGAGGCAACTCATTTCTTTTTTCTCATGTGACAATCAACTGCTTTCCCTGGATTGGCTCCCTCAAACTAAATTTCTGCCTCATATGCATTTTCTGAGACCCATTTCTTCTTAACTACTGCATGGTTTCTCTCCCTCTTTGCTACCTTTTATCTACTCTTCCATCTCAATTACTGTCAGATCTCAATTAGATTTAAAATGTTATTGATCTACTAGATTCTCAGTCTCAAAATTATTTTTTGAAAAATGGAGAGAGGAAATTGTGTCCTGATTCTCACTTCTGGTGTTTCAGATTCACATCACTTTCTTTTCCACAGCCAACTACATTAACAATAATTCTGAGTTTGTAACAGCCCATGCCCACCAGTGCTCCACTCCTTATGTGTTCCTGTCACCATGTTTGTTTTGGCAGCAACTGAGCAGCTCTGGAAAGATGAAGATGTGCCTGATCAATAGACGTATCTTTTCAGCAGTGAATTGGAAAGTGTGATTATGGGCCAAATTTCTAGTTATTTTCTGTAGCTGCTCAGATGTTTCGGCCTGTAATTTCTGTTGTCGTTTTGTCCGATGTGTTTCAGCGGTAGGCATTAGGGTTTATTTCCCTTTACTAGTGCTTTAGCCTGACAATGCAATTATCTCACTGTAGTTTGCTTCTGCCCATAACTGGCCTTTCTGGTTAACTAACTTGAGTGGAAACTAACATAAATAGAAGTAAGGTTTATGTGCTGTTGGATGTTTGGACTTGCAAGCAGTGTATGAGTGGTCAACACATCATTGCTTACTTTTCTTGAGCTGATAGGCCAAATGCAGCTCAACTTTATGAAGAAGAGCTGAAGTTTTTTGCTGTTACAATCGTCTCTCAAGGACCAGTCCAGAGGGTTTGATGGTTATCAAGGACCTCAAATATATTTTGAATCTTACTAGAGCAGAATATCTAAACTAAATATTATCTTTTGTATGTTGCTTTTAAACAAAACTAGTACTGTGTATTCTGACGTATAAGACTACTTTTTAACCCAGGAAAATCTTCTCAAAAGTTGGGGGTTGTCTTATATGCCGGGTGTCGTCTTCTTATACAGCAAGTATATCCCAAACTCTATATTTTAACTGGAACGTTGGGGGTCGTCTTATACGCCCAGTCGTCTTATACGCCGGAATATACGGTATTTTTGAGCTAATTACTATGCTCAGGACTTGGCTGATCTAGTTGAATGTCTCTGTCAACCACTGTAGGAAGTTATTCTGTTTGGCAGTTCCTTCTTGCAGCTGAATACTGCCCAAGTTGGATGAACACCAACTATCACATTTTTAGAAATATAAAGCTGGCTTGGCATCAGCTGCCTCTTAGTAGGATTGGCACCCAGCCCTTCAAAAGTGAAACTGGATAGCTGCTGCTTCAGACTATGTGCTTTTAAGCATTTCTTGTTGGCACTAGTTGGCACAATTTTCAGGTGGCACATACAACATGCAACAAACCAACTTGGTGGCATGTATCAGTTCAGCAAAACTGAATGTGCTAGCTAGAAATAGCACCAGCCTAAAGCACTAATATGCAGCTTGAAGCAGCACTGTGCTAATTTTACTTTTGCAAGGCTTTGTGCCAAACACTATCAAATGGGCAGTGTTTCATAGATTAGCTAAACCCCGTCCTCCCATTCCACACACACCTGTTGGTTCATTTTGAATAACAGTTTGCAAACCTCGCAAGATAAAAAATCATGATGATTTCCAAAACTGAAAAGGAGCTATATCTTCAGTCTAGCACTAGGACATACTCTATTTGATTTAATGTTGCTGTCATTCGCAAGATGTTTCCATGATTCTGGTGACTTTCCAACAGATCAGTATTTAAGAGAGGCATATTCTCTTGAAAAGAAGATTTAGCTTTTACTGGCAAATTATAGGCTGAAAGTAGATGCTACTTTTCATCCATGCCTGGTGCAGTGGTTATTGTGATGGGCTGGATGGAAAAAAGATCATTTCAAACACTACTGGGGACATTTTGGTCTGAAATTTCACACAGTGGTTGCCATTCTGAAATCTGGAAACCAGTGATTTTTCAGACTTCGTTCCTTCAAATATGCGTTCCTGTACTAGCTTTATCCCAGGAGATGCTGTGTACTACAAAAGAATCTGGTGTATGGTTTAAACAGAGGTGAGCACATGATCTTCTCATCTGGGATCTTCATCATTTCATCTACGCTACTGACAGAATCCCAAAAGTTCAGCAGTCGTACCTTGTGAACTGTTCTGGGAAAAAAACAAATACAGGTCATGGGTTCTAACACAGCATCAAATTGCACCAGCTGAGCTGCAGAAAGGCCTAACTAGAATCTTTATTTGCAATCATATAAACTGTTGTGAAAATCACTGAAAGTTGGAAACAGCTGCACATTTCTTGCAAGTCACCCTGTTTTACCAGTAGGTCCAAATTGATAGGCCTCCATTTTAGGTCATGCATATTTAATCGTGGCTGCTGCCATTGCTCCTAAAACTCATGCTTTTTAGTGGCTTTGTGCTGCAGAGAAGTGGCATAGCTCACTCATCATTATCTTCTCATTCAGGGTAAGGTACTGGAGAACTTGGTGATTTTTGGAACACTGTATGAAAACCACTGACTTAGAAAGAGAATAAAATATAATACATGTGACAAATTGAAATAAACCATTATTGTTGCCTGATCTGGGGGAAAACAGAGCTTGAAGTTTCTTTCAGGATAAAAGAATGCTGTTAATCTGGAGCCAAGAGTAATCCCAACCATCTTGAGAACAAATCATCCCAGCAAGAGGCAGAAAAGCATCTGTACTGATATTTCAGTGGTTAAGCTCTTTTAATTCTCATTTTATGAACTTGGAAGTTAAAGTTCAGCTGTGTCAGTGAACACCCCAACCTACCACAGTATGTTTGTTCGTAGCTAGTTATGGGTAGAGTGTAGACTTTCACGGCCGATTAAAATCTCACTTGTTGCAGTTTTTGAGTTGTTTGAGCCATGTTTCGTAGATCTTCCAGAAGTCGGACCCTCTGAAGATGGATATTGCAGCTATATCTGAAAGCTCAGTTTCATAGAGGAACTATGGAACGTGGAACAAACCAAACAGTACGAGTGAGATAACTAGTTGATTCCATTAGACAAGAAATTCCCTCTTGAGTGAAAAATAGGGTATGCCTATTGCTACAGCGGATAAATACAAGTCATTATTTGAATAGCCATCTGAAGCAGGAAATAGGAATGGTGAAGGTTGGGCTTCTGGAAACACTTTGCTAAAAGCAGAGAGTGCCTTATAGAAATCAGTGCCACTTCACTTGATTGTCTTCCTTCCACCCACATTGCACCGGGTCTACAGCCTTTTTTATTTTATGTTAGGCAGATTTTGAACCCATGTAGTTGAACAGGGAAGGCTTGGTACTCTCCGGCTGTTGTCCAGAATTGCCCAGGTGGTCCCTATGAATGCTGCAAGCATGTTAAATTCTTGCAACAATTGTAGGAATCTCAAGTGCTTCTGGGTTCAGACTGATGGTCTGAACCATCAGTGCCCCACAGAATAGTGCCCTTCCTATGATGATCAAGTGAAGTCAGCTCTTCCCAGTTTCTGTTTCTGGCACAATTTGCCCATTTGTCAATGGATATTGAATTGCTAGACAGAATGCTTTATTCAATCACATTTATATCTCACCTTTCCACATTGGGCCCATTTAAGTATTCCATTGTAGTTATTCTTACTTCTTTTGTTTATGTGAGCCAGTTCCTCCCAATTTGTCAGCTGCTATACAGAATCCTGACCACGGTACAGGCAAAAGTCTGTATTAGGGAACCTTTGATTCTTGGTTTCCTGCTGTATATACTGATGCCAAAAGAGCTCAAGGTGTGACTTGTGATGAACACAAGTTTATTACACAGTTCAATCATGAGGAATTCTTATTTCTTGGCTAACACTCATGATACTCTGAATTTTTCAGGAGAGGCAGTTTTTTACTATGTGGGAACTGTGAGAGGGCTTACAAAGAGAAGCATTATGTATTTATGTGCTCCCTGCCCAGTGTCCTGCTGCAATTGGGGTTACAATCATAAGTTATACTATACTTTCTGACACTGAAACAATCCTGTCCACCTTGTATTCTCCAGGAAAGAGTATAACCTATTATTTCTCCTCACCTCCCCACTCCTTGATTTCCTCCAGGTCATCCGGCGCGGCTGGCTGACCATCAACAACATTAGCATCATGAAAGGTGGTTCCAAGGAGTATTGGTTCGTCCTGACAGCAGAAAGTTTATCGTGGTATAAGGATGAAGAGGTGCGTAACGTCATATATGACATGTTGCAGAATGGCCAGTGGAGTGGATGGTACTACAGATAGAATAAATCCTTGAAATCACACATGTCAATATGAAGGTGCTAGTTTAACTATGTAGTAATGCATGAATCATTAATATTGGCCAGTATTGGGAACAGTAATGCTCTACTAAACAATTTATTTTTTAAAGCAAGTTTTAAAAAAGATTTATTAAAAAAGTGTGCATCCCATTTGTGCAAATTCAGTACAGAAATGGTTTACTTACAGCAGAGTGTCTTGCAAGACCTTTTAACATTTGTTGCAACTTGAACTTCGTCAGTTTTACAATAGGTAGAATGCCATAGTGACATGGAAGGGCCTTTAATTAGATAAACTTTATGGGATACAAATCCTTTTCTCTTCACTTCCAACCCCTTTGCCTCTTGCACTCTAATGTCTTCTGTGTTTTGTCTCACACTTCCACTTCTTTTTCAATTTACTTTTGTGCTAGGAGGATAAAGATTTTCTGAACAGGGAGTATTAGGAAAACCCTAACGTTTTTCTGATGGTGTAGCCAAAATGTTGAGCAACTGCAGTCTCCGTGAAGAAGGTATCTCCACTGTTATAGTTCAAGGACTGTGAGAGGAAATATTCCCAACCTGGTCTTGGGTTGCCATCAAACCAAGCATCCATTTGTTTGGCTTAACATTGAAGTGATGAATTGAACGAACAGTTGTTTGCATTCAATTTCAAACTGGTTTTAAATCAAGAAATACAACATATCTGCGGGGGATATGTTCCAGCTCCTACTGTGGTTACCTGAAACTGTGGATAATCGCAAACAGGTCTTCCAGTTCTGGGGTCGTACAACCCCAGAACTGGAAGTGCTTTTCTGGCCTCCAGAAGGCCTATTTCGGCTTCTGGAGAGCAGTGGCATAGGTGAGTGACGCCACCAGAAGCCTCCCACGTCCCCCCTTATATTTTGGGATGTGCTCTGGTGGTGTCATGTGCCTATTCCAGCCCTCTGTGGAGGCTGAAATAGGCCTTTTGGTTATGGGTGCTTTTCTCTTATGATGCCCACTGGGGGTGGGAGGTGGGCTGATCCGGTAACCGTGGTTAACTGAAACCGTGGTTACTGAATCAGTGGATACAGGGGTCCGGCTGTACTAATTTTCCGTTGAAAAAGCTCCTTTTAAGGGAAAACCACAGGGAACACAAACTGTTTTATTCACTAGCTTGTGGTTGCAAGTGGGGGACTTGTTTAGTTCTATCGAGCTTTTGGATATTCAAACAGCCAAATGTTTGGTTTGGTGAACTACCTGATTTGTTGCCAATTGTAAACTGACCAAACTAGTTCAGTACATCTCTAGTGCAAATCCATTAGCAAGAGGATCCTATATAAGGCCATTGCCATAGTATGCATTGAAAGTAACAGTATTTTCATTCTCCCACAGTGGAGAGATAGGGAACTAATTGAGATGATTTGCACTCCGAGACCTTTGGCTTCTGAAACGATGAGGAATTTTCTAGCTGATACATGAAGCCTCTGATTTTGCTTTCAAATGGCAAGATAAATAGAACCATCGATGGAACCCTCTGTAAGTGCCCTTGGCTCCAGGAAAGCCAAGTTGGAGATCTAGTCTTCCAAGGAACAGTGGACAGCGTTTACTTAACATTTTGCTTCCAGGCTTCTAGCTAACTAGATTGCTCTCCTTGTGCTGTAGTAAAGGGTGGTTTTATTGCTTTCAGTTGTTGTTAATCTGCTTTTCTAATGACGGTCCATAAGTTTATTAATTATTGACATCTTCCTGATCCTTGGACAGTTTGGTTGTTAACCAGTCAATTTAGAAATACAAATAATGGATAATAATGGCTCGTGAATTTGGAGATTTTCCCTGTGTGTGTAACCTTGTTGAGTCAGTCCCTCCAATTATTCCCATGAGGTGTATGTATGTTAAGTGGCCAAGGGGTACTGACCGGCAGAACAGTGCCGAATGAATGCGTGGGGTAATGAAATCACTGGTTCCAGAAGAAGGACAGGAATAGCACCTTCATTTAACAATTCTGTTTCTAGTTTGCTGCAAAAACGTATCTTTCTAAAGATTGAAGGGGGGGGGATGCTTTCCCGTTGGAAGCAAGAGCCAGGAGGCTGTGGGAAACTTGTTACCAGGATTAGATTTTTCTATAGAATTAAAGCTTTTCTGTCTCTTTATTAAGTAGAAGAAAAATATTCGACAAAAGTTTTTCTTATATGGAACTACTACTTTCAATTGTCCTTCCAAATTTCCTTCCCAAACAGGAAAGGTTATTTTTTTTAAGATACAGCACGGAATATATTGCCTCTCCTGAGTCTAGGTGATGCACACACCATATTGGGTTTCTGCCCTTGCTTTATCACCCAGTTCCCAACAAACTGCAGGTGATAAAGAGTACTTTTTTCCTCTATCAATGCAAGTTCCCAAGTTCAGAAAAAGAAAGCTCAGCTCAATAGATCTTTGGATTGATGAACACTGTTTAGGAGTAAGTCCAGTGGAACCACATTAAGTGCTACTGAGGTACATGAACAAATGTCTCTTATAGGTTGATCCTGTGGGAATCGAACCATCTGGTCCTTGTGTCACTCGTAAGGCAATTCCTACATAAGCATTGAAGCATATGAAACATGCTTGAAACAAAAAACAAAGCCAATAGCTCCCCTGAGCCACTAAGCAGGAAGCAAACAAGTAGGAAGCATTCAGAATTCAGATTGCAATAGTTTGTGTCATTAAAGAAGCAAAGAAGAAGGAAGCATCTTCACCGTATTGCTGTTCTCAGAAGAGAAAAGAGATCTGCAATTATACTGGACATTCCCCCAACTATAAAGTAGCTGATTGACAGATGACACAGTTTTTCTTATATATACCCTCTTTCCTGGTTTGTTTGTTGCTTCACCCTAAATTGGATTGAAAGGACCGAATTGTTAGGTTTTTACTTCTTTTGCATTATGGGAAGCCTTCCCTCCTATCAGATAACGATAGTGTATGGAACACTCAGAGTAAATAAATCAAAGCCATTCAAGTTTTTGGAGAGTGTCACTGCCACTAAGCCTAGTTTAAACATGGTAGACTTTGCTACACATGTACTACTAATAAGCTTGGTTATTCCCTTGCCGTTGTCAGTTGTGCGTATTGATGAGTACTAGAATGGATGCCTAGGTACTGCCCCCAGGTTGGAGAGACAGACAATGTCTCTAAAGGCCATTTGCAGGGATTTGTGAACAGGAGAAGGTGTTGCCTTTATCTCCTGCTTGAGAACACCTAGAAGCTATTGGTAGGGCACTATGTGAGACAGGCTGTGGCCCACTCCAGCAGGGCCCCTCTTATGTTCAGTTATCACTATGGCCTTCTTTGATTTCACCCTTCATACCCTTCTCTTTCCTGCTATTCCAGGTGCTCAAGGTAGTTTCACCATTGCCACTCAGCATAAATTTTCAGCTGGCACTGGTGACCTTAGCGAGTCAAACAAGTGATCCTATCAACAAGCCCATATTAGTTATTGCCATTCAGCCAAGAATGCCACACAACTGCCATTTTTCAGGAGAGTACTTTGGGGAGGGGGGGGGCAAGAATTCTCTGTCATCTCTGAAGATTAATGTTCCCCATATAGAGGATGCTTACACGAAGGGTGGTTCTGAAAGGTGGAGGAAAGACCTTAGATTGCCCAGGCAATAGGAATTTTGGAGTACGCTAGTGATGTTGGATCAATTCCTACAAATTCTATTGTCTAGAGTCCTTAGATATGTCTACAGTACCAATGCCATGGGATGAGGTCAACCCCCTGTCCACCTTTGATGCAAACCAGTTATGTGCTGCTTTAAGTGAAACCTCTTTTGGAGCATTTCCGAAAGACTAATTTCCAGCTTCTTGGACAGCAGTCAGAAGTATGGGAACTTAGAAGGGCCTGGAGCACCACTACGATGGGTGCATTTGAACAGTGGACATGGGGGCAGCAGTGAGTGATCCCATTTCCGTGACCCATTTAGTGCTGGCATTTTTCTTGCCATTCACACCTCTTCCTTGGTTTTCTAGCCCCAATCATCTTTCTCTTCCTCTGCAGGTTGGGGGAACTGTGGAGCTGGGCTCGGTGGTACGTCTATCATGTGCTTGTACATTGTAAATTTTTCATTTGACTGCAAGTCAAAGCTTAAGATGACTTTTGCAAATTATATGCATGCTTAACCAAGAGTAAAATCAGCAGGGTGGGGCATAACCTTCTCCTGTTGCCTGCTTTTGAGTGTCTGCTCATGATAGAGGTATCAGTGCCATCCCTCTCTCCCTCGGTGTGCAGTCGGTTGCTTCCTTAATGTGCCATTCTTTCCACATGTTGTCCTGTGCTCCACAATGCTAATAGTATATAACAGCAGCTTCTGTTTGGACATAAAATGCTTTTCGACTTGCAGTACATCATGTTAGGAAGAAGCATGTGCAGTAACTCAGGTCTGACATGATTTTTGCATTGATGACTGACCTCCAGGCCTGTTTTTGTTTTCCCCACCATGAGCCCAAGCTATTTTCTTGCACTCATGACACCTTTGGCAACTTAAATTTTCCTTTTTGGGGGCCACCTGTAGCTAACTGCCTCTATCACTCCATTGGGCCTCAGGATAAGAGTTTATTTTCTATCCAGCACTGTCGTGATTGAGATAAGAACTCAGTCTGCTGACCGTAAATTTCTTTACGTACAAATTGGCCTGGGATTTCATCATTGATTTCTTTGAAATATTTTCTGTCCTTTTTGTATTTCTCTTTCCCTTTTCCCACTCTATGCTGCTTTTTTCTATTAACATGCCTTTCTCCTTGAATGAAATGCATATAAGCCCAGGGTATTATGC
Organism: Aspidoscelis marmoratus; assembly: GCA_014337955.1. Lineage (NCBI taxonomy): Eukaryota > Metazoa > Chordata > Lepidosauria > Squamata > Teiidae > Aspidoscelis > Aspidoscelis marmoratus. Next base: position 6,667,496 of record MTQE01002560.1, on the reverse strand, counting down.
TGCAGTTAACTGGGCTTAGCCTCTGTGACATCCTGATCTTCAATGTTCCCTCAGCCTGCAGAGAAAGATAATGGAGCTAAAAAAACAGTGGCAGGGGTTATGAATGCATGCATTAGGGCTGTGACTTTAGTATGTGAGACAGGGAACCATGTTTTCTACTTACATGGTTCAGGAGTTAAGGTGGACATTGTGAGTGTGTGTTTTGCTGCATGGATGCGTTCATAAGCACCTTAAATCTTTTCTTGAACCAAAGGTACTTTGATCTTAGAATATCAGTATCCATTAATGGTTCTGACTTCTCACACGTAACAGTATTAACTATATAGCTTCTTCTGTGAAGGCAGAATAACGGGATAATAGAAACGTCTATGCATTTTGTGTGGCAACAACATTGTCAATTAAAGATTTCATCGACATTTTTAAAATCTCAAGTCTTGACTTCATTTATTTTTTAAAAAAATATTTATTGTCTTTGTTACAAATTCCAAGGTGCTCTAACCTGAACATCACCATTTAAATAATAATATATATATAGCAAAAACAATCATTGCAGTGATTTCATGAATGAGCAGTAAATGCTTGGCTTCGAAGATACGTTTAGAATCTGTACCAAAAAAGTAGCATTGAGAATTTCAAATGCCTTCTCTTTTATTAGTTTAAGCATGGCTAGCAACCAGTTTATAGGCTGGAATGAAATGGTAAATGGTATAATTAATGCAAAAGAACTATAGCTGGAAGTTCTTACTAAAAAGTTGTACACTTTCACAGAAAATAGTCTACCAGTCTTGTTTTGTGCCACTTCTTTTGGCTCATAGGTGCACACAGGATGCATACGTTCCACTACAAATGTTTTCAAATGCTGGGAAACCCACAAGGGAGATGAAATTATTTATCCACATAAAGGTAGCCTAAGCAGGTTAACACCTTTTCAGAAGATCCCATGTTTATGTGTTAAACCAGTTGCAGCAGAGAAAAGGATGTCAAAGTCATATTGAGACAGTTGGAAGACCTTATAACATGAACTGGGGCTTTTTCTTTTCTTTTCTTTTCTTTTTTGCTATCTATGCTGGCTAAGCCAAGGAACTAAATTGCTGTTAACTAATTATAATGACACCTTCATGTTCCAAGTCGCCTTCATATTGTAGTTACCTAGTATAGTGATCAACTGTTTCTCAGTGTTTCCTGTTCATTTCAAACACTGAGAGAGTGATTTGTGTTCATGTACTGGAAGTGGTAATTTCCTCATAGTTTCCTCTATGCTAATTTTGGTCTTTAGGGTTAGTGAGCTCACGTGCCAATAATTTGGTGAACAGATTTCGGAGTGACACATAGCTTAAAACTGTGGTGATAGTAAAAGTGTTACTGGCACCACAGTGACAATCACTGAGCTAAATGGTAGCCTTTCATGAGTAAACCTTTACCCTAATTATCCAGTTCCCTGCAATAAGAGCTCCTGAGTGCTGTTAACAAGGTGCTGGCAGTAGTCTTGGGCAGACTGAGAAACTGAGTGTACCTCTTCCTTACCAGTTTCTTTGTCATCTGTTTTCCTGTCTGCTTAGCACCCTTTGCCCTGTGACTGATGTGAAACAGGCAGACGGGAAAGGCTGGAATTTAGGGACCTATAAGAGGGGGATTGAAGTCAAGGAAACAAGCTGTTCATTTTGTTTTCCTTTGGATTTGGGTTTGTTAAGGTGACTTTCTTGACTATTCAAGCATATTAAGGTTTTGAATGTTAAATCTACCCTCTTGTTGCTTCTTCAGCATGCCTTGAAGCTGCCTTGGGACTACAAAGCACAATATGGGAGCAGGCCAATGTTTTAAGATGTACCTTTTAATCACTTTTTAAGTGAACATCTTGGTTGTAGTAGATGTAACAGACAGGGTGGGTCGGATGTGGAAACTTCTCAGTAAGTATAGCAAGCCCCAGCAAACTTTCCTGTGCTTGACTCCTGACTGTCCTCTGTAGATGGTAAAGCTGGTGAGTTTGTGTAGAAGTGGAGTCTTAAAGCAGACATTTACTACTTTGTGTTCAGTGCTTAAACGGTAGCCATGCTGTGCCGTTCTTCGCTTACGGCTGGTGTGCTTTAATAATCAGTAAACTTGTGAGGGTTTTCCCCTCCCCCCCAGAATTGAGTCCCATGTGGAAACAATTCATCACATTTCATTCCTGTGGTTTTCTGTTTTCTGCCATTTCTGTTTCTTTTCCCTCAAGAAGGATCAGCCCGCTGTTCTTTGAAAAACGGTTTCCTATGAACCTGAAATGGCAGCAGATTCAGCTGAGCCTTGAAATGAGCTTGTGGTCCTTGCATGGTTTCAGTGCTCCATCAAAGCATTCTTCTGTGTGTCCAGCCCACAGCCATACACAGCTTAGATGAGCTGGACTCTTGAGTTCTTTAACATGCAGACCAGGCTGCAAGCAGGCATCTCCAACAATAAGAATGCTGCGCAGCTGAAAGCTTTTGCCCCAGTAGAAAATGGGGATTTATTGAACTAGTAAAAATCTTTTCTCCTTCTCCCAAGGCTGAAGTAGTTGGCTTTCTGGGTTGCAAGTTTTTATTTTTAAGATAACAGCCAGCAGGCCCACATGAAGGAAGATTTCTTGTTTACAGCCAAAGCTTGCAAAACTTAATGGCTGTTTATATCTAGAATATATATATCCTAAGAACCGTTATAGAAAAAGCATGGAATTCGGAAGCACTTTTCAGTGTAGCATATATATATTTAAAGTCTGACTTTCAGGCCACTTTATCTTTGTATTGCCAAAGGACGGCCAAGCCTCGGTGCGCAATTCACCAGCTTCTTGTTAGAGGCCTAGATTAGAGTATCGGTAGCGTCAAAATTCAAAAACAAATTTGCTTCTGCAAAGCCGCGGCAGAATCTTACCTGAATTGACAACATCTCTCTGAAGTGATGCTCCCCCAAACCCAGTCTAACCAATGTGCAGACTACTGTACAACTTCATACTTCCTGAACAGGTAGTCTGAACACTGGGCAGGCGGGGCTGGAATCAAGAAGCTCCCTTTCCGTAGTAATCCTGTTTTGTTCTCCTTTCCTAAGTTTTGTAAGTAGAGCAGTTGCATGAAAAAATCCACTTTGTCTCCTCTGACGTGGCAAAGTCTGCAGCTGAATCCAGTCTGGAAAATACTTGGGGCCTTTCAGGAAATCACGGGGGGCGGGTATGAGGTTTGTGGCCTTTGTATAAAGGAAAACGTCACATTTGGGATTCTGTGTGTGCATGTAGGGAGGGAAGCAGGAAGGCAAGGCAGCATCTGGAACCATAAACAATTCCAGATGTGGGTTTCTTTCCCAGAGAGGCTGCTTTGTGTGACTCATAGCGAGGGCCCCCGCACCACGGCTTTATTGCAGCCTGTTGGAGGGAGCAGGTTTTTTATGAGTGGATATTGGAGGAGAAAACTTGCGTTTGTATTCTCACATTTATTCTCTCTACACTTTCCCATTTATTTCAAAATCAGGGTTTGGGATCACAGATGCTTTCAACTTGCAGAACCTTGCTCTTCAACAATTAAGCTGCTTTTTAATGCAAAGTGGTAGCCTGTAGGTACTTCATACGTTGGTCCTCCCATCAGCCAGCGTGGTTGGTGGCTGGAACTGATGGGAGCTCTGTTTCAGTAATATATGGGAGATTGTGGGTAAGTCACCTCTGCTTTGACATCCATATACATAGTAACCAGTTTAAAAACTGCAATGAGAGACAGTGACAAAGGCCTTGCAAAGAAAAGTTCTGCTTGTCTTAAATCTTGTTATCGGAACTGCTTTGCAAGTGCTAAGCTTGGATTCAGCATTGCACAAGAAGGAAACACTTTTTCTAGGACTGTAGCTCTGTTGCTCCAACTAGTAAGGGGAAATCTTGATCTCTCCACTTTATCCCACTCTTCTCATTGTACTTGTGTGGCCCATTTCTCTTTCAACCAGGCCTGTGATGCTTCAGAAGGGAGCAAAAAGAAAGAAAAATTAGGTTTGTCTAAGGCTGTATCCAGATTAGCGGAATAAAATCTGCTGTTAGAGAAAAAAGTGCAGTTTACCTGCTACGAAGCCACAACACGCAACCTGGATTCCAGCAGTCTTTCCACAGCTTTCTCAGAGAAAGCCGCAATACTTCCATGGCATGTGGGGTGAGGTGTGCGTCATGTGGTACGGGGCAGCCAAAGGGAGCTGAGCTGCAGGCTCAACTTTCGTTCATTGTTCTTGCCTTCCTGTCTGGACTGGCGGGAACATTCGAATTTACCTGATACTGCAGAGCAAGTGCTTATCATTCCGCAGTATGTTAATTCAGAGTAGCGGTAGCATAATGTGCCACCACTACGCAGTTTCGGGCATCAGGTGTGACACCTATGCCCCGACTGCGCATTGGAATGCACAGTATCTGCAAGTCTGGTTGCACCCTAAATGAAGAATCATTTGAAGTTTATCTTCTTTTGAATCATATTCAGACAAAGCTTAATTCTTGGAAGATTGATGTGGACTAGATAGTGCTAAATCAGCAAGACTAAATACTATCATTGATTTTGTCCAATAGATACCAAGTAAGTAGAATTCAAAGATGTAGCCATATGAGTCTGGATCAGTAAGCAAGTGGTCTGTTAGCACCTTAAAGACTAACAATGAGAAAGAAGTTGGTAGCATGAGCTTTTACAGATTAAGCCAACTTCATGCATCTGATGAAGTAGGCTTAGTCCATGACAGTTCATGCTAGCAATTTCTTTCTCTCTGCTAGTCGCTGAGGTGCAAATACATCAGGGTAAAATCTGTTTTTGAATATTTTTTCCTCCTGGCCTATTGGGTACTTAGTCACAGAACAAACAAATGTGCAAGTCTTTATGGAGCTTTCACTTTTTCTTTCTTTCTTTTTTTGTCCACATAGGAAAAAGAGAAGAAATATATGCTCCCTTTGGACAATCTAAAAATTAGAGATGTGGAGAAAGGTTTCATGTCCAACAAACATGTGTTTGCCATCTTTAATACAGAACAACGGTAAGGGAAGTATGTCAGAAAACTTGAGTCTCCTTTCCAGTAATTAATGAAATTAATTCAAGCTCTTGGTTCTATTCACACACAATGTTCTCTGATATTTTCGTGGGGATTGTTGTCCTGGTTAAATTTAGGGTTGTCTTCATTTCAGATAAATATGGTAGTACAGGTAGAACAGTGCTGGAAATTAGCAAAGTGAACATCTGCAGAAGGGATGGCCAAAGTGGTGTTCTTCAGTCAAGACAGTGCTGGACTGCAGTAGACCAGAGGCTATACCTTGCAAACAAAGATGGGTGAATTGGTTTTAGAAGAAAGTATAGATACAGTGAGCACAACTGAACTAGTGAGAATCATAGGATGGAATATTCTGGTTACAAATCCTGTAGGAAAGGCAAGGAAGAGAGTAGTATCGGAGGTATAACTATGTCTGTCAGATAACAGTGAATTTGAGTTATCTTGCGGTCCCCAAAGGATCATAAAAGTATCTTAATATTGGAGGAGCACTATCAACGCCCTAATCCAAGTCATTCAAGAAGACTATGGGGTTTTTTCCATTGACCTCCCTTAATTTGGATATAAAATGATCTGGACCTAAGGAATGGGTCCTTCAGCTAATCCGGATCTAGTAGATCCAGATTAAGGGAGGTACCCGTTTTGTCCCCACAGGCGGTGGAGCACCCAATAGCAATGGGTGCTAGCCTGTCTGCAGTGGAAACAATGGAACACCAACGTGGCGAATCCAGATTGACCCATGCAGGGGCCCCCCATCACCCCAGGTTTTTGGGTGAACAGGAGGTGCTGTCTCCATAGACGCTCCAGAGATCCTTCGAAGATTCTCCGGAGTGATCTGCCGCAAACTTAGAAGATTCTCCAGAGCCTTTGATAAAGGCCCATGGTATTGGCATTGCTCTCGTGTAGGGTCCTTTTTGGAGCCTGTGCTATTCTTCGGAGCTGGCTTCAGAAATTATAAACAGGCTTTGGAGCTTTGGGTTTCGGGGCACGCCCCCCCATGCCCCCCCGGAGCCCTCCCTAGACCCCATTGCCCAATCACAGTGGAAACACACTCCGTATAATCTAGATTTGATGCCTGAAGACCCCATTGTAGACACCTTTAATGGGGTCTACAGGAAATCCCGATTATAGGTCCCGAAGGACCCTTCAATCCAGATTTCCCTAGAACTGGTGGAAACAAATGTGGGTCTAATGG
>MTQE01002560.1:6635041-6659753 GCA_014337955.1 Aspidoscelis marmoratus | reverse complement strand
TTCAACAACATGGATAAGCGACAGAACTTTTGTCAGGCACTGTAGTGCTAATGGACCACCACCACCACCACCACCCCTGGGCCCGGAGATGGAGAAAGAAGTTTGAGAGCCATCCTCTTTGCCCTGGTCTTTGGCTAAGGAACCATCTTCTTCCCACTTTCAAGGACTTTTATTATTTTAGTATGTTCATTTTACATTTGTTTTTTAATGTTGTAACTTCCTCCAAGACCATCAGGTATAGGGCAGGATCAAAATGCAAATAAGTAAAAATACAATATAATAAAAACTATTAATGACCAAGACATGCACATACGTGTTAGGCTAAACAGGACCCTCTGGCAGGTGACCCCTATTCAGTCAACAATCTTTCCAGAGCCTCAAAAAGACCCCCCCCAAAAAAAATTGTCAAGTAAACAAAGTTATATCTGCATAATCTTACAGCATGATGTAGAATTTTTTTCTATTTCAGAAAGATCTATCTTTCATTCTCTTTTTATCTTTATTTTTAATCTAGGAATGTGTATAAAGACCTTCGTCAGATTGAGCTTGCCTGTGATTCTCAGGAAGATGTGGACAGCTGGAAGGCTTCCTTCCTCCGTGCTGGTGTTTACCCAGAAAAAGACCAAGTAAACATTCCTTTTTCTCCTCTTAGCTGGAAAGGAGAGGTTGTGTTTGCTACCATCATTACTTCATAAGCAGCCATGGCCTCTATGTCATTGTGGATCCACGTTGATCCTAGTTAGCTCTTTATTATGATTACTTTTTCCATGTGTCCAAACAACGGATTATCTGAAAACTTGCTTGGCATATCATTCTTCAGTTCTGGCAGATAGGTTTGTTCTTTCCTAAGTTAGCAAATGCTATCCAGTTTTCTTATATACAGGTGGAGAATGAAGATGGAGCCCAAGAAAACACCTTTTCCATGGATCCTCAGTTAGAACGTCAAGTGGAAACTATCCGTAATCTTGTTGACTCCTATGTTGGGATCATCAACAAATCCATCCGGGATCTTATGCCAAAGACAATAATGCACCTAATGATAAACAATGTGAGTATGGGCTTGATTTCTTCTCAGAAATGAGACAAAATGTCCTCGAGGTTTTCAGTTTGCGGCCACTGGCTGTCTATCTCAAGTCACTTCATGCTTGCTGTTCCTGTACCCTGTACATCTCCATTTTGAATGAAACTGAGTTTGTATATTCTCCATAAGATGATGATCAAAATTAGTTTTAGGTGAGATGGAGATTTTAAGGATTTATTGGTTGTGAGTTGTCTGTAAGGTATGATAAAGTCCACCAACTTAAAAAGAATTTAAAAAGAGGGCATTGTTGTCTGTGGCTCCATACTGTATAAATAAGAGTTTCTGAAAAACAGCTGTGGGGAAAGGTTGCTGATCTTTCTTGGGGCTTATGAAGGATATTTAGTTGGCCACTGTGGGAAACCAGAATGCTGCATCAGATAGGCCTTTGCTCTGACTTAGTAGCCTGGTACAAATATATGTTTGCATGCTGTTCTCATTGGGTTTTTATTTTTAGGTATAAGGAATGATAGAGTAAGCCATACAAACCCATGTGGTCAGTAGGATGGCCTTTGGCAACCTGTTTTTTCATCTCTGTATTTAACATAATGAGGATACTGTTCCAATTTTACCTGGCTGCTCTGAAGCTTTGAGCATTAGAAAGTTCTGTAAAAGATATTGGTCTTAATAAAAAAAAAGTTATAAATATTCAAAACTCTATTTCAATTATGTAATTGTATAATTTGTTCTTTATATCAAAGTATTACTTAAATTTCCACCCAAAATATTACAATGAGGCAGATTTTAAATGAACATATGTCAAATTGGCAGGTTAATTACTTTCTTTAACGTGTTGTCTCATATTTAATAACTGAATTAGGGAAAGAAAAACCCCTTCCTCTGTGTGTGCATGCAGCACTCAACATGCTTTCAATTAGTTCTTGACCATGTTCTAACCAATCAGAACCAAGCTGTTATGAAGAATTTTAGAACGAAATGTTATTACTAAAAGTAATTTTTCCAGAATTTTTGTGAATAGTGCTGTGAAATTTAGAGGAAAGTTATTTTTGTCATTTTGATATTTCTCCTCATGTGAACTATAATGAATAAATAACAAAGCATCACTGTAATGGTTTGCCTTAAATTTTATCCCTAAAAAGCCATTGCATACTCCTTGTGTTTACGGGTAATTTGGTTGAATATATTGCACACACATTTTGTCCAAAGTGGTCCTCTGAGATTAGGACTCAGTTTATAGTATCTAATATAAAGGAAAGCAAAAATATAGATTGAAATCAGCTTAACTTTTTCCTGTAATGAAAAGGATGTAGAATCCCAGCAGCCAATTATGTTTTAATAAAAATATAAGACATGCCCTGCTGGACTGGATGAGGGGCCCATATATTCCAGTGCCCATTCTTATAGTGGTCAACCAGGTGTATACAGAGCCTCAGGACAAGATCATCACGTGTCCTGCTCACAGTCTTCCAGCAGCTGGCCTTTAGAGCCATACAGTGTTCTCCCAGAGATAGTCTTGCAGATGTATGACTTGTCCAAACATTTTCGAAGTTGTCCAAACTGGTGGCAAAGGCAAAAGTGTTTGCCTCTCTTGTCAAAAGTCTAGAATATGTTGAACCTATGGCATGAATTTTGGAAAGCATTAACCTTCTCTGTGTTGTCCCCTGCTCCTGTAGACCAAGGATTTCATCCATTCGGAATTGCTGGCCTACCTATACTCCTCTGCAGACCAAAATAGCTTAATGGAGGAGTCTGAAGACCAGGCACAGCGCAGGGATGACATGTTACGAATGTACCATGCCCTGAAGGAGGCCTTGCACATAATTGGAGACATCAGTACCAGCACTGTTTCCACACCGGTTCCCCCTCCTGTGGATGACACATGGCTCCAGGCTGGGAGTAGCGGGCATAGGTAAGTTGGAGTGTCAGAAACATCTTATTTTGGTGAGTTGACTGCTGTGCATATGTGATGGAAATAGATAAACCAGCAAAGTCAATGAGTCTCTGAGATCATTCCCCTTTGCTGTCTCTTCAGGTAGCAACGTTTGGTTCCAGGCTCAGTTTTACAAAATGATTCTGTGGTGCAGATTGTGAAATTCTCAGTTTGCACTTTGGACTTACTGGTTGAAACTGATTCTGCCCTTTTAAGCAATTCTAATTTGCCTTAACCTGTTTTGGTTCCCCACCCCCTTTTTTCTCACTTTTGCAGCCCACCACCACAGCGCAGGCCTCCTTCTACTGTGTTGCCACCAGGAAGGCCTCCAGCTGTAAGAGGTCCCATGCCAGGCCCACCTTTGATCCCATTGCCAACAGCAAGCTCTTCCTCTTTTGTGGCACCGCCTATTCCTTCACGCCCTGGACCGCAAAGTGCATTTATTGCTAATAATGACCCTTTCTCAGCACCCCCTCAGATTCCTTCAAGACCAGCACGGGTCCCACCTGGCATCCCCCCAGGCGTGCCAAGGTAAGATCTGGCTGAAATTCCCCTTTTTGTTGCTTTATCTTGGCCATGCAAGATTGCAGTAGGTGACATTAACGAGTAAATAGATTGATTATGGTCAAAGACCTATATAAAATTGTTACTTTTAACAATAATTTTAAAATATATCTATAAATATTAAATTCCAGAAGACAGTGATATTTATTCCCCAGTGCCATTTATAATGCACATATGGGGAAAATATTCATCACAGTCTCCTTGCATTGAAATACATTATATCTGGGCCTTCTCTGCTGTCACCAGAAACCTGGCATTAATTACGCAAAAATGGTCATCCTGTTTGGGTGCCTCATGCAGACCTTGAAGCAAAATGTTCTGGCCTTTGAAAACCCCACTGTCTTTGGCATTGTCAAAAAACAATCTTTTTTAAAAAACAGTAAACTCTCTGCCTGGTGTAACACCAAGAGTGGAGATAGAACTTGCTGTTTCCCCAGTCATCAGAACAATGATTTAATGTGCAGAGAAGCTTGATAACATCCCCTTTCAGCTGATATATCACAGTAGGGGATACATAGAGTATAGGTGGTGCGAGCATTGAGCATCTTTACAGTTGGTGAAGGCTGAATATCACTCCCAGCTGAAGAAATGGACTAGAGCAATGATGGGGAATCTATCTTGAACCTGCAGCATACGGAGGGCCACAGTATTTTCCCTATATTCAAAACTGAATGAGAAATTCAGAACTGGAAAGTATCTTCCGCACAGTTGCTTTAGAGTGAAACACATGCGTACAAGGAAGAAGCAATTTCCAGACCCTTTCATTTCAGCCAGAGGGCATCAGAGTTGTCACTGGATTTTCAACCTCTCAGTCATGGAAGTGCCTTAACTTTTAAAAGGACAGATTCTCCATTCGATAGTATCAGTTTCTTTTCCCCAGGGAAGAAACTGTTCTGTTTTCAGAGCTCAGGAGAAACCATGAAATGCCCTCTGGGAGTGATACATGATGAATACATTTTGAATTTGAAACCTGGCATCCCAAATCAACAGTGTTAGAAAACCTATTGGCTTTTTACAGCTTGTGATGTGTTGATGTTTCACAAGAATGCAGGATCTTGTCATAGACGCAGCATAGATTTCTGAGAAAATTGCCGGTTGTTTCCACTATTTAAAAGTTAATATCATGGGAATAAACTTAAACTGTGTTTTGAAAAGGGAGATAACATCATGGTTATAATATAAGATCTCTAGTGGTCAGACAAGCAGTCTTTTTAGGTCTGTTCTGAACCAGGCTTATACCAAACTGGTGGGGAGGGATATTGGTCCAGACACCACTAAAAGTTTGGGGTTTGTTCCAAAAGCAAACACTTTGTTGTTCAATTCCTGCCCCTCCCCCTCCCCTGCTATGCCAACTGCCTGCCCAGATTACACTCCCTTCTGTGAGCCAGCTTGGTCTAGTGGTTAGGAAGCTGGACTCTTATCTGGGAATACTGGCTTTGTTTCCACTCTCCTCCAGGAAGCCAGCTAGGTGATGCTGGGCTAGTCACATCTGCTGGAAACAGCTACTGTGTAACTTAAATTGAAAACAAGGTGTGCCTTACTGAAGAGCTTGCATTTCCTGGCTACCATTCACTCCGAGTACTTAACGGAGGCAAGCTGAATCTTAGTGTCTGCTGGACTCCTGCTATTAGGAAAAGTGAAGTCATCCTTTTTTATAAATTCCCTTGCGAGGTGAAAAATTTCGGGGGGGGGGGAGAGTGAGATTGGGTAGTTATAGGCAAAGGATAATTCTGGTTGCAAGCAGTAGCTGCAGCCACCACCATTCATAGTGATATTTGCCTATCTGTGTTGTCAATTTCTCCATATTCTGGTATTCATTTCTTGCTATTCCTCTTTTGTTTCCTCTGCAGCAGAAGACCTCCTGCAGCACCGAACCGACCCACAATAATCAGACCAGCTGAGCCCTCCTTGTTAGATTAACCACAACCACTACTGGGGGAGGGGAGGAAGCCATTGCTTGTTAACTTGTCTTGTGGAGAGAATTCTCGCCTAATCTTTTGTGTTAAAGAGCTCTTTGCAACTGTGACCAACTGTTGCCAAGGCCCATTTGCCCCTCTTCAGCATTTCCCCCCACGGTAGCACAACATGGCAGCAGTCACCACAGGATAGGTGCTGTGGGCTGATAATGTCTAAATATCTCTGAGAGGCCAAGCATTCCTTGTACTAGTTCCCTCTCTGTCCATGGGTCTTGACTAGGGAGGAATTTGATGGCTGGAATCTTCTCTGGGAAGGAACAGAATTAGTAACTTTTTACCCTCTTCTTGATGGTCTCACCAGACCCATTCCGTATGGGAACATGGAATACTCTGTTTTGTGAAGTTGTTTTGCACTTTGTTGAAAATACAGAAAGGAAACCTAGTTGACTGCCTGTGAGTGCGTGAAAGTGAAGGGTTTGCATTTCAGCCAATATTTGTGCATTCAGCACACTGAATTTTCTTTGGATATTCACACCAATTGGACTTGTCCACCTCCCCTCCACATGGATTTATTTGTATTATAATATATATAAAATCTCCCCCCTATAAAGTTCAATGTGAAATTTTATTGGTTTATTTCCATTTTATAGCTTTCAAAGGGGGGGGGAGGAAATGATGAGACTGCGTATACTAAATCGCTAATAAACCTGGGAACTATAGCGAGACTTTACCAAGCAGAATAATCAAGAGAGGCACTGCATTGATTTTGAAACTTGGGTACAATGATGATGGGCATGCCATTCCAACCACTGCCCAAATAGTGCCTGTGCTTTAAGAGAAGCAGGGTGGCTTTATTTGTGCATGCCAGTTGTGGCCTAGATAAGCACCACTGGACGATCCCTCTCCAGGTAGCCAGCGTCACAGTGTTATGGTCATTTCAGGCTGCTAACTTTAGCAAGCTGACTGACTGGTTCTGTATGGAGAGGTGGTGGAGAAAAGGTCCATCTGTTAGGGCTTTAAAGGGGGTGTGAAGATTGGAGTCATTTGCATGGGCTGCAATCTCAGTAGAAATATTTTCCCTCCCTGATCAAAAGAGTGACTTTGCCATCTTGCTCTTGAGAGTGGCCGTACCAATCTCTGCCTTTTGGCCGGGACAAGTTTTTCTCACGGCAATGTTGGGGAATAGACCTTGTGGCACTAATGCTGAAAGGCCTCACTATCCCTCAGGAGTGCATATGAGAGAGAGGGAAAGGGTGTATGCGTGAGAGAGTGAGTGAGTGAATGGATGAATGTGTATGTGCCCACATGCATGCCTGTTGGTTGGCCATCCATCTCTAGACCCATTACTCTTCTGAGAGTTTGTGGAGTCAACACTGGAGTCTTCCCAACAGGATTAGTAAAGCACTCTGCCCTCCCTTGGGCTGTGGTTGTATATATTTTTTTTTTCATAAAGACAGACTGTATTAATACTTGTATAAATTCTAGATTTTTAAAGAAAGATCATCAGTTAAGCGCAGCCTCTACCCCCACACCCAGTTACACAATCCCATTAAGGTTACTTTGGTCCCTCCTGGGAGGACAGCTTAAGGAACAACCACACACACACACACACACCACCTGCCTTAAATGTTTCCTTCCGGTGGCCTCTTCCCTTTCTGACTGACCTGGAGCAGTAGTTGCTGGCTTCATGTCCTGGAAGATGTAAACCTTCTGTAGACGGTGCTAACTCTGTGCCTTTACCGCTTGAATTGTACACCGTCTTGTCCTAGTAAACCAGCGTTGCCTTCCTCTGAATGTCCCTTTGCCTTCAAAGTAACTGTCATGTGCTTTGACTCTCTCTTGCAGTACAGTTTATAACTCCTGCCACTCACTGTCCACTTCTTCAAAAGCTGATATTGACTTGGTAACATGGACATCTACTTTAATTCATTTTGTTGTTTGCTTCCTCTTGACTCTTACTGTTACTGTGTGTGAAGGGGCTGTGGAACCTTTTTTCCCCCTCATCTTTAGATGGAAAAGCTCCCAGCAGTTTGAGATAAGTGCCTCCATTATGTATCCTATTAATAAACTAAAAATAAAGGGAAATACTGCTGGTGGAAAGTCTCTGGCGGTGTTGGATTTCTTTTGTGTGTTGGTCTGCCATCAAGGGGTATTGAGTGCTGAACAGAAGAAATTAGAACTCATGCCTTTGTGCAAACGGCTCCAGCCATATCACACATTACCAGCTGCTGATTGCTTAACTTTGCCCAGTTTCATTTTTTAAAAAAAATAGAAATAGTTCTGCAGTGCCTTATAATACAAGCTACCAATTTAAAAATCTTTAAGGATTTTGTTGTGGTTGTAATCTATTTCCTACTCCCACCCCACTCATTTCTTATGGAAGTGATCACACTTGATGGGGTCTGAAGGCTCCTTAGTAACCGTCTCTATAGCAAACAGAACAAGGGAAATCAAATTGTGAAAGAAGAAAAACCTGATGGGGACCAACTGCCTATGGGGCTGACGATGGGTTTTACTGCTGCCTCCCAGGACCCTTATGCCACTTTGAGGGGCTCCAGTTCAAATTTGCACAAGTGCTGACCTACTATGCAGGGTGGTTTTGTCATTGCAGTCAACTTTCAGCTAGAGCTTCAAAAATTGATGTGTGTGTGTTTAATAAAACTCCTTATAAGCAGCATAGAATTTGGGGGCTGCTGCCCTAGTTTTTTTTTGAAGAGATTTTTGCCTACTACATAAGAACATACGAGGAGCCCTGCTGGATTAGTCCAGCATCCTGTTGCACACAGTGGCCCACCAATTGCACATGGGCATCTCAAGCAGAGAGGGCAAACCTCCTCCTCTTGAATGCCAGCGAGTGGTCTTACAAATATCCTGCTTGACCCCACAGCCTGAAGGATGTACTTAGGCATCCATTCTAGTAGCCATTGATACATTCATTAAAGCCATCTAGGCTAGTAGCTGTTACCACTTCTTCTGGTAGCAAATCCCATAGACTGATGACCCTCTGAGTGAAGAAATACTTCTCCTTGTCTGATCCAACTCTCCTGCCCATCAGCTTCATAGAGTGCCCCCTGGTTCTAGTGTTGTGTGGTAGAGAAAAATGTTCTCTATCCACCTCTTCTAGACCATGGATGATTTTATATGCTTCAATCAGGTCCCCTCATACAACACCATCTTTCCAGGCTGAAGAGGCCTAGATGTTGCAGTCTGATTTTGTAAGGGAGGTGCTCCAGCCACTTAATCCTTCTGGGAACCGAGGGAACAGGTTGGGAGACTTGCATCCAATTACTCTGAGACTTGGCTGGGAGCTTCCTAGAGCCCCTTCCCCCAAATAATCCCCATGTCACTTTTTGGGTCTCCAATGGAACTTTGGCCCTGCTGGCCCCCTTTGCTTTCCCCCTTTTTTCCCCACAACAAACCATTGCTGTCTGAAGTTCAATTTGAACATGTATGCAGCTTGTGTGCTTGAATTTAAATTGGACCAAGGGAGAGAAAAATGTTTGTGCCTGTCCCTGTAAGGAGAGACAAACTGTATATAAGAATGACTATCAAAGGGAACATGACGTTCCTGTTTCTCAGCTAGCCGGAGACTATAATGAATTTATAGGAAACCAGAAGCTCCAATAAAGGCCATTTATTGGCTCATAAGGCACAAAGCCTACACAATCCTGAATCCATTACAGTCAGTGTTGGCAGCGTCTCACATTAATACTTTGCTGTATGTTCTTTGAGGTCAGGAATCCTGATGTCAGCTGTTTCCTGCCAACAGACAAATAGCAAACTGACACAAGATGCAGCTGCATAAGGAGCTGAAACCTGACTTGAAGAACAGCCAGCAGGGTACCGTGAACAGCCAGTTTGGGCTAATGCATTGCAGCATTCAAGAAACTACTTGTATGCAAAGCATGTAAACTGAAACGTAACTGCAGATGTCACAAGGTCACTTGGGACTTGGAAGAAAAGAATAATGGTTCAAGCTTCAGAAGTCTTCCCAGTAACAAGAAGCGGGAATGGTAGTCCATTGTAAAGAGATGGCTACGTTCCTTGTTCAGAACTCCTAATCCCCATTACTAATGATCCCTACCTAGCAAACATCCGAACTGAGGGGGAATGATAATTTAGCAAACAGTATGTAGGGACAATATATTCAATTATGTCTCTACTTTGAATGCCGGTTTGTTCCAAGTTGCTCGCTTAGAACACTGATCTGCAGCCCATCTGTACTTTAGGGCAACCACATCCGTTAGAAGTTCCACATCATAAATCCAGGAAAACACTCATCTCAAAAAGTTAACACTGTGGATAGAGCTTTCTGAGAACTGTAGGCTGTACACCTATGAACAGAAATATACTTATTCACAACTCAGAAATTCAGAGACATCTAAAGATTTGGCATTGGAGAAGCAATGGTTCAAGTGAATAGTCTTCTTCCACTCGGCAGCAACAGAAAATGAAACTTCTAGACTGGGGGATACCCCTGTGCCAAAATGCGGATCAAGCCAGCCCTTTTCAAGGTATCCAAAACGATCTTTTTAGCAGTTGCATTACTCAACGCAACATATGCCTCGCCAAGCAGAGAAGTAAGAAGGATAAGGGTAACTAGAGAGTTTTTCTTACTGCCTGGAAGCACTATATTGTCTCTTAGGACATGTAGCCGCTTAACAGCAAAGGTGACCGAGCACTGCTGTTCGTAGCTAGACGATGCTTGAAAAGGCACACACGGGTGACATTTAATGCAGAATATTCAAGATTAAGGCCAAGAGATAAATTCCTGTCACAGGGTACAATTCTTCAGGTAGCACTTGCACCCTTTACTGAAAATAAAGGAGATTTGAAATGCCTGGAGCTCTGAAACTTGTTGCTTAACATTTCTTTCATTATGTCCTGGTCTCCATTTAGAAATGTTGTTACCTTTGTCCCTACCGCACAAACTGTGGGTATTTAAAGTCCCCTACCCTAGTCCTTTGTCCTTGACTGTGGCATCTTAGCTCCTTATGAAGAGTGGCCAAGACATCAATGGCAGCTACATTTGAACAGTCCTTCCCTTGGCCAATGTGATTGGTACTACTGCCAAAAAGGAGAGGGGACCGGTTGCTCCTTCTGCTACGTCCAGACTCTTCTCTTGTCCTCAAAGAGGCTTTTCAACATGTACACCTGGAGGAATGACACCACCAGCAGCACACTCAGGTTGACAGCTGACCAAAAGTTGACGCGGCTCAGGTTGCTTTCTTGCAAATTGCGATCACGGGCTTCAAAGGCTCGCAGCAGCGCCTGCATCTGAATGCTTCTCTCCAAGCGACTCTTCATGGTGTCAATAGATTCCTACAGTGGTGAGAACAAAGACACTCATATGGAGAAGAGAGAACTGTTATACACACGGAAGAATCCAGGAGGTACAATTTATATGCTGCTAGGGTGATGCAACAAAACACAATGGCATGGTCAAATGAGAGGCACCGTCTTTCAAACATAGTGCAAACACGGATGACGCTACGTTAATAACAACAAGAAGAACAACAACTTGGGAAATAGTATCAATTTCCTATGGCTCAGCCTCGTGAGTTGTGGACTTTATAGAATAAAAGTGAGTCCAAAGGTTGATGCCATTCTGATCACTGATGAGGACAAGGAAACCAATACTCAGCATTTATTATGTAAGAAAGAAAGAGAAAGAGAAGTGAGCCCATAGGATTTGGAGGAGTTTGATTCTGGAAAAGCCTTCTAGTGTCAAAATTACAAATGTTGTAACTTTGAACTTGTATCATTTTCACCATGCAGAAAAAAATGTTCCCAGAAAAACTCTCTTGGCTCACCCTGTCCCCAGACAACAAATAACGAAGACCTTATTCACTAAGAACTCCATCTTAGTACTGTTAAAGATGCCAATGTTGACCATGTTCTACAGAGTACAGAGGGTACTCTGCTGAAAGGAAACATTTTGTTGTGGGAAGCAGAGGTGCAAAAGGACTTTTTAAGTGGTTCAGAACAAGCCCTGCATTGATAGCAAGAAATCTGGTGGGTGGGTGCCTGCTAGAATACCTTCATCAGCTGGGAAAGGCAAGGAGCCCTGACCTAACGAGCCCTGCATTCTCCAAACCTTCAGCCTTCTAGAGCATGCAGAGATGACACAAAAGCTACAAGAAGTGCACTGCCGCCACTACTGTGAATTTACCTACTGTGGAACTATCAACACTAGCTCCGCAGTTTCAAGTAAATTTGAGTGTTCCCGCCAGTCTGGACAGGATGGTGAGAACAGTGTGCCATGGAAGTATCATAGCTGCTGAGGAGGAAGCTGCGAGGAGGATGCTTTAATCCATATGGCACATCATGGCTTTGCAGCAGCCAAACTATGTATTTTCTTATAGCTGTGATTTTATTCCGCTAATCTGGAAGCTGCCCATCTCTTCCTGACTTAAAGAGCAAGAAAACAAAACACCCAGCACTCTATTTGGGCTCATTCCCTAAAATCAGTGCTCCTATTGGGGGAATCTAAGGTAGCTGGAATCTCTGTAGGCAGAAGGTTGGAGAGATCCTGTCTCCTCACTAAAGACATTAGGTAACTGCCCAAACATTCACAGTACATACTTGACGTTGCTGCAGTGGGCAGTCTCCTTGTTTAGCCTCTGAAAAACTCCACGTACAAATCACACCTTGCTGCCATTTGGAACAAAAGCCATTCAGACATACCTATTATTGTGCTGGAACAGCCACTCAACCATTGGAACCATTGCAATGAGTTAACCAGTGGTTCTGAAATGCACGGAAACATCTATAAAGAGCACACAAGAAACTTGTAAAAAGAGGTATAAAGAGCCATTGAGAGACCTGACTCTTAGGCAGGTGAAACAGATTTGATAGCATCTTTCAACTGGCTATTCCTACCGCTTTGTCTAATAATGCCACCCTGTGTACCACTGGAGGGTTTCAAACCATCATATCCCAGCCTCTACATAATGGGTTAGATCATTTTGCCTGGACACAGCTCATCTCTTCCTTCCCCCTTTGCTTACCTTGATGTCATCTATTTTAATGTCAAGCATCTCTTCTGGTTCTGCTGCTTCTGCCCAGTTATTCAAGTCTTCGTCTTCCTGCAGGCCATCAAAAATAAGTTCAAAGAACACCAGCTTCTCTGAGATAGTGCTGAAGGAGTTATCAAAGCATAGTTTGTAATCACCTCCTTCTGTAGGCTCAATGCTGCAAATAAAAGAAAGGAAACAGAAAGACTGAGATAAGGTATGCAAGACACAGGCCTATCTTCCCTCCTCCACTGAACCAGCCAAACTGGAATGTGTCCATGAGATAAATAGATTCCCTATATTTGCACTGACTCTGTTTAAAACTTTTTAATTATTGCTTTAATTAATTCTGTGAACTGATTGAGGGTTCCAAATAGGAACTAGTATAAAAAAAGCTTAAGTAAATATATAAATATAAAGCATAATGATTTTTTTTCATTCTGGTTTATTGCAAAAGCCTAATTGTGTTTTTATCTAGTACTATATGCAATTCTCCTTCAAGATAAAACTATCTAACTTATCCACAGATCTCTGTGTCCCTTGGGACCCCACTTCATCAATTGACTGTTACTCACGTGTGCAGACCATCTGATTTTCGGTATTCATCAACCAGCAAGGTGCCCGAAGGGCTCTCCAAGGAAAAGTCAACATCCAGCCCAGCGCCACCAATAACCTGAACAATAAAAAACTGATGATGATATGCAGACCCGTGACCAGAACAGCCAGAGGGATATAAAAGAAGAAGATACGTTCAAATCTTTAACTATGATATTTCCACAGGATAGGGCATTGCATTTCTACCTAGCGGCCTTCTCCCAGCAGAGAGTGAAAACAAGGATGTGTACTTTGAACAGCCTGAAAAGGCAGGGACAAAGGGAACACGTAATACCAGTGAAGGAGATTTCATGTGGACTAAACAGGGTTGTATAAACTATCTGTTTACTAAACAAAACACCGTCTGCCTCTGACCAACAAACATGTTGACAATCTTGGTTATTTATGGGTGTTTTTGCACTTAGCACTAAAGGACCCATTAGGTACTCTAGTGCTAAGTGGAAAAGCACGCTATATGAACTGGAGAGTAGATGGACTCTGGCTGTGGCCACACCTAAGGTTTAATGCAGCTTCAGTCCACTTTCAGAGTGAGAAAATACACCAGCAATGTGATACAAGCCGCTTTCTATCAGTATTAAATAACTCAGAAAATCCACCTTTGGGATAATGTGGAAATAAAATTACTGGCCCCTTTGCTGATTGGTTCTCTCGCTCCGGACTCAAGCAGGATTAAGCCTTAGGTGTGACTACAGCCTCTGTCTGCCCCCACGAATCGCGCCACGAGCCCGCTGCGACCGCTAGACGGAGGCGTGCCCACGTCCACACGGACGCCCTAGTGCGCCTTTCTCCCTTCATAATCGCGCCCCGGAGCCTCCCTGCGCCCAAGGCAAGGAGGGATTCAGCTGCCCCGCGCGTCGACCTTCGCGGCGGCGCCTGCAGGGCAGGGGGTCGGCTGGGAGCTCCCACCTGGTACTCGACCTCCATGGAGCCGTTGCTCAGGGCCGCCTGGTAGAAGCATTCCCTCCGGCCAGCCGGCAGCAGGAAGGTGAACTCGGCGTCCTGAGGCAGGAAGGGTGGCTGCGCTGCGCGCAGGGCTAACCAGGGCGGCCCCCAAAGCACCAGGAGCAGCAGCCCAAGCGGCCTGCAGCAGGCGGCAGGCGCCGCAACCGCCATCATGTTCACCATCCGGGTCCTTTCGTCACCCGGAAGGAAGGTGAGTCGCACTTACTACTAGGAGGAAGGAAGGAGGCGCCCTGGCCCTGCCCGCTGCTCTTGCCGCCTGGGGAGCGAGTTTCTCCGCGCTTCTTCTCCCCTGCTTTACCTGGGGGCCCCGGAGGACCCTTGAGGAGGAGGAGGAGAAGAAGAAAAGAAGAAGAGCAGCCGCTGTTCATTCCTCTCCCCCCCCCCTCCGGCTGGGTCGGCAGCCTAATTCAGAAGTCACTCCTGTCTAAGAGCTGGAAGTATCGGGGAAGCGAAGCGAATTCAAGTCGGTAAACAGTGTTTCGAAAGGGCCCGAGCCACATGCGCATCGCTTCCACAGAAACTGCCCTCTTGTCATGGATCAAAGGGGGGGGAAAGTCATTGCAGTTGAAGCACTTTAATCGTCAATGTTTCCAGAGCAGCGGACGATGCTTAGAGCATGAAGCGAAAATAAAAAGCAGACCCTCCCCCATTTCAGCTCCTCCTGAGTCTCTTAACATTTACATTGCCTTCAGTTGGAAGAAGGGGTTGATAAAGCATTCACATTAATTGTGTAATCTGAGGATGGACTTCTTGATGCTGTTGAACAAATCCAGTTGCAATTCAGATAAAGCAAAGCTTTTCAAAGCGGATCCTCCTTAGAGGGAAAACTGAGCCCCGGAACGTGCATTCATCAGCAAATAAACAGCATAATGCACTTAAATACATTTCCAGGTCTAGACATACTCTTAAGAGTCCTTTGTTGTTCTCGCATTGTATGGCTAGCACAAGAAAGCTTTAGAGGGGGTAGGCCTGAACGGTTTGTGCAACTAACACCCAACAAAATATGATGCGTCTCTTGATGTTTGCTCAAATCTCCTGAAAATCAAATATGAGCATTTTGCACAGCTTGTGCACTATTTAAGTAGGAACACATTCCTTCCTCCTCTTGAACTTGTGCCCATTCAAATTTTGTCCTAGTTGTCACCATTCCTTTAGCTCTCCAGTACCGTACACGGGTACATCCTAGTACAGGTATTTCTGTGATTTGGTTTCTCTTTTTCTCCTCTGAATTTTTCTGGATTCTCTGATTTGTCATTTTCACCTTTTGCGTATTTACATTTCTGACTACCAGCATCTAACTTTTTCTCATCTGGACAGTGATGTTTATTCTTATCCTCAGTGAAGTTTTACCCTAGACCAAATGTTTCATAGGGCTTTTTCCTAGCTAGCAATTTAAAACTGCTCTGACATTTTTCTGATTCAAATTCTGCTGTCGTTCAAGCTGAACCCATCACATGACCCAAAACCTAGTAAATACAAATGTCCTGCACTGACTAGGGATTCCTTACCTCTGGCCTGCTCAGCTGACAGCATGTGTGCATCAGATGGCATTTCAGATAAAGCTGTCCTAAAGTGCCTGAACATTCAATCTCTACCTAGCTACATAAATTTTATTTCTAGAATTCTGTGATTATATGTCCCCACATCAGAGATGGCAAATATGAACCATAATCATATCTTCAACACTGCTGAGATAGGCTATGATGTTTGCTTTAAAGCAGACACATCTGCACGTGGTCTTCATTCCTGTGATTGTTTTAATATGTAGAATGTTACATTAGGAAGAGCCCTGACATTCAACCATCCATTAATCAAACTTAGTGCCACACAGCAGTGTATCAAGATCTCTCAAAGTTGCCCTTCCATCACATGAAAACTTATGCATTATCCACCTACCTCACAGGTTGTCTGCTGTGGGGAGAAGAACAGAAGGTTTGTCAGCAGTCTCCTTAAGGGTGAGAAAAGTGGGGTATAACAAACCAACTTTCCTCCTTTGAGCATTGTAAAAACAAAGTAGGAGAAAGAGCTGCAACAGTGCCTTCTCCTGCTCTAATGCGTCTGGCAGCAGCACTCTGCTGGCGGTTCTTTGGATTTGATGCAATGAGCAAACAAGGTTTGGAAAGAAGAAGGCCTACTCTATTTCAAGAAACAATTTACAAGATTAAAGCAATAAATAAAACATGCTTTAGCGGATAAGGAAACAGAGGTTGCCTTGGTTAATTAGAATAGCCACTTTCCAACAAAACCCTAGTAATGAGCATGATGTCAGCCACATACAACAACCCTGCCTCCAGGAACCCCAAAAGAATGGAGGCGAGCATACTCCAATCTGGCCATTTGGGTCAGGTCTGTATTGAAGTCTGTGGTGGCTGATCTCAGGGATCCTTTTTTTTTTTTTATAGACAGCGCAAGTAATGAATTACTAGTATATTCACACAGGTGTCTTCCTCTTATAATAGTTTGCTTTCATATTTCTTCCTTATCTCTGTTCACTTTTTCCCTTAAGAGTAGGGATGCATTTTTCCCAGGAACAAAAAACAGACTAAACTAATTATGTCACCCTTGTATCAACCACTAATCAGGTGCTGTGTGCAAAAAGCAATGATGCAGGTACTGGTTTACATCAGTCTATTTCAGGTGCATCAGATACAGAAAATAAAGCAATGTTGGCTCTTAAGAGCCATCTGTGGCAAAGATTCTAAACCTATGCCTTTATACATACATCCCATGCACTTGAAGAAAGAATACACCACTGTTGGTCCTAGACACCAGCACTACAGAGTCCTAGACTGAACCATCACAGTTAGGGAATGAAGGTTCCCCAGTTACAATGGGTTTGGAGAGTCTAGGTGTGGTGGCAGACATGCAAACAGCATGCTATCACTTTAAAAAGAGCATGGATTGTGCATATGTCTTCAACAGCAAACCTTCATAGGACCTGTTCTGTATTTTGTAAAGCAGAAGTTGTAACCATGTCCTCCAGCTAATACTTGAGATACATTTTTTTCCAGACTAATCCTTTGCTTGCTGCTATGTTTGCTTGTTTCGTTGTTTCTAATTAAGTAACAGCCCCTCCCTAAACAATCAGGAAAAAGCTGAATACATGTAAAAAGGTTAAGAGGAGGTTACCATCATGGAAAAAAATAATGTTAAAGTCAGCACTGTTTCATCTGAAGTCTCTCACATTAAGTACTGTATTTTGGACTTCTCTGCTGGTTAGGACATGGTTTTGAGAGAGAGAAAGGAAATGGAAAGATCCTGCTACTTAAGGACAAACTGCAATTTCCTCTTTGGATGGTGCAACCTCATATGAAGAAAATGTGTTCTCCTTTTTGGTCTTGCAGAGAATTAGTAATACACAATTGGCTTTTTCCACATTTGTCCACAGAAGATGAAAGATGTTCCACAGAAACATGGATCTGATTATACTTCTTCTAGCTGGTATGTTCTTCCTTCTCTTTTAAATTTCATGTGTTACCTTTCTAGTTGCTAATCCTGAAGCAAAAGAAGTGGAACTATCACAGAAATGTGAATATTAGTTAGGAATTAATGGAACAGAAAAAGACAACGGGGATAATAGGGAATCTGAAAATGGCGTCCATTAAGAAAAGGAAGAAGTGATATAGATGTGCTTAACCACAAGAACAGAAGACTGACAGGGCAGATAAAGGGCAGCATTTCACAAATATCTGAAAGAATATAACAGAAGAGGAAACCATGTTTTTCCCCCCTCTGATACCCCAGAATGCAGACAACAAAGGATTAATGTTCAGTGAAGCGGACTGTGGGTAAATGTCAGAAAACAACATTGCAGTATTAACAGTTAAAGAGAAACTGTATTCTTGCTCTCAGTAAAATATCCCAGAACAACAATTCTGCTAAGTGACTCAGTTGCTGTAACAATGGTAATTGTTATTTATTGTTGAAATACATTAGGTTTTCAAATCCAGTTTACACATCTTGAATTTTTGTAAGCCTGGGCATTTAACCTTTGGTTGGCAATAGTCTCAAATCTCTTCTGATGAATTATAATAGCTGTGCAGGAGGCAGAGCAAGTTTGTTTCTCCTATGGAAATAATCTTTTGAAAAGTGATCTGCTGACCTGTCAGATGTTTTGTTGCTACAAGTATGGTGGACAGATGAAAAAGAAGAAAGAATTCTACCCTTAATAATTGTGTAGAAAAAAACATTTTGGCAGAAGAGCCTGTATTCCAACCTTTTAAAATTTGGACATAATAATTTCAGAGCTTGATATACTTGAAGAGTTACAAAAACAACTCAAAATGATAATCATTAGTATCTGTCCCTTACAGGAACATCTGGGGTTGAAGAGCAAAGTGGTTTCCATTTCCATTTTTTCCATTTTTACCGCCTTTCCAAAAGTAAATTTTGCCCAAGGCGGTTTACAACAAATGGAAAAAAATACAATGCAAATACAATCATTATATCAGAGAAATTCAGCTGATAAATATAATCAACAACTTAAATCAAAGACAATTTTTTGCCCAAGTCAGTTTACATAAGTAAAAAATACATTGCATGTTTTAACAAATAATACATTATATAATAATAAAAAGAAAAAAAACTTATAGAGCAGGTAGGAAAGCCAGCTACTGAGTCCCCCTCCCCTCATCCATAGCGGCGTTGGGGTAGGGTGGTGCCGGGTTTTTGTAGCTCTCACACAGGTGTGATGGTCGAGCTGTGAGTCTCCCTCCCCTCGTCCATGGCAGCCTCGTCCAAAGTTGTTATCACATAGCCATACTCTGAAAGCCCATGTCCCCGTTTCCCTTTCTTTTTCTTCTTCACTAGTGGATCTATTTAGGGCTGGGTACTGAATGCATAATCTGTTATGTTCTGTGAGATCAATTTTCATTGCAGTCTTAGGCCCTTTCTGCACTGGGCCTTATTCCACACTGTGGCCCTTTTTGCACTTACCTCCTTGATCCAGATTAACAAGTAAGTATATAAAGGGCCTAAATCCCAGAATCCTGTCATCCACTAGTAGCGCAGACTACAGTAAGCCACAGCTAAGGCCTGCAAAATTTCTGCACTAGCACGTACATGGCAGATTCCTGTTCCAGGATATAATCCAGAATACGGTTCCATGCAGAAAGGGTCTTATTTATCCATCTACTGTTACTTCCACTTGCTCAGACTTCTGTGTCACTTGCTTTTATAGCCTTGCACTGTTTCATGTGGGATACCACCAATCAGCCCACTTGCTTCTCTGCTATAAAGCATCAGTTTGGCTCTGGTAGATCTCTTAATTTTGAAGTTTTAGTGCAGGCAGGTTACTTTTATGAAACTCCAATTCTTCATGTCTCACTCTCTGCCTTGTCCTGTTCTAGGATGTTCAGTGGCTTCCAGTTTACTTCCACCTCCACTTATTCTAGTGACAAATTTTGACAGACTCACCGAAGGAGAAACCATCGAAATAGCATGTTGGGCCCCTAGAGACTATGTGAATGCCTGGTTTTACTTGCACAGGCTGAACCAAAGTCACCCAGTACAGATACTGCCTGCTGCAGAGACCAAACATGATGTTACTTTCCTTCTAGAGAACATCACCACCAGTGATGGAGGGCAATATCAGTGTCAGTATGGTGTGTTCAATGGTAGCAAGTTGCAACTATCTCAACGCAGCCATGTCCTGGAAGTTTCAGTGGAAGGTAAGTCCTACTCAGGCAAAAGTTACAGTTTGCTGACAAATTATGACTCTTGCTGCAGTGAGAAGACTTTATGTTCTATCTCAAGGCAGCTCACAGGATATGTCCTGAATTCCGATCTGAATTCAAGGTGCTAGTAATGATGTTTAAAACACTAAACGGCACGAGACCTCAGTACTTGAGGGAAAGCCTTCTCTCATACAGATCTGCCCGAGGTTTAAGATCTGTTGGAGGGAGGCTCCTCCGTGTCCCACCAATTAGAGAAATCCACTGTGTTGAGACATGGGGGAGGGCCTTCTCAGCTGTAGCACCCCACTTATGGAACTCCCTTCCTCTGGAGGCCCACTTAGCGCCAACCCTTCCAACTTTTAGGCAATATGTAAAGACCTAGTTTTTTAATTAAGGCCTTTGGGCACGAATTCACTCCAGCACTCTTAACTTTTTAACTATATTTGCTGTTTAATACTGTTTTAATAGGGTCTGTATTTAACGTTTGGTTGTATATGGGTTTTTAGTGTAAGCTGCCCGAAGATCTTGGGATATGGGGCAGGATATAGAGAGAAAGAGAGAAGTTCAGGGCCATGTTTGGAAGATTTATTTCACCTATCTGAACTGTATTCCAGTAGAGAGCATGCTGGTATGTGGCTTAGGTGAAAGCTGTTCTTCCAACCACTGTCTTGCTCTGTCTCTCCTGCTTTGCAACATCTGGTCCATGGCGCTTTGTTTCTGCTGTAGGAAACATCTTTACCGGCTTTAAAAGGTTTCTTTGTTGATCCTCCTTCAATGCCATGTCAGCTTTTGCTTTTACTGAAACACCCAGATAAGTATAGAGGTTCCTTGGTGGATCTTCTCTGAGGGCAAACAGGATATTCAAAATCTGCAGGTTGTCATCGTCAGAACCAATTGACCTCACATTTACTGAGTCCAGGGGCTTCCAGGAGAATAAAATTCAAACTGCAGAAGCTGTTCGTCACATTATTACACCAGTAAACTTGTAAAACTATAAATCGCTCTGTGCCTTACATTTCTTGGGTCTTTATATTAATTTTAATCCACATAATAAACATCAAAGCAAGCCGTTCGAGTTAAGGAAGAGCAAAACATTTATTTAAGGCTGCAACTATGTTAGCATTTTTCAGCAGATTAGAACCATCCACAGAGATCACATTAAAATTTGTTCTTCCACACAGGGTCCATTGTATTCCTGGCATAGTTTTTGCAGGTGGATTTTTTTCCAGTCATGGCCTGGATTATCTATGACTGGAGTGAAGGAGGTGTTTCCAGGGAGAGAAAGGAGGCTTCCCCTTTTTTTTGGACTGTCTATCAGTGGGTTTCCTCTTCAACAAAAAGTCCATGAGGGAAGTGTGTAATCCTAAATCTCAAGTAAGAACAGATTTCATGCTCAACTCCAGCAATTTTTATAAAGTCAAAAGCTGTTGTAAACTGTGGTGCCCATGCCTATTTAATGTTTTTATTTATGTTGACTGTAATGCATTTGAATGAATTCTTCCAAACTTACCACTAGAGGATGTGGGTTTGCAAGAAGGGGAGAGGACTGCTTTGCATGTGCAGAGTTCCAACCAAAAATCAGAACTTTGCAGTCCCACAGTATGACCATCAGGGGTCAAAAATAAAAGGGTGGACAACAACAAAACAACAACAACAACAAAATAAAAGGGTGGACAAATAAAGCAAAATCAGGATATGGAGAGGGCTAATATTTCACCTACCCCCACAGCTTCCAAAGTAAATCTGGGCTAAATACAAAAAGAACGTAAAAGCAAAAGCAAACAAAGCATGCTGGCAAATGACCAGACTGGAAAAACAGGCTTTTGCACCTCAGGAGGAGACCCATCCTGGAGTTATTTTCAAAACAATGGGGCAATTAAAAAAGTACTCTGGCAAAGGGCAGTCTATGGCTGCATCCCCAAGCAATAAAAAGCCTGTTAAAAAGCTTCTTTGCCACAGAGCGTCTCCATGCACGGCTTTTCTCCGAGCTTCCAGCGGCACAAAAGGAGGAAAATGTGCGGGGAAAAAGGTGCCCTTTAAACAAGACTACCAGTGCACTTTTTGGAAGCCGCGGGTATTCCTAGCAGCATTGTGCATGGAGACTCTCCATGGCAAAAGGGGCAGGGATTGGCGGCCAAGATCTCTGAAAAAAGCACCTGGCTCTGCTGCTTTTGCTGCCTGCACACACAGCCTTAAACATTCACACAGCCCCCAGAACTGCAGCAGCTTTCCTTCCTTTTCCCTTTCTAAAGGTCAGAAATTTTAAAGAGCCAGAATTGCGCAGAATTGCAACGTTGTTATCAGGTGTGAAGTGGGTGTATTGCTACAGTGTAACCGCTGCTGTACCATGTGGATTTTTACAGTGAAATCACTATCTTTGGAAGCAAGCTCTGGATCCCAAAGTGATAAATGTTTCTGGTGGGTTTTGCAGGCAGGGGAGATGAACAGAGAACTTGTAAATATGTCTCTTTTTCTTTTTGACTTGTCGGGGGTTGTCTCCCTGGTTGTGGCCACACAGATCGCAGTCCCTCCCCGTTCCTGCTGGCACCCTATCAAGCAGAGAGGGGGTGGGGAGAAAAAGATGTGGGCAAACAAAACACACTTCCTTGGGGATGGTAGGTTTAAAATGCGTGTTTTACCAAACCTCATGGGGACGCTTATTCCGGAATTGAACAGCACTGTTGGAATAGAGGGACAATAGAGGGACAATAGAGAGGCAAATAAGTTGCTTGGGGATGCAGCCTACAAATAATAATAATAAAAAAACAATTTTACTGTGTCCAAGGTGCCTCTGAGTCCAAACAGAGTGTAAGACTTAGCAAAAATAAAATACATCAAAAATCTAAGGTGTGGAGGCAAGGGAGCTCTGTCCAAATGCATTTTGGAACATGTGCCCAGTGCAAAGCAAAAACAAAGGAAGAACTACTGTTTCAAAAACGAGGCTTGCAACTTCAGTTGGGCAATGAGGAAGGCCTTTGTTTCCATGGATCTCTGGCAAAGGTTAGATAAAAATGCCAAATCTTCTTTAAACTGAAAAGTCAAGGCACGCTGTGCTCAGCACACATCTGAAGATGTGCAGACAGTTCTAAATTACACTAAATCTGACGGATGTGGAGGGGGTTAATCTACTGGGACTGTTTTAGAAATGTTGGGTTTGAGGTCTGGCTGTATACATCTTTCAACCAAAAATCCAAACTTCTACCCTTCCAGACCTCCCTTCTTTTCATTGACATTCACAGATTCCCCCAGATCTCCCATCATCAGCCACACTTTCCTGTCCTAAAAACCAAAAGTGAAAATTTAACTTCTGATCCTCGGCAACAATTCTTGGCTCCTTCCTTCTCTTTCTTTTTACCTGTACATCCAAAACACCCTTATCTTCTGGCCTCTACACATTCTGAAATTCTTCCTGCTCTGCAAACGCTCCAGAACATGCGTCTATACCAACTAATTCTTTCTTTTCCCGAGGTCTAGACAACTATCTTTTCCTGCTCCCTGACTTCCCAAACTCCCTCTCTCTCATCATAGAGGAGTGAAAGGCAAGAGAAGGACCAATAGATAACACTTATGTGGCTTACCTGGCTTTGCTAGGCTCCATATGTGTATTTTTGTGCAAGGTGTATTAGTTTATTTTTATTTATTTATATTTATATCCTGCCCCATACCCGAAGGTCTCTGGGCAGGTTACAATCTTAAAACAGCAGATTAAAACAGAATATACATTAAAACACTTTAAAAATTCAACAACACTAAAACAATACATACTGTGTTTAAAATGACGGTGTCTGTCCTGGGTGGGAAATATAATCATCTTAGCCAAAGGCCAGGGAAAAGAGTTGTGTCTTCACCGCCTTCCTAAATACCTATAAGAAAGGGCAAGACACACCTCAAGGGGGAGGCTATTCCATAGTCTAGGGGCCATCACAGAAAAGGCTCTCTCCTGGGTGCCCACCAGCCTTACTACTGAAGGTGGTGGGACAAGCAGGAGGGCCTCACCACTTGATCTTAAAGCACGGGCAGGTCAATATGGGAGAAAGCTTGGAGTGGGATGAGGCTGAAGCTGTATGTTCATACAAGGCAATTCTTCCTACTTATACCTAAAGAGGATGATGTATGGATAAAAAGAATGTTAAAAGCACAAACATTAGCACCAAGGCACCTTCCCTACTTGATGCCATGAATGTTAGGCTGTTTCTAGTTACACCTCAACCTGGGAACACATGACATGAGCTGTTGGAGATCAAAATAGACCACCCCCATTTATTTATCCCTCATTTTACTATATTTTTGTATCAGCTTGACTCTTTCCTTTTGTTTTAGATTCCACCTTGACGACCTCCATTCCAACATTCCCTCCAAGACATGATCCACAAGGTAAGCTCAGACCTAACCACAGGAAGACAAATGTTGGACTGGAAAATTAATACTGACAATAAGCATCAAATAAAATTATCTTAAGCAAAGGGAACACCATATGTGTTTCCAAGCAAAACAAAGAGCCAGGTCTCCAACATACCAATTACTTACAAGTTATGCAGTCACAAAGTGATCTGCATCTGGCAGAGCCTTTTGCCTGGGCTTGGTGTAGCTTAGAGAGGATTTTTGGAGCACTGTAATCCTGCAATGACTTTTCATGAGTATGGAAACATAGGCTGCCTCCAGAACCTGGTAAGATATCTCACTAGGAAGTGATAATGTAGAGTATTACACCTCCGGCATTATAGCTTCCTTGTTCATTTTAGTGACCTGCACTTCCAGGTATTTCACCAACAGGGAATACCTGGAATTACCTGCACATGCATGCCCATTTGTTTCTGCCCCTGAACACAGACAATGGACAGAAATGATGGTGGCTTCCTCCAAAACAGAGTAGGTAATAGTGTTACTTCTGGAAAACCCTCAGCCAGCAATAGGTTTTCCAGCAATAGGCTGTCATGCTTTTTAGGCTGTAGTCACACCTAAGGTTTAATCCAGCTTCAGTCCACTTTCAGAGC
>MTQE01002560.1:6610311-6634980 GCA_014337955.1 Aspidoscelis marmoratus | reverse complement strand
GTAGTCACACCTAAGGTTTAATCCAGCTTCAGTCCACTTTCAGAGCAAGAAAAAAACATCAGGAAAGTGACCAGTAATGTCTTTCCACATTAACTATCCCAAAGGTGAATTTTTTGAGTCATTTATCACTGGAAAAAAACCAGCTTGTCACTTTGCTGATGTATTCTCTCACTCTGAAAGTGGACTGAGGTTGGATTAAACCTTAAGTGTGACTACAGCCTTATTAGAGGGATATAGTGAAGCTACAGTGGGGTTATTTCCCCAGTCAGGATGGGGCCTTAGACACTCTTACACAAAGGGCTCATTTGCACCACAACTCTTTAGTCCATCTTACCCAACATTTTTGGGTTGATCAAACCCATAAAACAAAGTATCTATTAATTTGTCCATAATTTTCAGTATCACACCCTGGGTTCAGGGATAGGGTTTCTTTTCCCCTCCACTCTCCTCATCCTTCTCTTTCATCTGACTTCCTGGTGTGAAATAGGCTGTCCAGATGAAGGGATGAGCTGTCAATTTCCAGAACTCCCAGGACCCCATTTCCCATGTGGTGTATCAGAACACAGAGATGTGCTGTCCACATACCTTCACAACTTTTGGAAAAAATGTTTTCAGGCTGTTTTTTGCATGCTTCCAAAGAAGTGAATTAAAGGCTCCTAAAAGCTAATTTATCTGATGTAAATGGTCCTTGCGTTTTTCTAGAGCGGGACTCAAGAGGGAACAAAGAAAATACACACAGAGGCCCCTCCCAGATGGCGTTCGGATATCTCTCTAGGATATTGCCTCTCCAGCATTATCACTTTCGAATGAGACAGCACTGGGCCTCAGTGATGTCTTTGCACGTCTTGATGACCTGTACATCTAGGTATTTGGCCTACACTGAATACCTGGAAGCATGTGTTTCCACCACTGTGCATACGTGACCATGTGTTTTGCCCTCCACACATGCAATGGACAGAGCCATGTTGGCTGCTCCATCCCCAAGGCAGCTAAATGCTGTATTGCTAGAAAAGCCACAACCAATGCTGAGCTTTGCACATTTGTGTGTGTGTGTGGGTGGGAAGCAGGGCTATGGTAGGGTTGCCAATGTGTGGCAACCCCATCATAGCAACCCCACCATAGCAGCAACCCCACCATAGCAGCACCATAATGGCTCTATATTCCACCCCCCAAACTTGGTCAGGGCCAGAGAGAGGAAGACCCTCTCATTCTGGGTAAGAAAGAGAAATGATAGATATACACCATACTGATTTGTTCTCTTGTATCAGTTTTAATTGATCTCCTGCCTCCATTTCCAGGTTCTGTCTGGTATCTCCCTATTGTTCTGACCGTGGTTGGAATAGTGCTTCTACTAGTGATCGTAGTGGTGACTGTGGCTGCCGTTAGACACTGTAAGCAGAATTCAGAAAATCTCTCTAATCTTCCTGTTTGAGAATGCAAACAATATAAATGGTATCTAGGATGGAAACTTTTACCTACTTGGTTCCTTCTTTAAACAGTGCATGACTTTAAAATAATTCAAGGTGGTATTGTAATATATTATCAGTGGATTGTCTGACAGTTTTCTGTAAAATTACTGTCTTGTCATGGGGAATATTTTTGTACGAAGCTCCAACTAACTTTTACTAAACTTGGCAACATCTGTATGGTTGTATCTATTGGGTACAAAGAGGATTAGGAAATCTTCAGTTTGTCTTCTTAACAGGATGGACTATTTCAGCAAGGTGTGACCATGACCAAGGTGCTTCTGTAAGTGAGCCAATACTGAGCACTGAGCTAACAACGTTAATTAGTCTCTTTTAATGTTAACTTCCTAGAAAAAAAACTGATTTGGTCCTTTTTACTTTAGGTTTCAAAGGAAATAGTGTGTGCTGGATTCCCAGCTTTTCTGTGTTCATTTATTATTACCCGTATTTTCCGGCGTATAAGGCGACTGGGTGTATAAGACGACCCCCCAACTTTCCAGTTAAAATATAGAGTTTGGGATATACTCGCTGTATAAGAAGACAACACCCGGCGTATAAGACGACCCCCAACTTTTGAGAAGATTTTCCTGGGTTAAAAAGTAGTCTTATACGCCAGAAAATACAGTATGTAATATTTATGCAGCTTCTTCAATGTATACATTTTACCAGGAGTTTAATGGAAGAGGTGGTGGTGGGGGGGGAGATTCTGTTTTTTATACAAGTTCTTTCACCTGGAATTGTCCTGGAATTACTGATTTTCGCAGAAGATTGTTAGACCCATTCAGTCTATTTGGAATTTTGCAGAGTGTGCAGACCAGTTCATTGGCTTTGTTTGAAATCTATGGCAGATCTCCCTTTGTGGTTCAAAAGATTTGTCAACTTGCTGTGAACCCAAGACAGTACCAAAGAACTGAAGTGTAGAAGGTCCAGGCAGCTCCTGTGACCTCTGTACCACAAGCTGCCTCTGCCTAACTCTAGTTAACACAGTACACATTTAGGCCATGTTTGCACTGGGACAGTAGACAAACCCAAGGGACCAACTAGACTGCTCCACCTGTACTACAGATGTATAAGGATATGAACTGAATTCTATGTCTCTTGTTCTCCAGATATCCTATAGAAACCAACAATGCCTTGCCACAAAAACTAGTTTTATTATTACTATTAAGTTTATTTATCAAGTGCTATAGATGTACATAGCGCTGTACAAGCTGTAAGAATTTAAAAAGACAAAAGAGCAAAAGATACAAATAAGCAAAAATTAAAATGACTAAAATAAAGTTAAAATACAGTATATTTTGGCGTATAAGACTACTTTTTAACCCAGGAAAATCTTCTCAAAAGTCAGGGGTCGTCTTATACGCTGAGTGTAATCTTCTTACACGGCGAGTATATCCCAAACTCTATATTTTAACTGGAAAAGTTGGGGGTCGTCTTATATGCCCAGTTGTTTTATGCGCCGGAATATACGGGGTAATACGTAACATAGTTGATTTCTGTTCCACCTTGGGAATTTAAATTAATCTTAATAAACCATCTGCTTTATATAAGAATGTCCCCTGTAATGACATTTTAAATATTTTTCAAACAACAAGGATCAAAACAATAGGATTTTAATATTTGTTGAACATTGTTTTATGATGTTATTTTGATATAATTGTATTTTGTAGTTTGATATTGAAAAATAAAAATTAAAAAAGCTATCCATGGACGTGATTGCTTCCCTTCTCCTGTGTATCAAAACAGCAGGTTAGCAGCATATATCTGTGTGACCTAGGTGAATCTGCCAAACCACTGTGCTTTGGAGAGTCGGTATTTGTGCTCATCCTCTGCTGGCCCCTCCTGGATTTTGTTTTTTGTTTCTTTTAATATTTGAGGACATGCAAACAGGGCCTTGTCCAGATGGAGGGGATATAGTGCCATTATGATGAGGTTGTTCCAGATCTTTCCCCCTAAAAAGGTGCTAGTAAGTGTTGCTGGAAAACCGAGTATTGGTCAAGGGTTTTCCAGCAATAGCATATTTTACTTACCTTCTGGATGGAGTGACCATCATATCTCTGTCTGCCATGCCTGGCTCTTTTAACTCGCTTTCCCCAAACATGTCACCTAGTTATTGCTCAGCTTTACAATTCACTTTACAATTTGGGAATGTGAATGAGCCCTGAAACCAATTCAAATTTAAGACTGCATAACATGCCTTTGAAGCAATTTAAAAAACTATTTTTTGTATGAGTGCCAAATATAGGAATTCTATATTGGAGATTTGCAAAAGGTAAACTGCAGCATATATGGCATAGGAGGACATGTTTATGTGCATGGGGATTTGCACTGTGGGCTCCAGACAGCTAGTGAGGATGCTTCTGGGAGCCATAGTAAAGAATGTGAGGATGCTTCTGGGAGCCATATGTGTGGCCTGATGCCATTGTAGATGGAAAACTTTCAGCCTGTTCACATTTCCCATACTGGAATGGTATAAAAGTTCCATTTCAGTGGGGCGGTGGAGAAGTGTTGAGGGAACCATCCACACTTCAAGTGCTAGTGAAGTCCTAAATGGGACCACGACCACTTGAAGTGCAGTGGCCAGAGCAGGGGAGGCTTGATCACCATGGCAACGTCCGCAGCAACATCTGGTGCGTGCCTGGATGTTGCCATGGTGGTTAGGATACAGTGTGGAACTGTGCAGCCGCTGCTACACTACCATGTCCACACTCAGTGTAACACCTGGAACATGGTGCAAACTGGGAGCTCCCTTGGTGGTCCCAGTGAAGCTGTGTACATTTTATCTGACTCATCCTGAAACCTTTGGGGATAGAGTAGAAATAGAAATAAATACTGTATTTTCTGGCGTATAAGACTACTTTTTAACCCAGGAAAATCTTCTCAAAAGTCGGGGGTCGTCTTATATGCCAGACGTCATCTTCTTATACAGTGAGTATATCCCAAACTCTATAATTTAACTGGAAAGTTGGGGGTTGTCTTATACGCCCAGTCGTCTTATACGCCGGAAAATACGGGTAATAAAAGCAGATCACTTATAGTATAGGATTGTAGGGTACATGTAGATATTTTACTCTGAAAATTCTGTCCCCTCATGTAGAAATGAAGTACACTTCTGAAATTGGTCTTTTATTTAGTTAAAGTTTGCTATTTCATTTCATATTTATGGATTAATTTATGTGGTAGAAAACTACTCTGAGATGTATGTTGCCCATGGAGTTGTTCCCCCACCACACACACCATAAGGAGGTCTGGAGGGGAGAGGAGGCAACTCAGTGGGTGAAGAGCCCCCCCCCCCCAATCACTCCACAGAGCTCCAAAGATAGCTAACTTCCAACACCGTTTCCAGTGTTCCAAAGCAAGCCGGAGCAGAATCCTCATTTCTGTAAGCTGAAATTCAGCCCACAGTAGCATTTCACTCACTGATGTGGGGCTTGGCCACGCAGCCAAGGCTTGGTCATGACCATGGCAGCTCTTGCACCCTCCATCCTGAGGTGGAAGCCACGGAGACTAAACCACAGGCACTACTTTTTTCGTTCATCCCTCATCCTCCAAATCTGGGTTCTGATAGACAAACATATTCCAAGGTCATGTTTGGTTGTTCAGGAGCATCTCTTGAGTAGACTGCTTTATTCATCTGTCGAAAATTGATCGTAAAGGCAGTATGACCTGATAATAGCAGCAGTGCATTTCCTTTTCTGACAAATCATCTGTCTCTTTTTCTTTTTAACAAGTTAAAGAAAGAAGGAAGAAGAAAAGGTGAGAGAAACTCTTGTTCACATATGGATTTGTGAAAAATTGTGACCGAGGTTAAACTTGCTCTCCCACTCGAGGTGTGTCATGGCCCTTCTCTGTATACATGTAGGAAGGCGGTAAAGACGCACCTCTTTGCCCTGGCCTTTGGCCAATGTGACCATTCCTGCCACCCCCACCCCCACTGTAGATATTAGTATTTTAATATTTAGAATACTTTTTCATTTGTTCCTCTGCTTGCTTGCTTTTAACTGTTTTTATGGATATTATTGTTTTAACCTGCTATTTTAAAACTTGTAACCCGCCCTGAGACCTACAGGTATAGGGCAGGATATAAATATAAATAATAAATAAAGTAAAGCAGTCATCCCTGGCACTCTGGAAGGAGGTGATAATACATCTGATCCATGGGAAATATGACTTTTTGAGGGAAGATGCTTGAAAGATCAGTTGCAGTTTAATTTATCTGGATTCCTAGGCAAAAACTGACTGGGGGCAGATGAAGGCTTGGACCTTGATCAACTGAAGACTGTTTTAGGAAGGGGGTAAAATATGACCTTGTTAATTTTGTACAGTCTATCAGTGGTTTTTGATGATATCAACCATCAGCCACCACTCAGTGATTTGGACCCACTGAAGGATGGGAAAAGGCTCCAGTTGGAAGTCTCATTTTCATGATGCAGGATTAGAAGCCTGCTTGCGCTTACCTGACTGGAATGGTATAACAATATAATTCTAGTCGGGGAAGATGAAGTGCAGAGGGAACCATCCTCACTTCAAGTGCTAGGAAAGTCCTAAATTGGACCACCAGCACTTGAAGTGCAGATGGCCTGGCCTGGAAAGGCCAGATCGCCATGGCAATGGCTGCAGCAACATCTGACACATAACTGGGCATTGCCATGGTGATTAGGACATGGTATGCAACTGCAGAGCTGCATCCACACTGCTACACCCATTTGCAGCATTGCATCTGGAAGAGTGTGTGAACACTGCTGCCTGGGAGCTACCTGGCAGCTCCCAGTCTAGCTGTGTCCACAGGTGGTTAGGACTGGGGACGGCCTGATGAGCTCTGGGACAGCAGCAGCAGCTTGTGGATAAGCCTCACCAGGGAGCAAATGGAACTGTTCTTGCTGGTAAGTGTGAACATGCTCTACGTTTCAGTCCACAGTAGATCAAAACATGGTGAGATGAGAGGGAAGCTTCCAACAGAACCTCACACATCCTCTATCCATCTTCCGAAAACAAACAATAGAACCTTGCTATTGACCCTGATAGCTTACTGACATGGCACTACGCTTGTGCTTCTTATGCTATCTGCAACTTCAAGGATGTGTTTCAGCTCCTTGTCAGGCCACCAAACCTCCTGTAATACTATATACATAAATTGATATGGGAGTTTGAAATAGCAGGAAATCTGCAATAGCATGTTATGAGCATAGATCTAGTGAAGAAGAAGAAGAAGAAGAAGAGTTGGCTTTTCTACCCCCCTTTTCTCACCCATTTAAGGGGACTCAAAGCGGCTGACAAAGCTTTCTATTCTTCTCCCCACAACAGACACCCTGTGTGGTAGGTGGAGCTGTGAGAGCTCAGAAGAGAGCTGTGACTAGCCCAAGGCCACCAAGTTGGCTTCATGGGGGAGGGCGGAATCAAACCCGGTATTCCCAGATAAGAGTCTGGCTCCCTAACCACTAGACCAAACTGACTCACTGGCCTGCTGAGAATCCATGGTTCAAGGAATGATGCTAGCTGCCCTTAACAACTTAGGACCAGACCATCTGAGGGAAGGCTTGTGAAGGAATATTTGGGAACTTTTGCTACTTTAGTGAGACTAAAGCTGTGATCAGACACAGTTAAAAAGGAAAGCATTTCTGAGTGACACTGAGGCAGCTTTGAGAAGGTTTCAAGGTGGGATTGTTCACACGCCCTTTCCCTCTTATTAACGTTCTGTACTAGAAAAGGAGGATTACATAAGGCTTGGGAACATGAGGGCCTCACACTGAGACAGCTTTTATTATGTCTGAACAAATAACAATTTGATGCCCTAGTGTTCTGATTGAAAGCAATCAATGGTATAGAAATGCTAACAGATCAGAAAGTATGTTCACAAGTCCAGAGTCCAGTACCTCTTAAACAATTCCTATTAATAGAAAATTCAACAGTGTCAAATGCAAGCAAAGTGTTTTAAGTAGCTCTGGCTAGTATGCCACTTGCAACCACGTTGACCACTAGGGTCATCTGAGGATTAAATTATTGTAACATTTCCTGTATGAGCCTGGAAAGTGCAGCTGGTGTAGAAATGTGAAGACTAGAAAATTGTTTTCTAAAGCTGCCTGCTGAGAATCCATGGTTCAAAGAATGATGCTAGCTGCCCCTAACAGCTTAGGACCAGGCCATCTGAGGGAAGGCTTGTGAAGGAATGTTTGGGAATTTTTGCCTAATAAATCAGAGGTCAGCTGGAGAAAGAGCACACCCAGCTTGTGGAATCCTCTCTTTACTCACTCCTGAAGTACGTTGTTGCACTCGGGCGTTCATTGGTCCTTGGAAGTCATCCACTGGAATGAACTACTAAGCTCTTTTTAATCTGTCAGGGAAAGAGTTTCTGCCTTGGCATGTGCAAACACATGCACGTGGGCTAGTGGTTAAGGAGCCGGACTCTTTTCTGGGAATACCGGGTTTGATTCTGCACTCCTCCATGAAGCCAGGTGAGTGACCTTGGGCTAGTCAGAGTTCTCTTCTGCGCTCTCACAGCCCCACTGACCTCATAGGGTGTCTGTTGTGGGGAGAAGAATAGAAAGCTTTGTCAGCTGCTTTGAGCCCCTTAAATGGGTGAGAAAACCAGGGTAGAAAAGCCAACTCTTCTTCTTCTTCCCTCTACTTCATAAGGGTTTACAGAGATGCAATCTAATTGTGGATGGTTACCCAGAACAATTTTTTAAGAACAGTTGGTTTAACATGATAGGATTGGTTGATTAGCCTTTGTTTATTTGTTTACTTCCTTAGGGAGGTGGATTCCTGTTGGACACAAACTAGCTATTCCAAGAGAGGTAAGTTAAATACAAGTACCAAGGATGTACTACACTATCCTGGGGGAAGTTCACACTTTGCTTCCCATTCCTGGAAGCAAAGGGTGAACTTGCCAATGGGTGGACTAAGCTTCCGCACTGGTGAACGCTTAGACTATATGAACTCTCTCCAATGCAACTGGACACTTACTCGAGATGTGGATAGGTGTTTGGATGCTGCCATTCTGTAGCCTCGGGGCCGGCACCAGTACACATGCACCAGCACCATAATGGGTCAAGAGTGACGCATTGCACTTGCGTACTGGCACACCACATCATGTGACTGATTTTTCATATAGGTATATATCTTTTTATTGGAATAAAATGGCTTTGTAGTAGAAGTATAAGGCCACATTAAACCCTAATTGCATGCTAGTCATTTTTCCAGTCTTAAATGTGGGTTGAGAAGAAAGGAAATTGTGTGATGATACTCATACTGTTTGCAGTCTGCACCTCTGGAGGCAGCCCATATCCCAGACGGAGGCCAGGTATCCCACTAGGAAGTGAAATCCTCTCTCCATGAATACCAGTTCCTAGCTAGATAGTGCCATGGCGGACACTATCTTTGTTCATTTTGCTGCTATGTGTTTCTGGGCATTCAGGCATCCTGAGTGCCCAGATGTACGTATGAGGTGGCACCTTTGCACATGTGGCAACATCTGTTTTGTACTCTGTGCTCTAGAATGGGAATAGAAAGCCCTAGGCATTAAGTTGTCTTCTCATAGGACTTTTGGTAATTTTTAGAAGGGTTAAATGTTGTTTATAAAATAAGTTGTACAGTTTCTTTAGGTTTTTTCCCTCTTAATTTTACTTGTCTGTATTTGATTATATTTCATAGAAATTATGCAAGACATAATACTGACAGTAAAGAGAAAACAGTACTTGTATTGCTTCTTGGTTTATAGAGAGGCATCTTCTAAATACTAGGTATCAGTTTAGCTGAGAAGTTCTTTTATTTATCCAGTAACATTGTTCACACTGCTTTTTCTACAGAAACATCATTTGATAACTCTATGTTCACTGTTACAATGGTAAGTGATTCCCAGAAGAACTGCAAACCACAGATGCATTATACATTGTACTGCGTATGGAATTCATTTTCATGTTTATCACTTGACTGCTGTTTCTTTCTTCCTCTTCTTAAACTTACTCCACTTGAACTGTATTATCAGCATAAGAAAGCAGAACAGCAAGCTGAAGAGACCATGAGTGTGCAGAGCCCATCAGCTGTGAACAGAACACTAGCATTCAGAACCTCCTTGGAAAAGCCAGACTTCCGTACATTCAGAGCATTGGAATGACCTTTTGGTAGCACATGATTCAGAACCCGGGACAGGGTGCCTCTGATGACTTTTCAGCCTTCTACCAATTTCCACCATATTTTGACCAAAGGTTCATTTGTGGCATTGCTAAGTACTGCCTTAATCTCTCTTTATGTATGTCCCTCCATCAGTGATACATTCTGGACTCAGATGTTCTGAACAAAAAGGAAATTCTGCTGATTTCATCAATTTAATACAATGTCCCAGATTGGAGAGATGGAAAATAAGAAATATAGGCCTAATTGCTCCTCCTTCTGAGACTATAGCACAGAGGAGAAAAATAGAAACAGGGAGCTGTATTTTCTAAAAATAATGGTATTGCCTACCCATAAGTAGATAACAGACCTTTTTATTATTTGCCGAAGATGTAGCAGTATTTGAATCATGAATCTGCTAAGACTTTCCTTGAATGCTTCAAATAGCTTGATTTACTCTACGTTCCCAACCGGTGAGGTTCTGGATACTTGGATCAGAAGCAGTGAAGAATTCTGAAGCACCTCACCACTGACTAAACAGTATTATTTAGAATATAAATTATTATGGCATAATAATCTGACTTCCTGATCGGATGTTTGTTTCATTTCTGTCGGAAGATATACATAGTTGCTTGCAAACGGTGTGAACGAAGACCCTCAAATAACACCTTGCAAGGGGAAAAGATTCCTAATGTGTGAAACAGTTGGGTTATAATTGATCAGCAAGTTCAGTTCTATTAAATTGGTCTTAATTAGAGGGTGGAAACTGAGGTTCATTTATAGACGTGGTAATTTCTTTTGTGATACATAAAAGGATTTTGTGTCAAGGGACTTTGCAAAAACTGTTGGCTGGAGATTCAGTTTATTCCTCACCTGTGAATCTAGTTAACAGGTGTCGCTATCACCATCTGGCTTTTGAATGCTGCTTTTTATCTTGATAGGAAGTAAGCATGGTCTGAGGATAGCGCCAGGACAACCCAAGCCAAGAATGGTGTTTCTTTTCCTTTGTGAAGCAAAGCCATTGGCCTACGTTCTTCATCCATGCTTCTCCTCTGCACTATGACTTCAGATTCCCCCTGTAGAGAAATTAGTGAAGCAACATCTACCTCATGAAACTGTATGGAAGTAACAGAAATATCAAAATCTTGAGAGACATATTCAACTTCAGTGTAAATGTTTATGCTGTAAAATGAAATACAAAACCTGCTAGGTCAGCAGGTGTTTATATAGGCTGTATCTCCACTTCAAAATGGATCACGTCTGGAAATACTACCTCCTTGTCTCCATTTGT
Organism: Aspidoscelis marmoratus; assembly: GCA_014337955.1. Taxonomy (NCBI): domain Eukaryota; kingdom Metazoa; phylum Chordata; class Lepidosauria; order Squamata; family Teiidae; genus Aspidoscelis; species Aspidoscelis marmoratus. The sequence goes on along the minus strand of MTQE01002560.1, from coordinate 6,624,114 downwards.
GAATGTGGAGGAGCCAATCTCAAGTAATGGATTCAAATTTTTATGATGGTCCCTAATCAGAGCTCACAAATATGTCAGACAGATGTCCCAGCAATACATTAGCAGCCAAATATTAGTTCATAATAATTTAGATAAAAAAATCCTGCATGTTTCTATAGAATCCGGGTTTTCATAGCACTTTCAAAGACTTTGGCTATGTTTGTGCTGGCCAACAAGAAGGAAATGTAAAACATATTAGATGCTAGGAAAAGGTGTTCTGAGCATCTGTATACCTGCAGCGGTGAAGTAGAAGGTGCTTAGTTATCTCTATGTAGTTATTCAGACATGGACAAATCTTTTTTATGGCAAGGGAACTGCCTTGTAGTTCTCATCTAAAAGAGCCAATTGCAACACATCAGAATGCACTAAGGCACAAAACCAGAAATCTTTAATAAACGTTTCATCTTGAGGCAAGGAACTAATAATCTAAACCCTGACAACTCCCAGAAGATGTTTGGGAAATCACCTCTCAGTTTTAAGGATGGTTGATTTTTTTCCCCTTCTAAAATGCACATTTTCTGTTGTGATTTATAGCAGGTATTTGTTTGTAAATGATAATATGCCGTGCTTTGAATTAAACACTCTAGTTACCCAGATTCTGATACCTGCAGGATTGTAGACCGGAATAACATTGTCCTCGGCACCAACTTTCCAGAGTTTTTCCTATTATCAGTGCCTTCCTCTTAGTTCTATACTGATATTCATGATTATTGATACTTGTGCTCAATTGGTTTTCACCTTATATTTGGTTTTAAGCATCTTATGTATGTTTTGATATGGTCAATTTTGACTAATTAATAAATTAATTGATTGTGTGTCTTCATCTACTTTAGTCATATTTTTAAAATAACTGATTTTTCAAAAAGAATTTCAAATAATTTTTAGAAGACCAATATTACTCTATATTCATTACAGTGCAATGATTATATCAAAGATATGAGAAAAAGGAAAGTTGGAAAACATAACCGGGCTACTTAGAGATATAATGATATATTGTTTCTAATTTTTTAAAAATAAACAGTATGTTAAAAGTAGCATTCTATTCTTATCATCAGAATCCAGACAAGACAGAGGTGCTGTGTGTCACAGTCTCGGGTCCATGTAGTTGGTAGATGTCCTGTCCTTGATGGGGTTGAAATGCCCTGGAAGGGACAGGTGAGATACTTGGGGGTACTCCTGGGCTCCGTGCTAACACTTGAAACTCGCACAGGCCTACCTACCTCACATGGTGTCTGTTGTGGGGAGAATAGAAAGCTTTGTCAGCTGCTTTGAGTTCCTTAAATGGGTGATAGTGGGATAGAAAAGCCAACTCTCCTCCTCCTCCTCCTCCTTTGATAGCTGTGTGAGAACCCTGGCCACAACAGCAGAGGCAGATTATATGAACTTGAGACATTACATAGGCCTCTTCACTTTCCCAGTCCTGCGCTCTTGGCCTTCCTGTCAGCCCAGAGCATAAACAATTCACATGTAACACTATAAAAGGCCCAAATATGCTGATAGAAATAGCACTGTATACAAATGGCTATCAAGATACAGTTGCATGTAAAAATTAGTATATTTTTGCTTTAACGTATATACAGTGTACCCATCATCATTGAATAATGTATGAGTAGGGCAACGAGTAATAAGAATAGGATAGGTAATATGCATAGATAACATGAGTTGTGAAGAGCTTGATATACAGAGATCAAATACAGAAAAAAAACCCTTCAAGGCAACTAGCACGGCTGACAACTATAAACCTATGTCGTAAAAGTAAAAAGACTATGGAATCTACGTGTATATGCTACAGAGCCAAATTTTGCAGTTTTTTAAATTTATTTTTACATTTATATCTTGCCTTATACCCAAAGGTCTCAGGGCGGGTAACATTTAAAGTCAGACTTATTAAAATTGAATAGTATATATTAAAACGATTATGTCTACAAGTGGGGGAAATTATAACTACATTTAGTCAAAGGCCAGAGCAAAGAGGTGCGTCTTCACCGCCTTCCTGAACATATACAGTGAAGGAGCTTGTTGCACCTCAAAGGGAAGACTATTCCACAGCCTGGGGGCCATTACTGAAAAGGCCCTCTCCCGGGTGCCCATTTCTGCACTTGTGGCAATTAAGAGTGTTCCATCTGGGATGGCTCCTATAGGGACCATTCCCAGCTACAGTCATACAGTCCCGGAGAAAGTTCATCTGCTCACACTTGGCCAGAATGTTCGGGGACAGGCCCTAGTTTTGATGGCTCCGAAAGTTCACCCAGAGCCACAGATCTCTGTCACCCAGTGCTTCCCACCTGAAAGTGCAAAGTAAAGCAGGCAGAGCCCAGGCTTGCTGCACCAGCATGCAGATGGCAGGTCCTTATTCCAGGATATATTCTGAAGTAAAGCCCAATGGAGAAAGGGCCATAATGAGAACAAATGTGGGAAAATACGTTAATGCTTGTGAAAGTAGGTGGGAGGTGGCAGCTGGCCAGCCAGTGGGTGGTTAGGCTCAATTACAATCATGATGAAAATCTCCTTGACAGACCAAGACAATCAATCTAGAGGGAGCCAGTTCCTATGGTTGCCAAGAGTTGACTACAACTCCCATAGTAGACCCACTAGGCCGGCTCCAGACACCACCAGAAAATAGTGCTAAGAAGCAATATTCCAGAGTAAAGTTCCTCCACAACAATTGCTTGTTGAACAGACAAGGTGGTGCTGGTGCTGTCTGTGCACAACAGTGACACACTTATGCAGGTATTTAAACAACGTGAAAGACCTGGAAGTGTGCAGCTGCCACCACTGCCCATGCATGACCATTTTCTCAGCCCCCGTACATGCACGGTAGCCATGACCAAGATGGTGTCTCGCAGTGGCAGCATCCAGACAGGTATGATATAGTGCTGTTTGGGGAAGACCCGTGTTCAGTCAGGTTTTCATCCGGTATTGCAAGGCTACACTGGGGGTCGCCACAGATCCCTGTGCAACCCCAACATATCCAAACCGTAGTTGTGCTATTTAACCTCTGTCTGGAGGAGGCCTCAAACTAAGAGCCAAACTGTTGATAAGCAAAGTTAATTGAGGATGGGCTTCACCTAACTTTCTCTTTAAAATCTGTAGGGAGAAGAGCCACCATTCCATCTGGTGGTAAAGAATTATTGGCTTTAAAGTTTAAATGCTCCTCTTCCGCCTGCCTCCACCTTCTGAAGGCAGAAGGAGCTTCTCGACAGGATTTCTTTGCCTTTGCACATTGGCTTGGCATTGTGGGGGTTGATCTCTTTCACAGGGGTTGTTATGAGGTAGCAATGAAAATAATTTTATGGTTGGGGTTTAGTGTTAGTGTTAGGTTGGGGGTCGCCACAACATGAGGAACTGCATTAAAGGGTCGCGCCATTAGGAAGGTTGAGAACCACTGTGTTAAAGCCTTCCTTTTCTTCCAGCCTTTTAGAAACGTAAGCATTTCACACAAAATCTGCATTGAGAGGTGATCTCTCGCTGGCTGCGTTCACTACCTAAGTTTTAATCCAGTTTCAGTCTGCTTTCAGAGTGAAAGTACACATCAGCAAAGTGACTGGTCATTTCCTTTCCACTTTATCCAACCGAAAGATGGATTTTCTGCGTTAGGTAACGCTGAAAGACAACAGCGTGGCCCTTTGCTGATGCGTTCTTTCCCTCTGAAAGTGGGCCGAGACTGGATTAAAACTTGGGTGTGACCGTAGCTGCTGTGATCACTTAAGAACGACCATTTGGATTATTTTAGGTCTATTTCGTTGTTTTAAAATTACGCCAGCCTAAGTCACCAATTTGCGCTCCTAAGTCACCAATGAATGACGATGAGGCTGAATGATATGGAAATTATGTATTCCCAAACACCAGGTGGGGAAGCGACCTGCGACCTCTTTTTCTTGATGGGGATAGCGGATTAATTCCTGGCTGTCATCATGCCCTGGTCAGGGCTCTGACCGCCCGACCGCCCTCTTTGGCCTCTGACGCCTGAAGTTGCGCCCTTCCTTCCTTGGTATCCGGAAGTACTTCGCTTCGGTAGGATCGCGATTATTTCTGCGCCTCTGTCTCCTGTACGCGGCCGGACGGAGAGGACTGCCGTTCCCCCCTCTAGCGACAGGGGGCGCTTCCTCGGTGCTCCGCATGGCAAACTGCGGCGGCGCTCCTCCCCGCGCGTGTTCACTCCGCCGCCCGGATGAGGCCGCCATGCTTTCTGGCCCTCCGGCCGGGCAGGGAGCGCTCAGAAGGGGCGGCTTCCGGCCTCTCCTCCTCCACCGCCGCCGCCTGACTCGTCGTCCCGAGCCTTTGCCTGCAGGAGCCGCTGCGGCCGCGGAGCGGGCCTGGGATGCAAAGATGGCGGCGGCGGTGTCGGTCTTCCCCGGCGTGCGGCTCCTGACCATCGGCGATGCCAATGGCGAGATCCAGCGGCACCAGGAGCAGCAGGCGCTCCGGCTTGAGGCCCGAACCGGACCCGACACGGCTTGTCTCGCTCTTTACAGCCGTGAGTGGAGGGTTCCCGGCGGGCTGGCCGGGTGGGTGGGCTGGCGGGGTGGGTGGGGGCCTGCTCGGGTGGATCGGGCGTAGCTATGTCGGTGGGGATGGAGGGATGGCCGGGGTGGAGGGAGGATGAATGCGTGTGTGCGAGGGGGGCGCTCCCTCCCCTTGTCGTCCTTAGCAGGGTGCCAGAGTCCCTGTCTTTCCGATACAATCCAGTACAAAGGATTGCGCCTGCTTAGGATCGCAAGGGGGCAAAGTTGGCCTCGCTGGGTACAAATGTCAGGTAGAGACCCAGTGCCTCTGAGCATGTGAAAATTGCGACTTACATCAGAGCCCGGCACTGACACTTTGAGGGGGCGTGACCCTTTCACGCGCCACGATGTGTAAGTTTTGACATCGCACTTCCAAAGAACCGGTGGGGCCGAAGCGTCGCCAGAGGAGGCTAAACGTGAAAATGTTGTCCCTCGGCTGCCTTACGGGTTAAAGCGGGAGTATCAGTCCCATCTTTTTCAGAAGGGGATCCTGGTTTTTTTTTCTCCTCCAGCAACCAGTGCTGCCCCTTCTCTCTCCTTTGCTAGGAGGGCTTCTTGAATATGCAGGTAGTGTTTTCCAGCCTCTTCACCGATACAAAAATGTTTCTCCCATTCGGAACACAGTACCTTAGGCTAAGTTGTAAGTTGTTCGGAGGGTCCCTTGTTGAAAAAGAAGAAAGCAGGATTCATCTATTTAAGTAAAGCTCAATTTAATAGAGAAAACAAACTGGAAGGAAACTTTTAAAAATACAATATTTATTTAATTGGTGAGCGTGGAGAATCTTCTTGAATCATATTTTTGGACTGGGCAATAAAAAGCAATATTACAATTTTCTGTTAGAAAAATGGTCCTAAATAGTAGTAATATATATACTGAGGCTCATTGGTTTTGTGTGGTACACAGTAATAATGTAGATTCTGTTCCTTCTTCTGCTGGTAGTAGCACTTGGGAGATACTGATAACTTGATCCTGCACACATTTAGTTAACAATACCTCGTTCGACAAAACTTGCAGATAGATGAACATGTGATGAAGTGACAGGTTTCACAGAATTATAGAGTTGGAAGGGATCTCTAGGGTCATCCAGTCCAACCCCCTGCTCATTGCAGAATTTCCTAAACCGTCTCAGAGCAGATGTAGGTCCAGCTTCTGCCTGAAGACCTCCAGTGAAGGAGATCTCACTACCTCCTGTGGCAACCTATTCCATTGACTGATCACTCTTACTGTCAGAAAGTTTTTTCCCCTAATATCTAATCTCTGTTGACTCCTTTGAAGTTTCATACCATTGTTTCTAGTTCTTTCATCTTGTGTAAGTGAGAATCCATGAGCTGAGGTATAATATTTGTACTTTTAAGATGCAGAGACAGAAGCACTATCCTCTCTGTGTCTGCATGTTGGCAAAGAAAATATTCCTGATAGTTTATGGGAAAATTAGAGGGAAGCAGAACATGTTGTTACAAATGGGTCAGATTGTCACCTTGATGTTTTTCAATGATACTTCCTTCCCAAGAGTTAATAGTCTCACTCTTGCTGGATTCTCTTACAAAATAGCCATGTTGAGCTATTTGAAGAACATCACTGCTTACTAATTCAAAGCACTAAATGCACCACAGAGTGCATGTATCTGCTTTTAGCTGAAAATTCCTTTGATAGTCTTAATTTCTACTTACTATTTTTTATAGTGCAATGATGCAATTAGAGATTATTCATGGAGTGAATCCTCAGATGTGTAATGTGAAAAATGGTGCATTTTATTGTGTTAGAGCAGTGACTCATTAGTATGACTACTTCAGCACATTCACGAACTTTCTGTGCTATACAAGATCAAAGTGATTGAGTATGAATATCCTTTGAGTATTCTTGTCAGTATGAGATATGATGGCTGTGCAACCTGGTTGAAGATGGTAACAAGATCTGAAGTTAATATTGGAATACCTCCCCCCTCCCCCATCATCTTTACTGATGATTTTCTTTCAGTTCCACCTAGGATGCAAATGAAATCATTGAATTGCTACTCTAATCCCCCACCCAAATATACCTTAAAACAGTTTATTCTAGTCAGTGAGTGCTACACTTTATTATACACCATACGTTTTTGGTCTGGATGTGAGTGGTGGGTGACTTAACAGAGGTATAGTTGACAGAACTTTCCATATAAGCAACTTCTTGGTCCCACTGACTGAATTGTTCTGAGAAGGGAAAATAAGAAATAAGAAAAGAAGAAAAGATCTACCCTGGTGTGGTAAGTGCTGTAATTGAAGTCTCTGAACATGACTTAGTATGTGAATTCTGTCCAATCACCTTGTATTTTTCTACAACTTTACTGGACAACTTATCTGTTTTGCAGGACTCTTTGTTCTCCCTAGTTAAATTTCTGCCTTCTAATAACACTATAGCTGAAACTATAATGTGTCCAGGATTGGCTGGGAGTGATGGTAACAGTAATCCAAAGACAAATGAGGATGGGGAAGCCTGGTTCTTTTTAGATCAGATCTACAAAATAATTGCTTGCAGTCTTGAAATATTTGGAATCTTAAGAGGTATACTCAAAACTAGTCACTTTCTGCACTGGGCCTTATTCTGGATTATATCCTGGAATAGGGACCTGCCATCCACAGGTTAGTATAGACTATGGCAGATTCTGGGTGGGGCCTGCCTTAGTGTGCACTAGCATGTGTATGGTAGGTTCCTATTCTGAAATATAGTTTGGAATAAGGCCCAGTGCAGAAAGGGCCCTATTCTCTTTAGTCAGATCTCTCTAGACTTCCTATGATCCTTATCACACTCTCCAATTGTTATATCAATATTCATCTTGAAAGATGCTCAGAGCTTTATTGAACAGAACAAGGTTGCATGAAGGGGAATAATTGGCCCAAAGTCACTTTGCAAGCTTCCATGAATGGGGATTTGAACCCAGGGATTCCTGTGCTAACCTCCTGTGCTAATTGTCAGTCTACTGTCTTAGGAGTCTTGTTATTTAGGCTACTGTGTTGCTGCATTTGATTAGGGAAAAAAAGAAAGTTGTTTCTAAGCAGTAGTTTTCTGAGCAGTTAAAATGTGTCCTGTTTCCCTTCTAGAGCAAAAACTTGCTTCTTGAGCCTGCAGTTTTTCTGGATGAATGTGATATGAGTTTAAGTTGTCGTTGAATACCAGGAAGGGACTTTACCCCAGAGCATATTGTATGTGCAAAGGATTTCATCAAAGGCCTTTTAGGTGTCTTACTGCTCTGCTTTTTTGCTCGCTACTAGAACAAGGCAACTCTTTATCTCCTCAGCTTTCAGGAGCTAATATTCTTTGGTCCTCAGCTTTTCTCAGTTCAAGTATATTTCTTTTTTCTTAGCTGTTATTTTTTCTCACCCATTTTTCATTATTATGAGAAGTTGTTTAAAACTGCTTTTAGCATACTTTCACAGAACATAATTAGAAGTGATCTAACTCATTGGTCTGAGAAAATCTTGAAATCTGATTTAAGTAAAAAACAATGATTTCTATCCTCCATTTCTTTATCTTTTGTTATATGTGGGGGATGGATTAGCTTCTCTGATTTATTACTTTATTACTTAGAAATGACATAGGAGTAGTTTCTCCTGCAACAGGTTGAAGTATGCTTTCGTCTTCTTGCTAACATCCAGTTAAGTTTGTAGGTTCATTTGCTTGATCTCTACAATATGTGTTTCTTAAAGGTCTGTTCTTACACAGCATCAGATATACCAGTCAGTCCAGTAGGGGAAGATACAAAAGGATGTGTAACATACAAAGCCTGAGGAAAGCAAGTAGGAAAACTTGTATGGAAACTTTTAAAAAGTTCTTAAACACTTTGCATTCTATAGGGTCTTGTTTGGTCTTCAGTATTTCTCAAAATGCAAGCACTGGAAAACCACCGCAGGATTGGGCAACTGGATGGGTATATTTCTGCTTTAAGCAAGAACTGATGTAGGCTCAGGTTTCTAGATCATATGGTACAGCGAATTACTATCGGTATACTGTAGTTAAAAAGGCAAAGGGGTTCTTGAATAAAACTCAGCTTATGTTACTGCATGCACATGGTGGATACTGCATGGTGTTCTCCAGGACAGCACCAAAGTGGTTTGCCATTGTGTTCTTTTGGGGGGACATGGGTGGTTGAACTGTGTATCTTCTCCACCATGAAGGCACAGCTACTCCCTTTCTGTATGTGGAGGGCATAACTAAGTGGTCTGGAGGGTGTAGTAAGTATGTGGAACCGCTGAACTGATTTGTTTCTTGTGAGAGGGATGTTGCGATGAAGAGTCCAGAGTGAGGTGTGAACTAGGGAGTCTTCTTATGAATCTGCTGCCCATCATGCATTAAGATAAAGTGTATGTGAAGTGTTTTGAACTCTGCAAAGCATTATATAAATGCTTCATATAAATGGTGTTGATTAGACCCAACAGTGAAGAAGTATTGTAGAGAGTAGAGGGGAAAGTAAAAGGGTCGCTGTCTTCTGTGAACATATTTAACCATCCAATATTGATTTAAAATTGTTGACTAGGAGAATGAAGTAGTCTTTAGAGGCATTGAATTGGAACACCTGAGACCAAACTAAGGTGAAATGATGACCTGTTTCCCCATCAACAGTGTACATTGGAGAGGGAATAGCTGAAATTGTTTCCTTTTGTGCCGATAGAAACCTTTCCACTAAGAGTGTGACACCATTGACTGCTCAGGTAGGCATAGATCTTTGCAGTTTCCTTCTTGGTCTTGTGGTTAGAGTACAAAGCTCATCTCATACTCAGCAAGTTTGATTCTACACTCCTCCACGAAACCATCAGGGTGACCTTGGGCTAGTCAGAGCTCTCTGCTGAGCTCTCACAGCCACCTCTACCTCACTGGGTCTTTGTTGTGAGGAGAACAGAAAACTTTGTCAGCCATTTTGAATCCCCTTAAAGGTAGAAAAACCAACTCTCCTTCTCCTCCTCTAGTCCTCAAGGTATTTCCTGCTGTTAAAGGCAACATAAGAACATAAGAGGAGCCTTGCTGGATCAGGCCACAACCCATCTAGTCCAGCATCCTGTCGCATACAGTGGCCCACCAATTGCCCATGGGCATCTCAAGCAGAGACAAGGGCAAACCTTCTCCTGCTCTCGAAAGGCAGAATGGATTTCGTTCTCTTTTCCCTTCGGTCCTTCCAACTGCTCTTTGAAATAGGTTAGACATGAAGGATAATGACTGACTCAAAGCCAGGCAATGAGCTTTTAATGGCTTAGTAAGAATCTCTCTGAATCAGCTACAGGCCTCTCTTAGCTACTGATAAGGATATGGATTTCGTCCCTTTTAACAATCTACAGTATACATTAAATCAGTTTGTTAATCTGGTATTTTAGTAGTTAGGACTTCAAATCTATGTCTGCCCATATATCAAAGATTTTTTATTGCGGGAATAGTTGGAGTGCCCATGTAAACTGTACAGAAGCATAAATTAAGGTAGGTATGTTTGGCCTGATTGTGAAAACTACTCTTTTGCTGAATATAATTTGCATGACAGTCAATATTCTGTATGTGCTTGTTGACGTTTTCATACACTTTTTTCACTATACAAAGCAACATCAAGAGGAGATGGTTGGACGTACAGAGGGCTGGAATTTTTCTTCCATAATCTCATGATCAGACAGATTCTTTTGGTTGCTGGAGGGGGGGAATTGTCCTTCCAGTGTTGTGGGCAGTGCATGGCATAGAAGATTTCCTCTAGAAAAAGACTAATGTCTCGCCCTGGTCAGACCTGGATCTTGCACTGGGTGATGGTGGTCTTATTCAGTGGTGAGCCCTGTCTCTGTAGGAATTGAGCTCTGCAGCTAGGCAGTGAGAAGATGGAAGGGCTGAGCAGGGAAAGCTCTTGAGAGGACCAAGAGAGCCCGTTCTCAGTGAGGAACTTCATAAGTTGTGGTGACTGGTCCAGATATACTGGCTGGGAACCTGGGGATAGGCACAGGACTGAGGATGGAAGTTGTAGTAGCAGAGATGGTCTGGTGGCTCATGCTCATTACCATTTTTCCAGATTACCTTATACTGTCCAACCTCAACTTTGAGACTGCTACTTATTACCGTAGGTGGCTGCATTTTTTTTAGAGCATCAGATATGTGCTTGGCCTTTCTCGTGTTAGAGAGTGATACCCTCTGAGTGCTGGTACATAGGATACATACTGCCTGCAAGCACTTAAGTGCTTTTTTGAACCATAGCTAATGACCATGGATATGCACAAGATGCTCATTTCATGTTTAGTAGATATAGTATAGTGTTTTGTAGCAACATCAGCCATGTTTCATGCCACCTTGCAGAAAAAAAAATTCTGTAGGTTCTTGCAAACTAGTGTTAAGATCTTCAGTGCTTCTTAATCTGTGAGTCATATAATGAAGGACTTTCATTTACAGATCCAAGCACCTTGTTTGCTGGTTCCTCTTTCATCTATGGTATATATCTTATGCTTAAACTGTATCTAAATACAATGTTTGTGTTTGATGTCAGATGTTGGTAAAATATTCTTGCTTTTCCTGTTAAAGGTTGGGGGAAGTGAGCCTCAAAAGATAATTTTTACATGCAGATTTAAAAAGCAGAAGCCCGTCTCTGCATGTCTTATACACTCAACGTCCTTTACACATGCAATTCAAGGCTGATGTTGCTGTCTGTCAGAAGCCATTTGGGTCTGTGCCTGGGGGTAGATCTTATTTCCCTGGGCTTCATTGAACTGCACGGGACTTTTACATTCTTAGTTGTTGGAGGGGTGGTGGGGCAGGTAATTACTTGTGTTTTCCTTAGGAGAGTGTTATTGGAATGTGGACTAGCACTGAGCGTTTGGGTGAGGGGACGTCAAGGATGTCTTTGTAAATAAAATGTGAAGTATAGACAGTGCTGGTTAAAGTCAGCACTTTGTTCTTACTTCAGCTACTTCTTTGCTTTACATAAGAGGAACCCTGCTGGATCATGCCACACCCATCTAGTCCAGCATCCTGTCTCACAGAATGGCCCACCAACTGCTTCTGGGCATCTCAAAGAGAAGACAACGGCAAAACCTTCACTTCCTCTTGAATCCCTGCAAATGGCCTTTAGGGGCATCCTGCCTGTCTCTCCAAATTGGAGGTGGTGATGGTGGTAGTAGGAGTAGTAGAAGAAGAAGAGTTGGCTTTTCTACCCCACCTTTCTTACCTATTTAAAGAGACTCAAAGTGGCTGACAAAGCTTTCTGTTCCTTTCCCCACAACAGAACACCCTGTGAGGTAGGTGGGGTTGTGAGCGTTCAGAAGAGAGTCGTGACTCGGCCAAGGTCACCCAGCTGGCTTCATGGAGGACTGCAGAATCAAACCTGGTATTCCCAGATAAGAGTCTGGCTCCTTAACCACTAGACCAAACTGCCTCACACTCTAGTAGCATCCATTTTAGTAGCCATAGATGTATCTGTCCTCCATCAATTTATCTGATCCTTTCTTAAAGTTATCCAGGCTGGTTGCCCCCCTTCTCCCTTTCCCATGTTATAAACCCTCCTGCATGGAAAATCTTTTATAAAGTACATTAGCAAGAGAACATGGTACAATCTAGCAACCTCTCGCTTTATAACCCTGGTAGTAGAGACTGAATATAAACTTGGGAGGTGAGATCTAAGCAGCTGGCTTTAAATAAACCTGCATTGGAAGATGGCTGAATTGGTGTGGGGTGGAGGGGGCATCAGGCTGAGGCCAGCTTCTCTGCTGCAAGTCCAGTTCTGATGGGACAATGCTTTGGCGGACTTTTTGAATTTCTTCACCAGGCATTCAGCCTTTTTGTGCTGTGTGTAAGGAAGCCCAGAGGACAGCTGCTGCCCCTTTTATCATTCACAAAGAACTTAGGGGCCCAGCTTGACAGCCTAATTAATGTGCATGGGAGACATTTGCATTGAATAGCTTTGAAAAGCAGGATCTTGAAAAGGCAGGACTCTCTGAATTACATTATTTGCAAGGCATACAAATGCTTTGGAGATCTTTTATTTTTAAACTCTGCCCTGGACCTTGTCTTTCCAATCAGATTCAGTCTGAGGCATTGTTCATGTCTTCTTGTGGCCGCTTGTGTCTTTAGGAGGCCAAGCCTCATTGTGTGAATTCTCTGTAGTAAAATGACTCCTGCTGAGTTCATGGCCCTGTCTCTGACCCGTCACTGAATTGACAGCTCTAAGTAAGTAGGAAAATGGCTTGGGGATCTCTCTCAATTTTCTTATCTTCCTGTTCATTCTGCTCGGTTCATCTTCATGCCGAGAGTCCAAAGTACAAACATATGGCATTGGAAACTTAAGATTTTTAAGAATCCAGGACTATTAGGTCTTTTGTCAGTAGTTTTTAACATAAAAGTTGCATAATGTTGCACCCTTTGTCTGAATTTCTTTTTTACCACATACAGAGGCCAAGGAGGCCAGAAAAGGATGCCTGTTGGAAAAAGTGAGGCAAAGGCAAAAGGCTCTGTGTGTTAGGGGAGTATCTATCTGTAGGCTCTATGGTTTTGTAGTAGACCCATGCTATGGCTCAAAACCTAATGGGGCAATAGTACCATAGGTCATTTTGTCATCCATTTTATCAGGGTTTCATTCATGCACACGTTCCAATGTGATGTATAGCTTAATCCCTTTTGCATTCTATATGGGATTATATAGGACACTGTCCTGAAAAGAATAAATGAACAAAAGTTGAATATAAGAAATGGCAGTTTTTAACTGCCCGGATGTGAGAACATTTTGGGGAAAAGTTAAAGGGGAGATGGAATCAATACTTAAAATAGAATTGCATTTAACTCCTGAATTAGGGTTATTAGAAATCTGTCAAGGAGAAAACATTAAGATTGCAAACAAAACTCTATTGAATTTCTTGCTGACAGCAGCTAAGAAACTACAGACTCCTTCTGGAAGAACAATGATAATTTGAATTTGGAAAACTGGTATAACTGGATATGGGACTTTGTAGCTACAGAAAGTATCACGTTCCAAAGGAATAAAATCTTGGGTCAACAAGTTTGCCATTCCTTTTTAGGTATATGGAATTCGTTGGTAGAAACTATTGACTTCCTACCAGAGAACTGATTACCGTCTCAGTCTGTTTTCAGTGTATTGTTTTGTTAACTCCTTTGTTCATAGGTTGTTTTATTTATATTGCAAAATCTTCTAATATAATAAAGTTCATTTTCTTTAAAAGAAAAAAATGGCAGAATTTAAAAGCTGGGGATGAATTCCTCAAGACATCTTCAAAAAAGGATCCAGGGGTGATCCAGGCAATTACAGACCAGTTA
>MTQE01002560.1:6583763-6594538 GCA_014337955.1 Aspidoscelis marmoratus | reverse complement strand
GCCCAGAGACCTTTGGGTATGGGGCAGGATATAAATGTAAATAATAATAAATAAATAATTGTCACACTCAAATATTGAATTGCTTTGTTTTGAATTTTAAATCTCAGGGCTTTCTGATATGCTACCTGATGGCTCTGTAACTTCCTCCAGTATTGGAGGAGGGCTGTCTACCAACAGGTTAAATGCTATCAAAACAGACTGCTAGATTAGATGAACTGCTGATGTGATCCTTAAGGTGCAGTTTTCACATCCTGTAATAACACTCAAATCACAGTTATATCCTTTCATGCTGTAAATCAGGAGTGTTAAAATATCTGGAATAAAACACTGTTTGTATATACCTTTATATATTAAACTTGCTTAGAAAGAACTTTACAGCCTACAGTTTGAAGCAACTTGAATTATCATCACTTGTTTAAGACAGAGGAGTAAATTCTACCTACTGCTCAGGGATTTGCTGGTTTGCTTTTTTCCCTAAGTAGTTTATTTGTTTTTGTTGATTCATTTTTTTTGTGTGTTCCAGATTGTATTAGATGTCGGTTGCGGTTCTGGCATCCTGTCGTTTTTTGCAGCACAGGCAGGTGCAAGAAAAATCTATGCTGTAGAAGCCAGCACAATGGCTCAACATGCAGAGGTCAGTGGAGCTATAGGGCTGGTTGAACTGTCCATGGCGATCCCTCATGTTTCAGATCTGCAGCCTACGTGGGTTCCTTTCTATCTTTGCCGTGTGCTTATGAAAGAGAGACTGGTATTGATTTAGGCTTTAAAGCGAAAGTAGTGTTGTGTGCACTGGGTCCTGATTATTAGCGATCTCATTTGCTGCTGGTACTAAGCCAAAACTTGAATTAGCTTCAATCAGCTCCTGTTCACCTTTGCTTCATCACTTCTTTAATCCAATTTAATCCTTCTTCTGGGATTGCAGTAATTCATTATGTACTGGGAAAGACTGGGATCCTATTGTCTCAAACAAGTTCGGTGTTTTGTAATCCTCTGTTGTACACATAAAACAAATCTCTATATCCCTGCTGCATATTTCTTTTTACTTTAAAGAAGTGAGTGTTGAACACTAGGAGTGTGAGGTAGTTTTCCACTACTAGCTGTTGGGAGCTACTACTGACACCTTTAAGAAGTGAGAGGGGAGAAATGCCCCCTCCCTCAATTTCTGAAATGTTTCTGGGGGGGGGGGGTTGTGCAGATGCTGACCCAACTTGGGTGGTGGTGGTTGTTCAGCTTGATCATAAAAATCAGATTGTCTGATTTGCTGCTGATTCAAATTATTGGCTACAGTTTGTACCTGTCAAATAGATTGTAGATTTTGGTTTACTGATACAGGTCCCTTTAAGCAACCTTTTTCATACGGGGGCTGATGGGCATTGTGCTCCAGCATTTCCTGAGAACATCAAATTAATGAAAACTGCTATAAAAGAATGATCTTGTATTCACTAGTAGACAGCCAAAGACCAAATATATGTACATTTCTTTCTGATCTTTTTCTGCACTCTTGGCCAGGTTTTAGTGAAAAGTAACAACCTCACTGATCGGATTGTGGTCATACCTGGGAAGGTAGAAGAGGTCTCACTTCCTGAACAGGTGGACATCATTATTTCTGAGCCAATGGGGTATATGCTTTTTAATGAACGTATGTTGGAGAGTTATCTGCATGCCAAGAAGTATTTAAAGCCCAGTGGTAAGTTGACCTGCTTTTGATAGTTGTGCCACAATGAGATGGGGTGCTAGAAAAGTTTTCTTAAATGGTTCCTTCTGGCATTTTAGTCCCAGATGAATCATAGCCTCTCTAAGCAGGCTGGCTTAGCTGCTTAAAGGGTCTGAAAGATTTTAATGTAGCAATAGTCTTGGAGATTAGAGAAGGTGTTATAGTTCCCTCTCACTCAGCACTGGTTTAAGGTGCCAGTGAATGAAGTATTTGCACTGTGGCAAGCCTTGGTCTTCTGTCTAATGGGCAAAGTTTCATTCATCCTTTGTTCTAAAACCAAGGCAAAGACGATTAGAAAGCTGAGGATTTACGATGCCATGTAGAGTTCCTCTGTGTCAGAGCTTATAGCAAGGACTAAGGTGGAGGGAAAATGCTATTGATTTAAAGTAGGCGTTAGTCATATGTGGGACTTGTAAATAAAGGCACTTGTAAAGAGTGCGTTTCAACCAGGGGTTGGTCACGAATCAGTGGTATCCAACAATATCTCAAACTCTTCTTGGTTTTTGACTTATAAATCTCTTATTTATTTGGCTCCTGTCACCTTGAATTGCAGTCAGTGGTATATCAGTGGAAAGTCAGGAAAAATTCTGTATATTTTATGCTGCCTTTTCAACAGAACTGCTTACTCTATAGCAAAATAAAACAGTAAGATCATAGAATATAGCACAGAATCTCTTTTATGACACTCAGAACAGTGTATTTCATTTCTGTGCAATGCTTTCATGCTTTCCTTGCTTCCTACTTGCATTTCATGTTCTGCTGAAACTCCTCTTTCACTGCTGACCTAATTTATGATCAGAATCCCTTCTGATTTTGGTCTGGTCCCAGAGTAATATCTAGATTTACTTTGATGCTCTTTGCAGGAGCTACGGGCGCGCTGCAATTATCCTCTGGCGCTATAACCTGTCTCAGTGGTGTAGCCATATGCACATAGATTTCCTGGAGGTGTCACTGAAATCATTTGCCATTGCCCCTTTTAGGGATTTGTTTCCAACAATGTGGTCTAGGCTTGCTTTTGCATTTCCTCATTCTAGATGGGCTGGCTTCCTTCAACCCTGCAGAGGCTTTGGTTGCTTTTCTCCCATTGTGGACTACTCAGGGCTTCATCTCTCTCCCTTGTACCATGCTGGGAAGGGTGGCTCTACCAACTGCTTGTGCTACTGTGAGGCTTCTCACAATGCTGTTGGAGTCACTGAACCCTCCCACCATGATAAGGAAGAGCATTAGGAGAGCATGATGACAACTATATCTATTTATAAAACTGTGTATCCTTATGTAAACCTTCAGTATTTCTTACTACTTCATCTAGTAACACGTTTTTCATGTTAATTGACAATGAAAACCTCAACAATAATTTAATTACGGTGTTTCAGGAAATATGTTTCCTACAATTGGTGATGTCCATCTTGCACCATTTACTGATGAGCAACTGTACATGGAACAGTTCACAAAAGCTAACTTTTGGTGAGTATTCTGCACAAACAAGTAAGCGTCCTTTCCTTATATAAACAGTAAGAATTTAACAGTAGCACTGAGTATCCCATAAACTGCAACAAGAGTATCGTAGTTAAACCACCTCTTTGGTTTTGTTACTTTACCGGACTAAAGTCAGAATAATCTTCCTCACAGTTTTCCCTTTTAAAAAAAATGTTTTAAAATTATTTTTCATGCACTCGTTATAAAAACATCAACACAAACACTAAAGGAGAAAAAACATTGCGTCAGTGTGCAAAAAGTGGTACACACATATATCCTTCCACCCTCAGTGCACTCTGTTCACATCATCATATAGTTCTTCTCATTTGCCTTTATTTTATTGGACCAAAGAAATAGTCTTGTTATTTCATCTCTCAAAAATTGTGAAGTCTCATTGCCTAATTCAATAATTATTTCCAGTTATCCTTTGTCTTGGAGCATAGTTTCATTCCTTGGCGTTTGAATCGTATTTCCTGCAATTTTTCAAATCTGTAAATTGTAGACCATTTATCTACTGCACATTTAGTATTGTCCTTCCATCCCAATAACACTTGTCGATTGTGCAGCATTTATCATTTGTTCAAATAAATACTGCATCTGCTCTTATTCTCCCTGTCATCATGTGAAACAAAGCTATTTCGGTTCTTAATTCCACATTTATATTTAGAATATTATTAATATAGTTCTGAAAAATTCTCCAAAACTTTTAAATTCTGTTGCATTCCCACTAAAGGTGGAAATACGGCCCTCTATGCATTGTGGTGACATTCCAGCATTGTGGTGACTTTCCAGGAATCATATATGATAACTGAGATGCTGTTCTATACCGCTTAGTATCTTTAAGGGCCATTTCATGTACTCTTATATTTTTTATTTCACTAATTTTCTCTACAGTTTTCCCCTTGACAGCTATTTTTGGTACCCTCCTCCGTGCCAAGATCATTTAGTCAGCTGTGTTTGTCTTGCAGGTATCAGCCGTCATTCCATGGGGTAGATTTATCAGCACTTCGAGGTGCAGCAGTAGATGAGTATTTCAGACAGCCGGTGGTGGTAAGTACCCTGCTATTCTTTTGTATATAGGCGGAACTTTAAAATCCTCTATGATGGCAAGAACATTCAGACAAACTACGATTGATGTCTCTTTCTCATCCAGCTAGCTTCCGTTTGAAAAAGATTCTGCTTTCTGCTTGCTTGATTTCCACTTTTATTCCAAGCCCAAAGGACCTTTCTAAGAACGCTGAGTTTTTGTCCTTTGGTTTTAGCCTCTGGTGATCATTAAGGATTAGCACCTTTCAGTCTTGGCACTGCAGGTTCTGTTGACAATTTCCAGGAGAGAAATCGGTACCATCTTGTTTCCTCCCTAATGCTGTGCTTCTATAAAACTGAATGCTTGCTTGCAATTCTACAGTTAACCCATGTGTACTGAACATAATTCCCTCAGGATCAGATACAAAAAGCAGAAGAATACAATAATTATATGCGTATAAATTTGTGCATTATAGATGTGCACAAATTCTTTTCTTTGTATTTGATTTGCAAGAAAATTTGTATTTGTTTGAATAGATCCCCTTCAAATATGGCAGGATTTGTATTGGATACAAATGTTCAGTTCCAAGCAAATCCCATACAAATAGCATATGAAGCTTCATATGAATGTATCAAAACAATTGATCCAAATCCAGATGTTAATCTTTGAACGTATCAACATTCGATTCAAATTTGAATGTCCAAATTTGTACGAATTTCTAATGTCCAAATTTGGCCAAATTTCTATGAATTTTGAATGTTACAAATATTCGTGAACCTCCTTACTGTGTTCTGCCTCTGAACTCATTGCAGGCAAAGATGCACTTTTGTTTAGCTAATAGAATTCTTGCATAGTGCCCCTAAGGATTTATTACTCTGCTCTGATTTAAAATGCTCCAAATAAACACTTTTATTTGGGCTTACATTTGGACCGGGCTTGCAAAGTGTTTGCATGTAAAGTAGGTTTGCATGCTGGAAGCTGCATAACAAACCTGTTCATGCATTTGCCTATTCCAAATTTATGCAAGTTACTAAGAAAGGCTGAAATAGCACCACCAATCAGCAACTTCCGTCCATGGTGAGTTGCGTTGCTGTGTTTCATTCAACAGAATGTTATTGTCAGGCTTTAACAATGCGCAGCTAGCATAGTACCGTGGCTAGAGTATGGGGTTTGGGAGACCCTGAGTTTAAACTTCCACCAGAAGGTCACTGGGTGACCTTAACGTACTTTGCAATGTTGTTGTAGTCATCAACTCATATATATGAGTTGTTGTTGTTGTTATTCTGACTTATGCTTGGATGAAACTGATTTTGCTCAATTTAGCAACATCAGCATTGCAAAATGAAATCTGGCTGCCTTTGTTCTACCTTTGCACTGATCTGAAATCTACCTGTTCAGCAACTGTACCCCAAGGAGCCAGTATTGCTCTTTGAACAAAGTAGATAGCTAAGCCCTGGGATGAGTAAGTGTTTGGGTGTTTTTCCACCGCGTTCCTTAGATCCGGATCTAAGAAGATCTGAATCTAAGGAATGGGAACATTCCTTAAGCCGGATCTAGTAGATCCAGATTAAGGGAAGCACCCAATGTGTTTCCATGGGAGGGGTAGCACCCATTAGCAATGGGTGCTAACCTCCCTGCCGTGGAAACACCTTTGCACCCATCTGGGGAATCTGAATTGACCCCCAAGGGGTCTATCCATCACCCCAGGTGTCTTGGGGGACCCGGAGGAGGTGCACTCTCCAAAGTCCCTTTGAAGAGATCAGCGCAGACTTCGGAGCCGCTCCGGAGTCCCTTTGGAACGTCTCCGAAGTCTGCGCTGATCTCTTTGGAGAGACCGGTGGCAAGATTCGGAGGTCAGCGCCGATCTCTTCGGAGAGACAGGTGGCAAGACTCCGAAGTCTCTGCTGATCGCTTTGGAGGGACTTTGGAGGGAAGTCCGCGTGATCTGCACTAATAGTGAATGGACCGCGCTGACAGCTCTGGAGCCTCTCTGAAGTCTTTCCCGATCTCTTCGGAGGGACTTTGGAGTCATTCTGGAATGATTTCGAAATGACTCCAAAATCACTTCAAAGCTGGGATTTTGGGGCTTCCCCCCCCATGGGTGGATCCCCTCCCCCTAGCCTCCTCTGGACCCCATTGCCTGTTTCTCATGGAAACAGGCTCCCTTTAATCTGGGTTTTCTGGCTGAAGACCCCATTGTAGACCCCATTACTGGATTAAAGGCAGAAAAGTACCTATTTGATCCAGATTTCCCGACCGGCAGTGGAAACAGTTGGGTCCCAAATGGGTGCCATGGTGGAAATGGGGTCATCCGGTTCACACCCAAATGGGTCCTTAATGGGTACAAAAATAGGTACTTTCTACCAGTGGAAAACACCCTTTGATTCACATTCCTGTAGTGTGTTGAAAAAAGTCTGTATCTTCTACTGCCAATGAAGATTGGTGGGGGCAGGCGCTGCTTCATTGCATGGTTTATCCTTTTTATTACTACCAGCAAATCACTGTCTTCTGCAATCCATGTTCAGGTCACAGAGTACATTGTCAAGGAGCTGCCTTTCCTTGTTACCTTTGCCTGGAAGTGAACTGATGGCAACTTAAGCCTCTACTTTTGCATACCCTCTGTTAGCCAGAAGGTTCATTCATCTGTTTTCTCCCCCTAGGACACTTTTGATATCAGGATTCTAATGGCGAAATCTGTCAAATACACAGTGAACTTCTTGGACGCCAAAGAAACGGATTTGCACAGGTAATGCCTTTCCCTGCAGGAGTGAAGAAGAGATAATGAATCTGATTCTCCATGTATTGTGAGGAAGTGGGAGAGGGCAGAAGTTGTCTTTCCTTTATTTAGGATTACAGCAATTGTGTTTGTTTTATGTATATGTATTTCAACTAATTTCTGCCAAAAATACATCCTTAAAATCATAATATACAAAAGAAGTGTGATAAGTGCAGAGGATGGGTGAGTAGGTAGCCAAAATAAAAAAATAAAGACAATAGTCTTCAGTATTTTTTTAAATACACTATGCTAAAAACAACTGATAAATCATTTCTGGTTTGAATATTTTCAAACATGTTCTCTGTTAAATGAATATCTATAATCTAATCTATTTTTTAAGGGACAGACAGACTTTGAAGAAAAATGGGTAATCATCTACTGTCAAAAGTCTGAAATTTATTTCAAAAATGATTTATGCATGCTTCAAGTAAGATTTCAGCTCTCCTTTCCATAACACTGGTGTTTGGGATCACTAAGTAATAGTCTTGAAATTTTGCAGTGAGAGGGCATGTCTTGTCCTACTTGAGAAATGTGCAGTTCATAACTCACTTGTAGCATATTTTTATTTTGTTTTCCTGCCTAGTTCCAAGTGGGACTGATAGTGTCTAAACAGACTTCATACAACAGAAACCAGCGCAATCCAAAAAGGATAGAATCAATGCAGCTTGATAACAATACGTTTTATAGGAAGATGCTAGGAAGCAAACTTTGTCCCTACATTCTCAAGGCCCTGTATATGCTGACTAATAGAGAGCTATGTTGACTGCAAAAGAAAGTGTGACTCCACGTAATTATCTCTTGTTTGCAGGATAGAAATCCCGTTCAAGTTCCACATGCTGCATTCAGGTCTAGTTCATGGGTTGGCTTTCTGGTTCGATGTAGCCTTCATTGGTTCAATGTAAGTGGTGGTAAAAGTGCTCTTTCCTCCCATCAGAACTTGGATTTTGTAAAACAGATAACTGATTATCACTCCTATTCTGCACTGCAGTTAACTGGCAAGTTCAAATTAAGGTACCTTTTGACTTGTATCCCTCTGTAGATGAATACAGATATGTTTAATTCATTGGTAATAGAACATATTTATAATAAATGTGGATAGGGGATAACAGCAAAATCCCTTTTCAAAAACAAGAATTGTTCTCAGCTAGTCTTGTGACTTCATAGGAATCTGGATTACCAGGTTAGTTTTTGTTGCATTATTCAGTGCTAATCCCAGTTGGAGCACTGGTTCACTTTTGGACCTGAATGACTGTTTTGAAAGATTGTTTCTTTCTACATGAGATTTTGAGACTAATTAATAAAACCTCCGTACTGCAGATATTTATGGCTGCATTGTTGATTGTTCCATGCAATTGGATTTTTCCAGTAGCTTTGTAAATCTCTTGGAATACATAGAATTTTGCAAAAAGATAAAAACTGGTCTTGTTCTAGTAGGCATTGCACTATTTCTATAGGATGTTTAGTTGTGCTGACATTTTGTGCAGTTCGGACTAAAATTATAGTATTTGCTTTGAAAATGACTACTTTCAGTATTTATTTAGTTTCATGTGGTAGTAACACCAAGATATGATGTGAACCAAGTTTTTTTTTTAAAGTAGCAATATTTCTTTTAGACTTGGCTATCTAATAAAACTTAAGCTTTAAATGGTTGATCTTTAAACTAATCAAATCTTGATTAAAGATTGTTCAAGCTCATGCAAACATTCTAACAGAGCCAATCTAAAAGTCAGTATATTAAACTTGCAAGAAGTATCCTGCCAGAGATGAGTTGGCTGTTGATTGATAAAACCCTTGTTGCCATTGTTTCTTAACCTGTTGCCTCCCTCCTTCTGCTAGAATGACCGTTTGGCTTTCGACTGCTCCCACAGAACCTCTCACACACTGGTACCAAGTTCGGTGCCTGTTTCAGTCTCCACTTTTTGCTAAGGCTGGTGACACTCTCTCAGGAACATGCCTCCTTATCGCCAACAAGAGGTAAGCTGCAAGGAACTATCTGAGCCAATGTAAAATGCATTATCCTTCAAGCATGCTATGGCCAGTGAGGTCTAATGAATTGAGTGCTGGGCTTAAGGCCAGAGAAAAGTGGATTCAGTTTTGTTTTTCTGATTAAAATATTACTTCAGCATCTTCTGCTTCTCTGCATTTTCATTTCTGATGGTAAAGTTTTATCAGCTTCACAAATTTATTTCTAGCTTCACTCGTTTTGAAAATCTTTAGCAAATAATCATGGCTTAACAAATCAAATGGTTTAGACATCAAAATTGAGTACTGCATTTTAAGATCAGATGAGTTGAATCCTGATCAGGGCTTAGATTGCCTTTTTCTAACGCCATGCTGTTCTTCCTATTCTTTTTGTATGATTTTTTTTTTATTCCCTTGGTTAGCCTTTCTGCCATAGTTCCCATAAATATTTTCATATCCTGATCAATAAGCAAGATTGGTCAGTAAGACTCAGACTTTGCTATATATATTATTTCCTCATTTTCAGTTGAAGAACTGAGTATGCACCTGAGCTTCTCAGTCAAGTGTAGGATAGCTATTTGTGAAAGAAAGATTTATTTTGAGTCACACTCAGGTTCATTGTAGAGTCCCTGGTAAAATTCCCTCATGATCTTTATTATTTTTTTCCCAGCAACTTTCATGTCCTGTATATTTTTTCAATTTTACTACAATATTCTTTTGTTTTTGGAGAACGCTTGCCATATACTTCAAGAGCTTATTCCTCCATGAATGCCACCTTTGTTTACAATGTAGCTGATCCCTTGGCCGTTTCTTTGCTTCCAGTATTCCTAGTTCCTTTTTTTATTACTTTGCAGCCAAACTATATTTGAATTGGTTTCCTTGTGCATGATCTCTAGTTTCTCAGATGCTGCCAGTATGGTTTCTCTGATTGTTTCTTCCTCAGATCTGCTTGTTTAGGTATACAGTACATATCCCTCTCTCTACTACTTCCATAGTTTCCCATAATGTTTGTATGTTTATCTCTGGGGTATTATTGATTTTAAAATATATCTCAGGCTCTTGTTTAAATCTGATTCTTAATCTTTTGGCTTGTCAGCAGATTGGGGATAACCTCCACCTTGTTGAATTTGTGAGTTGCTAATACAATCTTTTCCTTTTTTTTCTTTCAGGCAGAGTTATGACATCAGTATTGTTGCCCAAGTAGATCAGACAGGCTCCAAGTCCAGCAACCTCCTTGACCTGAAAAACCCATTCTTCAGGTATGGCACAGGGAGAACTCAAATAGTTTTTTTCCCCAATTAAGAGTGCAGTATATATGAAAAGCGTATCATTTCATTGTAGGACGGTGATGGCCAACCTATGACATGCGTGTCACAGGTGACAAGCCAAGCCCTTTTGGGTGACACACCTGGTCACCCTGGCACCTGGTTGTGTAGTGCTTGCTTGTTCTTGAAGTGTGCGAAATACCAACTTTCAATTGAAGATTTAGCAAACGAAATTCAGCAACAAAAGTCACTAATGTAAAGAATTGTTTGTTTTTGCTTTTAAAAAATACATATATCAAAAATTTAACTTTTTTACTACAGCTACAAATATCACAAAAGTATGGATATTTCTAGATGTGACACAGCACCCGAGTTAAGCTAGGTTTTCTTGCGAATTTTGACACACTGAGCAAAAAAAGGTTCGCCATCACTGTTGTAGGATAATTCTAGTATGTTTGCATTTATATTTAATGCAAAAGTAGGTTCCAGTTTTCTGAGATGTATAGGAAAATGAAATCTGATCATTTTCAGGTCTCAATCCAGGATAATCAGGAG
>MTQE01002560.1:6536234-6583679 GCA_014337955.1 Aspidoscelis marmoratus | reverse complement strand
TTTATGGATTAGTATACAGTACTAAAGATACAGTTCAATATTTTTTAACCCTGCAAAGAAAACTTGCATTTATATTTAATGCAAAAGTAGGTTCCAGTTTTCTGAGATGTATGGGAAAATGAAATCTGATCATTTTCAGGTCTCAATCCAGGATAATCAGGAGTTTATTTTATGGATTAGTATACAGTACTAAAGATACAGTTCAATATTTTTTAACCATGCAAAGAAAACTTGTATTTCATGGTGTCAACCAAACAACATATTTTGTAGGATTGTATGCTGTCAGCTGCGTTGTTGTGTAGAAGGGGTGCTTAAATATGTTTCCACCTGGTTGCTCTCTGTCAGTGAAAACTGTTTTGGAAAGCTTCTTTCTAACTTTGTGCTGATTTGTAATGTACTCTTAGCAAGCCATCGAAAGAGGAGCAGGACTGTTAAGTGTTGCCCTGAGAGGGGTTGAGAGCCAAGTAAATCGAACAATGGATTCACCTGGTTCCATTCTCTGTCACGGCTTCCTTTTCCCCTAGCTGTTTTGTGCAGTTCAGAACAGGTGGGCTAACCTGTTGAGAATGTAACAACTCTTCAAGTGCCGCTCTGTAGACAGTATTACAGCTTTTGAAGCAGGGACAGTACTATTGCAGAGGATTACTGAACATTTCATCACAGCTGCTGTGGGGTATGCTCAAAAATAGATCTGTGAAGCACATACAGAGGGAATTCTTGGTAATTCGGAGGCATTTCAATGTTTCATATTACACTTCATTAAATATCTGCCCCTACAATGAGGCAGGACCATTTTAGAGAATTTTTATATTTTATATTTTCCCCTTAGAATATACTGGAACTTTGCTCTGAAATTCCTTAGGATTTTTGCTATGGTTCCATCTGAAATTAGGTGTAATTCCAGAGCGTCCTGTGCCAGCTGCTTTATATTGTTCATGCGCGCTTTTTCCTGTTTGCTCAGAAGGCAGATCAGCTACTGTTCTCTCTGCTGTACTGAAGTTGGTGTTAAGAGTACGTGTGCATCTGTTTTACAGGTACACGGGTACAACTCCTTCTCCTCCCCCAGGCTCACACTACACATCACCTTCAGAGAACATGTGGAACACTGGCGGCACCTACAATATGAGCACAGGAATGGCTGTTGCTGGTACTGTACCCTCTTGCCCATCTCTGTCTGTTAGCTAATGGGCTGTGCGTGGTCACTAGCTGACGGCCTGGAAAATCAGGCCTCCTCCTGATGCTATAGGAGCTTTGGAGGTTCACGGAGTTCGCTGTGGAGCTTCCAGTATAATAAAATGAAAGCATGGGTTAGGCAGTGTGCTTTTCTCTGCATTTTAACCCAAGAAGCACAGGAACTTGGGTCTCTGAGCTGTCTGTAAAAACAGGCACATTCTTCAGAGCAAGCTTTCTGACTGCATCAGGATTTTTTTGTATGTATTTTCAAAACAGTAACATATAATTTCATTATGTTGATAGACATCTCAAATCAATTTACAGCAATATAACACCATTTTAAAAGCCTTAGGAACAGTGAATGGAAGGCAGAAAAAAAAATGCTACTCAGCTCACTTTGTCCTTCAAGGACAAATGTTGCTGAAATTTTAGTGGAGCATTAATTTAACAAATAATTTGTAAAAATTGTGTTTTTTTCCGTGGCGGGGAGAATGTGGCAGCTGCTTTCTTCTTTCCGTTGGTAATCTTAAGAGCTTTGGGCTTCTTGTTTTTATTTTTCTGCCCATCTCTCACTGATGGTTGATATGCAGCAGCGTGGCACGTATTCCCTCCATTGGATACTGTATTGAAATGGACTGTTTGAAACAATTTCGTTCTTCTCTTTCTATCGGTGTTCGCTGGGCAGTAAGACCAAATAGTGGCATTTGTGTTTGTTTTTCTATTGTTGCTATTGGGCTTTTCCAAATTAAGATCTAGACAGTTTGCTTTCTCTATTTGGGCTTGTGCACTGGACATCTCTCCGGTCTAGGGATATACACTAATATTCATACGAATGTTTTGGAACACTTGTGAACCTGGGGAGGTGGGAAAGTGGCTGCGCCAGTCACATCTGCGATGGATCCAGAGTGCATTTGACATCGATTGAGAGCGGATTCAAAGTGGATTCAGGGAGGATTTGATGCTTTCAAAGCGGACAGGTTATAGGATATGTACTGGATATGTATCAGATACTTATTGATATGTATCAGATATTTGAACAAATACAATTGTATCAAATAGAATCCTGCCACATTCCAAGGGGATCTTTTTGAACGAATATGAATTTCCCCAAATTCGATTCGATACAAATCATATGCAAAAAGCCCCATTCGTGCACATCCCTACTCTGGTCTTCTTCCTGCTCCAGTGGTGCTTGCCAGCCTGCTTGCTGATGCTACTCCAGCACACGTAGCTTAGTGCAAAGTTTCACTCTTCTGGATAGTGTGGAAGAAGCAGTTAAACCGGTTGCACGGGTTGAATTGAGGTGGTGATAGTGTTTGGGTTACAGGCAGTGGAAGGAGAGTGGCAGAGGTGCTCCTTGGAAGGGTGACAAATGATCATTTGAGACATTCAGACAGCCCAAAGGAGGGATGCTTGTAATCCTCCCCCACCCCCCCCACCCCCGGCAGGTCCTTGCCTTTACAAAACTGTAAAGTGGGGAATTCAAGTGAGTGACAGGTGTGAGAGAGCAAGTTTAAAAGCACTGCACACCATCTCTCCCTCCTTCCATCCTCTAACTGGGCTTGCAGGGCCTGTGATGAGATCACTGCACAGCCCATAGCGAGGCTGGTGCTTTTGACTTTCCTCTGGATTCTGCCAAGCCTGAATGGGACAGTTCAAATGTTGCAAACTGCAGTTTGGCACATCTTTCTAGTGCACCTTTATCTCCTGGTGCAATACCTTGTAAACACATTGCTTTCCCACTATCACCTTTCTCTATTCGACTCTTCTATTGGCCTTCAACACATTGATCAGCAGCTATACTTCACTTTGAGATCTTGCCCACTTCGGCCAAAAATGATCAAGTGCCACTCCTGCCATTTCCAAAGACAATGCAGCAGAAACATCACTTTTACATACACAACACACCTTGTGCATGAGAAGAAAGAAACCGGAGAGCCAACCCTCCCGTAAGAGCCAGGCTGAGTTCACAGTGGCATCAACCCATTGAGAACTTAGCACAAAATCATGATCTCTTGGAGCAAATGGCCTCTTTGGGAAGGACATGGAGATAGTCATATGGTTAAGTATTAGCTGTGTAGCATGATACAATAGTTATGTGGCAATAGTTGTCTCTTAAAGATGAGATGGGCTTCTCTTCTCACCGCCTTCTGCTCTGTCCTGTATTACAGGGATGCCTACAGCCTATGATCTCAGCAGTGTGATTGCTGGTGGCACCAATGTTGGTCACAACAACCTTATTCCCCTAGGTGAGTTCATCTGCAATGTGAACTAAAGGTCAGTGGTTCAGAGCAATTTGTAGGCCATGGCCTCTTAGCATCCAAAGAGTAAGAGGTTCTTTGAAAGAGTGGACTGCCCTCCTTCGTTCCAGTGCCCACTTCTGAATGCTCACAAAATGGTCTTTCTGCCCTTTGTATATAGTACTTGATGCTTTTCCATCCAAGTTAAGCGCATCTGTGGGAGAAGAGTATCCCGTTGCTAGAGTCGTGCTAGTGCTAGAAAGTGTGGGCTGAGCGATCAAAATATGGGTTCAGTTCCAGTTGACTAATATTTATTTAAATCAATCTAGACACTAACATAAATGCCTGACATATTTGGCGGGAACTAGTTCTTATTCATATTTGTCTGCTGTATGTCACCATGGCACCAAAGCGCTTGCCAAACATATTTGAGTATGGACAGCACACAGATGAACCTTCTGTGCTGACATGTACAAGAGATACTTGGAGCAAATTTATCTTCCGGTAACAAAGAAAAGAAATGATTATAATTTGCACATAAACCTATAGAGGGGTCACAATTTGAGCACTATTTACGTAAACTGATCACTCAACCACAAAAAGGATACCAATAGAGTTTAAAAAAAATACAGAAAATGACAATGATTTAGGGTGGGCTGGATGACCTTTAATAAGAAGAAAAATAGAAGCTTTGGGAATTCTTTATAATAAGGTATTGGGCATGCATTAAATTTCAAGCAAGTCTTCAAAAACTGCAGCCTGATTTCTCCATGTATTCCAATGCAAGTCAATATTAGATCATATCAGCACCCTAATTAATTAAAAGAATATAACTTTTCACGTTTAATTGCAGTGCCTTATTTGTTGGAAGGCATTTTTAAATTGCAGTAGGTAAGTAGCTGATCACAAAACAGATGTAAAATTGCCAGTGGTGTTGAAAGATTAGTAGGTTTCCTCTGTATATCAGAATTTTTTTATCACCAATACCTATGTATTTTGCCTGATCCTGTTAGTTAAATTGTTAAAAAATAAATAAATCAGGGAGTAAAAACCATCCAAAACAGGATACAGTTTTCAAATGATATGAACCGAGCATTCCTGTAGCTGCTTTCCGCTTCATATCAATCATAAATGCATAGGGATAGGTTCAGATTTAAAGAGGTCCCAGTCATACATTCTAATAAAAACGTGTTTCCGTAAGAACCTATAATTAAAAATGCATTGGGAAGAATTTATTTTATATAATCATAATAAGTGTGTGTGTTTTTTAAATATTGATCTTAAGTGGCAAGTTCTTTCTAAAGGCTGATGAAGCCTCAGCCTTTGTGGTCTTCACCATAGGCAGAGGTAACTTCTTGTAACTCTTCTGCCATGCCAGGTTCAAGAGCCAGAAGCTGTAAGAGATTGAAACAGGCCGCTTGCTTCCTTGCATCTGATGGTCCCAGCTTTTATTTGTGTCCTAGCACACTGGAGTTCTGTGCCTTTTCAGAGTCAGTGTTAGGTCCAGTTTAGACCTCTAAATGGGAGTTGGCTGTTTGCTGCTTCTCCTTTTTGACTGAACATCGACAGCAAGGAGACAGGAGCAAGGCAGAGGGACATTCTTATTCTCTTGCAACAGCAACACACCTGTCAGGAATAAATCACAGGCTTGTGTTGAACCAAAGGTCGCATTAGCAAACTATGCAAAGAGGGTGTGTGTGTGGGGGGGGGGGGGTACCGCGTTGCATTTGGATGGTGTTGCTCACAAGTGCAGTGTGGTCCTGCCACTCACCCCGGGAAGCAGGAATCAGTGACAGACACAGTACAAAGGGAAACTGGTATGAGGTCTCTGTTCAGTTTGTTGCAGTCACCTGCCCTGCATTAGCCTCTCTACTCTTCCCCCATTTGATGCCGTGGACGACAGGCTTGTAGAATAGAGCATCGGACAATCCTGACCCTCTTTGTGTGGTTCGTTAATGCTGAACTTCAATTTGGCGCAAGCCTGTTGCATGCACAGCAAATCACCCAAGTTGACATAGCAGGTGTTCCTTGGATTAATAAAATAAATTTTTGAAGACCAGTAGAAAATGTGGTCTGTGACAATTTTCTTCTATTTTATGTTTTGTGGATTTGTGAGGGAGCAGTTATACGGATAGTAAAGGGAGTACTGTCATGTAGTTTAAAGGATTATATCGATTTATTTTTTTATAATTATGATTCATTGGAATTATTAATGATTCTACTGACCCAATGTGGTAGCATTTGGGAAATGAATTGGTTCTTTTGCTTTAACCCTTTTTATTTGTATATGTAAGCATGTACAGTATATGTATTGATGGAACTTAGATTAGGACACAAGGAAGAATTGTCCCAAATGTCTTTCAGCCTTTACTAATTTCTGCCCAAATGAAAGTAGCTAGATAAAAGCATACATATAATTTGCAGTTGTTTATTTAAGGCAAAATAGGTAAATAGGCATATTCTGAAGCACCATTTTGAGTTAGGATGGTGGAGAATCTGGTTCAACTTCTGCCTATAGTCCCATCTGAATCTGTTTTTTGGGGGGGTTTTTTGGCCACTGGATTGTAGGACAGCCTGAGTGAACTAGCTTTGCTAGATTAAATGCTCTCAGCAGTGTTAAACAACAGACAACTCCAAAAACGTAGCACTCTAGATTGAGATGGTAGGGTGGGGAGGAAAATTAAAAGATTAAAAAGGCAATGAAGTGTAGTCACACTGAGACCATCCTTGGAACTTGAAGCATTAGAGAACTTGCTGGCCTCATTTTAGTTAAAATTATTCCCCCCCACCCCGTTCTGGAAATAGTAGGGCTATAGTAGAACACTAATCTCCCCCCCTCCCAACCCCCACAAAATCCTAATTTCTTGAGAAATAAAGCCTCTCTTGGCATACCTCTTTAGGGTTTGAGTGATGATGAACTCACCTCCTCTTCTGAGAATCTCATTGAAATTAATAAGCAAAACATTTATTTCGAACTAATTGTCATTGTCATTAGATTCTGATGTCAGTCTTCAAAACAAATTCAAACTAGAGTTTTGGTTCAGATTTCTTGGGAGGGTCATGTCCTCAATCTCTGCTGCATTGATTGCAGTCAGATGCCACAAGAAAGACATCAGCCTGTTTTCCAGTTGAAACAGCAACAGCATCAGTCTGGTGTTTAGAGGTAGTGAGGGTGGAGTTTAAAGTAAAGCAAGCCATGACATCATTGGGGCTATATAGGCCAGGGCAGAGATTGGGCCTGTCTTGAGTATTTTCTTTCCTTCCTAAGCAGCCAACACTGGGATTGTCAATCACACTCATTCCCGGATGGGATCCATCATGAGCACAGGGATTGTCCAAGGTAAACCTGCCCTGGACCCTCTTGGAGTTGATGGGGGGAAAGGGTGTATGTGCATTCTTCTCCTCTTTGGGCTTTTGAGCAACAGAGGTAGCAGGCACTTCATTGGAAAGGAGGATGGGCAGAGGCTGAAGATGATATTGCCCGTTAAGTGGAAATTGAAACTGATGCTCTTAAAATGATGATGTGAGTGCTAAATCCTTCTAGCATCTCATTATCCAATCAGTTTGTTTCACACCCACTTTCATCTTGGTGACTGGCTTATTGTGGCATGAAGTTTGTTGGCAAAAGCCTATTTTCTCTAGAGCATGGAGTTAGCAGGATATACTGGGTAGCTTCATTCTCTTACCAGCTTCTTGGGCAGAATCAATACGCTACAGTTAGGTCCTGAGGTACCAACACTCCGGGGTAGCTACCCTCCCCACAACCTGCCTGTAGGTGTATTGGTTGCTCAGGAAAAACAGATTTGGTATATAAATTCATGGTTCAAATTTGTGGATGGGTAACTTAAGCAAAAAGGGAGAAGCTTTTGAATTTATATATACATATACATATATTTATATATATATATAATAGGTGGCTGGTAGTTAGAATTTAGAATTTGTTCAACTGTTGTTTGTTTATTCGTTCTGGAAGAAGATGACCAACTTTTCTCCTCCGCAGGCTCATCTAGTGGTCAGAGCGGAGGAACGTCAAGCGCTCACTACCCTGTCAACAGTCAGTTCACTATGGGAGGGCCTGCCATTTCTATGGCATCCCCCATGTCCATCACCACCAACACAATGCATTATGGCAGCTAAGAGACCTTCACCCCAATCCTCTGAACTGACAGCACCAGGAAACCAAATGAGGAAAAAGGTTCCACCTCCTTTGCCCAGCTGCCTGTTGCACCTCAGTCTGGCAATCGCTTCTTTGGATCTCTTCTGCTCCCCTGTAAAGGCTCACCAGAGATGTCCTGACCCTTGTACAAAAGAAAACACACCCACTGGTTCTTTGATAACAGACTTGTACACTTTTTTTTAAATGAAATTTTGGAAGTTTCAACTTGCTCAACCGTGACTGAGTTCCTGCACTCACTGTGTCTTAGAACCAATCATGTGGCTATAAAATGGCATCACGGCTCGTCAATCTTCCATGACTGATCCTCATTAGGCACAAGCCGTAGTGCAGGACTGCAGCGATGGCAGGACTAGTAGTAACCTCGAGCCTTCATCCCTGCTCCCAGTATTTTGATTGAAGGGGCTGCAGCAGGCTGTAGAATGGGCATAGGTGAAAATCCAGCTGTGTACACTCTTCATACCCATTTTCATTTTTCCTCTGTTCTGGCCCCTGGCCTAATATTCGTTGCTTTGCTAAGACTTGGGAGGCATCTCTCCTCTAGTGAGGAAGAGGCAATGCCCAAGCCCTCCTGGCTGTGTGGGGAGTCCCTGTATTTTCCTGCAGTATATCTTGTAAGCCTGTGGAGGAACATCTGAGAGGAAATTAACTGTTGTGCCACAAGCATCTTATCAGCAGGTCTGATGATTGCCTGTCTCTGGGGAAATCTTGATGTAGCATCAAAAGGTTAAAAAGTGAAAACACGAATGTACCAAAAAAAAAAGTTGCTGGCTGAAAAAGAACAATTTATGTATCAGTTTCCTGTTGTTCATCTTGGTGACGATGCCCAGTTCTGGACCCATTGTCTTCTCTGTGTTCTCTAGCCTCCTGCTGCAGCTGTTTCTAGTCCCTCCTTTTCCTGACCTGAACAAGCAGTAGGTACTGGGTGCCAAGTGGCACAGTATGTTAGACTTGCCTGCTCCCTGCAGTAGCTGCCAGGGACTCTAGGATAGATGGTTCTGCCATTCCTGCAGAAGTCCCTTTGTAGTCTTTGTATGTGTAACCTATAACCATTTATGGTTTTTCTTTGAAGAGCCACTCTCTGGCATTCTTGAGAGGACTTGGCAGGGACCCATTAATGGAGGGGAAAAGTGTGTTTTACTTTGGCAGTTTCCTTGGTTCTAGCAGGGGCTTGGTGGGCTGAATTTGCGGGAGGCGGGAGGGAGCATTGTGCAGAAGCTCAACAGTGGCTGAATTGTGAGGTCTACACGGAGCCAATTGTTAGGCCTGGATGATCAATGATTTTGTGACGACTGAATAAAACTGGGAGGGTTTTGAAGAGTCTTTGTAGTGGCTGGTTTACCCCACCCCATTTGCTGAGACAGCAGCATAAAAGCCTTCCCTTGGCTCACCCTTTCAAAAGACAAGCTTTTCCTTTTTTGGTGGACTTGAAAGATCACTATTCCACATATTTAGCCCTGGCAACCAGGTACAGGTTTGTCTTTTTAAGAGCTCTTAACTATTCAGATCTAAAGGAGCCACCCAACTGTTCTGACTTTTCCACCAGCGTTTGTGTCAATCTTTTCCACAGATTCAAGTTCTTAAATAGGTAACATCTCTGCCTACAAAGGACAGCGTTTTTAACTACAAAGGTAAGCCAGAGACAACAGAACCTGCTCTTAGAATGTGGGCAGTTTATTTAAATAAACTTTGCATAGAACACAGAACTGAATTAAATCAAACTTGAGTGAACTTCTTCCCAGTCATTTAGGGAGATTTAGCATAGAGAAATTACTATTTCTGGTGCTAATAATTTAACTTTACTCACTAAACAGCAAGGTACACACTTAATGGGGCTCTAAGTATCCTCACATAGATCCCTAATATAGCACAGTCTTGTCAAATTATTCTGTTTCGGGAGAAAGGGCACAATACATGATAACGCTCTGGAGTCCCCCTCTTAATATGTGCCATTGCTAGGGATGTGTATAAACTAAAAACTGCAGTGTGTTTTTTTAATGAACCCAAACTGCAGTCCCAGGGAGCTGATTGACATTAAACGTGAAACCAGCTGGTCTGTTCATCAAGTGGCTTGCAATTCTCTCACAATGTCCTGCGGCCTCTCCACTTCCACATCATGCTCTGCCATCCCTCCTCACCTGGTCTGTGCCCTGATATCTCCTGGATTGTGCCTCATACTCCCCATTGCATCTATGGACTCCTGCCTTCTCTCCTTGGGCCCACACCACTCCTACTGTTGTCAGCTGCACAATCCTGGGAAAAAACCTGCCTGGCCAGTGTGTTGTGTCTTCTGTCTCTTAGAATGGGTTGCACTTCAGGCCTTGGAGGAGGTTGGTGCATGTACATCCATATGCTAGGTCTTCTGGGAGGACTTGTAGCCCCCTACTCTAGAAGGCCTTGTCATAGGCCTTGGAGACAAAGCACAATGCCTGACCTGCCAAAAGGTGGCAGGATGTGATCTAAGAGAGGGATAATGGTGACTGTAATGTGAGGGGGAAGCCTTTGGATCAAGCTACAAACAATTTGCACAGTCCAGTCTGACAGACATACCCCCTCCCAAGTTTTGGAGTGAATCCAGTATGTCTCAGAAACATTTTGGCACATCCCTAGTCACTCTGGAAAAGCCTGTGAAGGAGAAAAAGGGAGTAGCATCTTCTGAAGCAAGACTTGATACCTGAATGGCCAAGCCAGGTGTCTTAATTTGCTTCTGAACTAGACATTTAGCCAAACTGCCTAGTATTCACTAGGTAACAGGGAGGGGCATAGCAACGTCAGTCTTGGACACAATGTGTTACACTAGAGACCACCTTGTTCCAGCTCAGCTCTCCCCTTGTTTCCTGGATAATTATTGTAATGAGAGCAAACTTTCTGCAGCCTATGAGTTTTCCCTGAGGCCAAATGTGTACTGAAAACAATCTGCAACACAAAGATGCCATATGAACAGAAACATCTGCTGCCCTTTTTAGCCTCTCTTCAGGGCTTGAGAATGGAAGATGTTCCCTTGAGAGTCATGCCAGTTGTCCATCTAGTCTAGTAGCCAAACAAATGCCTATGGGAAGCGTAGAGGTAGGACTGGAGAATCGCTCTCCTTGTGTGCAGGATGAGTCCTGTTCATAGTTTTAAGTAGACAGAAACGGCAGGCAGGCAGGGCTAGCTGTGCTCTTACCTCTCCCTATAGCAACCCACGCCTTACAGGGTGGATAGAGCAACTGGCATTTTAGCAAACAAGTATGAAGTGTTTTCAGCATCCATTGAATGTCCCTCATGTAGGTCCACAGAAGTGCTTACCAGCTTCTCTTCATGAATGTCGAGCACTTGAGACATTGGTTGGGTGAGGGAATGTGCCCTTGATCTGTGGTGCTGCTGTCATGTGTGGGATAGGAGAGTCAGGTTTCTGGAAGAAATACAGCTTCAAAAAGAAGAGAAGATTAAACTGGTTGGAGCTAAAGCAGTCATCAAATAGATCTTCAACAAATAGTTAAGTTTCATAGTTCCCAATTAGCTAGGTGGCTTTGGGTCAGATACTGCCTCACCCTCTAACTTGCTTCATAAACAACTCTTGTGAAAATAAAATGGAAAGAAGAATGAGCTCTTGTGAACAAAGGTAGATATTTTGGCAAAATAGACTTTCACAGTTAAGAGATACAGAGGCCCTTCCTACAGTTACTTACTAAACCAAATCAAGTAGCTGTTAAGAACAAATTGTCTGCACAGCAATCTAGATCAAGGAGCTGCTAAGAACGAGTCTGCAGACATGTGGGGACAGAGGGATGGCATGCACTATTCCCATCCTCCGGATGGGACAAGTGCAGTAAGGCACCAGAACTGTGTTAGTGGGAGATCGGACAAAGCGGTCTACAATGGTGCTAGCACTCTTTAACACACGTTTGCTGTTCTAAAGCCCTCTCAGTGCAGATGGTTCTGCCTGTGGTTGATCTGGATATAGCTAATCCGGATTAACTGTGCAAAGTGCAGAAAGGGCCAGAGAGTTTTTCTCATTTCAAAGGATGCCATGTTTTTAATTTGATAACCTACTGACTAAAACTACATCCCATTCTGTACCTTCTCAGTTCTTAAGCAGGTCTAAAAAGACACTCAAATTTGGCCACTGGTCTCCCATGTTGTGGAAAGTGCTGTCCTGGCAACAATCAGCTTTTATACACATGTCCACCCAAGAGAAATGAGAAAATTCAGATTTTACTTGTTCTCTTCAGCTGTGGCAATTTAATCCAGTCTGTTCCTATCCCCTTCCCTGCATAAACAATTTCTGGATGTACTTTCCTCCTCATTCGTTATGCATACTGTACAGGCTTTGAACAGGGTGCCCTTTAACGTACCCTGCAGCGGTTCCTATCCTTGTTATGGATGGTTGTGAAGCTGCTTCTAAGAAGGTAGGAACAAACAGCCTGGGACAGAGCCTCAATTCTTATTTAATGTTATGTTTGTTGGGCAGACTGTGACTGACTTGGAGTAGCATGAGTCCTTCTATTTTATGCTAAAATTCTAGAGCTTTGAAAAGTTGAAAATACCTGTCTTCCATAGAAGTAACTTAGCATGTAATGACAAGATAATTTTCTTTATGAAATGCACCTAATATAGACTTAAGTTCTTTACAGCTTAAAATATGTCCCTGCCTGCACACATATCGCTTAAGCGTGAGAGGAAATCTCTGACTTAACTGGAGAAGAGCTAATATACTGTTCTAAGAACGGTTAGTGAAAATATCAATATTTTCCATGATGCCCGATAAACAACATTTATAACTGGCTCACAGTTAAAAGAACACCAAGTTAGGTTAATGTGAATAAGACAAATTAGATTAATTAAACAACTAAGGCACAACATATTAAAAATTATACAATAACAACAATCAGCTATTTCAAAACATCAAGGTCAGCCCAACTTTGTGAAGCTCCCTCATAAGAAGAGAAACTTTAAAAAAACCTTTAGTGTTCCAATGGCAAATACAATAAACTCATGAATAAAAAACTGGTGAGTTTCAGAGGATCAAAATTTGTAAGGGTCCTGCCAGAAAACGTATTTTTAAACTTCTTCAAACCTTAAGCTATTTAATCAACAACAATTAAATTGCCATTGGCTGTCCAAAACTGATTCTTACTTCCAACAAGTGTTTTTGTAAGTTCAGCTAGAACTATTTAATCCACTACGCAGAACTTTAAAAAAAATCTAGTTAGTGCTGTTCTGTTTATAAAGAACGTAGTATCTGCAAATTTGGAAGCAAATACCGTATTTTCCGGCGTATAAGACGACCCCCAACTTTCCAGTTAAAATATAGAGTTTGGGATATACTCGCCGTATAAGAAGACAACACCCGGCGTATAAGACGACCCCCGACTTTTGAGAAGATTTTCCTGGGTTAAAAAGTAGTCTTATATGCCAGAAAATACAGTAACTTGTTTGGAATATGTAGCTTCCTCCTATCAAAGCGCTCTTAAGTAGGGATGTGTATGAATATTTCTAACATTTATTCATATGAATTCAGACATTTGTTCACGAATCAAATGTTACAACATTCGTACTCTTAACATTTGTACAAATAGTTTGGTCATTCAGGATACATATTGGATACATATCGGATATTCATACGAATTCTATGAATACATTCGTATCGGATAGAATCCTACCACCTTCAAAGGGGGTCTATTCGAACGAATATGAATTTTCTCACATTGTTACAAATGAATGCCAAAAAACCCATTCATGCACATCCCTACTCTGAAGCGCAATATAGTATATGCCAAGTTGAATGGCTTACGGTCCTTTGCCTCTCATTCTTTCAGCGTTACCTGAAGGATCTCTTCTAGCAAACTAGACTCAATAACATTTTACTCAATAAGATTTGCCCTTGAAAAAAGACACGAAGCATACCTTGCAGCCGATAGCCAGAAGGACGTGTAGGGAAACAATGGCAGCCACTGTGACAAAAGCAGCTGGCTTGGAGTCTGATCGGATGACTGGCCAGAAGGTGAGGACCAGAACTGAGCCAGAGAGCCCCATGGCACAGATAATTAGGATCCACTGCAGCCAAGGTATAGGGATCAGCCATAGGATCTGTGAAGGAAAGTGGCAACTTAATTTGTTGGAATGGAGAAAACCTAATATATTCTTCTTAAAGAACAGGTGCTCTTAAGGAAAGAAGGGCTTTGCCAGATGAGACCAGCAGCTCATGTATTTCAGAAGCCTCATTTTCACCATGGCCAGCCAGAAGCCCTTACATAAATGATGGACAGGACAGAAGAGCAACAGCTTCTTTGCAACTCGTGTTGTTCGCACTCCTAATCTCATGTCAAACACCGGAAGAGCTTGGG
Source organism: Aspidoscelis marmoratus (assembly GCA_014337955.1). Taxonomy (NCBI): domain Eukaryota; kingdom Metazoa; phylum Chordata; class Lepidosauria; order Squamata; family Teiidae; genus Aspidoscelis; species Aspidoscelis marmoratus. Next base: position 6,569,763 of record MTQE01002560.1, on the reverse strand, counting down.
GAAGCTGTCAATTCCCTATAGAATGTACCCAATTCCTACTGAATGTTTCCCTATGGAATGTATTTAAGGCTGGCTGAGCTGGTACTCTGCAGTGTGGCAACTCTCAGAAGTTCATACTGTGTCCTGACGTCCACCTACATAAAACACCCACATCGGCAGTGCTGATGAAAGGACAATTAAGCAAAGGCTCTGCAAACTTTCCATTACAGCTTTCAATTCTATCTTCTTCACCTGTAAAGAAATGAAGACTGACATAGCCTCCTGCTGCTCCATTTGCCTACTCACCGCAGTGGGAATGTATATAAACAACGAGTAGCCATAGATGCACACCATCTCCAAGAATGTGTATGTGTCTACATTGCCATGGGCTCCCTTCCTCCACTGCAAATAGCCCCACAGAGCTAGTGGTACCAGCCAGGCGTAGCTGTAGATAACTACTCCTGCAACAGTAACTGCAGAAAAAGAACAGAAATCCAGGAAGTCCTGCTAAAATCTCTCTCACACACATACAGAGCACCTTCTTCACATACACATCAGTCAGAGCCATTAAAATACAGCAAGAGTGCTTCTCTAAAACAGCTTAAAAATTCCACGGTAGTTTTTAAAGTAGTCCTCAGTTGTGATAATAAAATGAAAGGTGTGTACACACATCCTAGTTCTGAGGGCAGCAGATCCAAGGGTGACTGGGACACAAGGGCTCATTATTTTTAATACCACCTTGTAGTTGGGACATGGGATACATATCAACCTGTTGTAAAGCATTTGTACAGAGCACACTTTTCAAAACGTATTTTCTTGGTATGTCATAATGCTGTCATATAGAGTACAGTGGTACCTTGACATACAAGTGCCCTGACATACAAGTGTTTTGAGATACAAGCCGCCGAGCGAGTGATATTTTGCTTTGAGATGAGAGCAAGATTTGAGATACGAGTATGTAAATACAGTACAGTACATAATAAAAACAACTGAGGTGGTGTTTTGGGAGCTGGAATGGATTAACGGGAAAATTGCTTTGAGATACGAGCGATTTGACATAAGAGCAAGGTTACGGAACGAATTAAACTTGTATGTCAAGGTACCACTGTATATACCGTAACTTAGCCACATCTTTGATGAATGTAGATCAGCATTTTCTACACCAAAGGACAGACCCTTGATGGAAGAGTGTCTTCTGCATGCAGAGTAGCTAACTTTTCACTGCGCTAGGGCTTCCTCCCCCATCACAGTCCCAACATACATGCGTTGCAAGAGGTGTCCTCATAGCAAGCACTCACCTTTGTGGAACTGTGGAGCGTAGTGGTAGTAGGGGCTGCCCTTTTGTTCCAGGAAGTTGGACAAATTGCCACTGATTGCCAGTGTAAAGACCAGTGTGGCACAGATCCAGAAGGGACCTAGGGAAGGCAGAGATATAAGGGGAAAAAAAGAAGTGTGAAAGAACATAAGAGGAGCCCTGCTGGATCAGGCCACGGCCATCATCAAGGGCAATCAGTCAATGGAATAGGCTGCCACAGGAGATAGTGAGCTCTCCTTCACTGGAGGTCTTCAAGCAAAGGCTGGACCTACATCTGGGATGGTTTAGGAAATCCTGCATTGAGGCAGGGGGTTGGATTTGATGACCCTAGAGGTCTCTTCCAACTCTATGATTCTATCCTGTCTCACACAGTGGCCCCACCAGTTGTTCCTGGGCATTTCCTCAAGATTCCTGTTTCAGAAGAGCGAGCAGAGTGGGGCTCTCCATTATTTGGCAACTGTTAATCCATTCAACAGATCTTGAGGGTAAGAAAGCTACTAAAGAACAGAGAAGCACCTCAGCATAATACTTGAAGCTCGCAAGTGAAGCAGGCTGTCCCTGAGAGAAACCGACACCCTCCAAGCGCCGTTCTTGAATTATGGAGCTGTCACTCTGGCATGAATTCTTCTTGTTCTCCGAGACCCTTTCTGTTAAGGTGCCAGAGACTGATCTACACTAAGATCAGGGAATGAGTAAATAGATGGAACTGAATGAAATGACCAACTATATATACTGTATATATGTATATTAATGTTCATCTCTGGAGAAAAATTGCTACTGGCTGCTTAAGATAACAAGCTGTTACAAAGTTTGGTCAATATATGCAGTTCCAGACACTTCCTGCTACATCCCAGTTAATGATTAACCCGGACCGCAATGCCTCAGGGATGGGCTCTGTTTCAATATTAATTCCTTGGTACTCACCATAGAGGTCAGGGTTATTCCGCAGATGGTGCCATACAAAGTTCTTTCCTGGCAATGGAAGCAGCGATCCCTTTATTCTGTCTAGCACCTGGTAAACAGGACAAGACGATGCATCAAGAGAGTATCCCCCACGGCCCCTGTGGCTGATGCTCAAGAATCCAAAGACTGGTGTTCCCATCTCACATGGCAGAAGGATCTTGAACAAGCACTTCCATATCCTACAACAGGCCCAGATGTACCTTTCAATGCAAGTGTGGCTAACGGGTTCATAAATCTGTTATGCTCAGTAAGATTGGTTTTCCTGAGGTTTTGCGCAAAACTGTAACCTTTCAGTGCCACACCCATCATTAGTTCTACCTGTTCTCACCCATGGCACCATTTCCTGTTAAGAACATAATCGGTGCCCCACTGGATTGGACCTGTGGCCCATCTAGTGCATCAGCCTGCTCTCACTGTGGCCAGCCAGCAGGACGCCAGCATACAGCTTGTTCTGCTTGCAGTCCCCTTGGGACTGTCATCAGGGCTAATTGCCATTGACATCCTTGACTTCCATGAATTTCTGCTTTGCTCTCCACTTCTCCAGTCACAATGGACACCATTCAGCACTGGCAGAGAAAGAAGACTGATAATATCACCCAATAAAGTTCTCAGGAGGGAAAGCTGAATTCTGGTCAAACATTCAGTGTAACTAAGTTAGTAAAACTCGCAGATTTACGCTTCAGCACTATTCTAATCATCCTTGTGGCTTTCAGCTACTGGAAGTCTCTCTTACAGTGAATTATCTCCAAGCTGTATTTTTAATAACATCTGTGATCCTGCTCCTTCATTCTAAGCAGTAAAATAGGACTAGTTCCAGAGGTGCATTGGGGATTAAGAACAATATGGCTGGAATTGAAAGGGCTATGGATCATTTAGCGCTAGGCAAAACCTTATGACAGTTTGGTCCAGTGGTTAGGGAGCCAGACTCTTATCTGGGAATACTGGGTTCGATTCTGCCCTTCTCCACAAAGCCAGCTGGGTGAGCTTGGGCAAGTCACAGCTCTTTTCTTAGCTCTCACAGCCCCACTTATCTACTTCACTGGGTGTCTGTTGTGCAGAGAAGAACAGAAAGCTTTGCCAGGCGATTTGAGCCCCTTAAATGGGTGAGAAAAACGGGGTGGAAAAGCTGACTCTTCTTCTTGTGATTAAAACCTCCCAGGTGCCTGTTTAGGTCATCTTGGTGCTATACTGTTGTGCTCCATCAAGCGCTAATTTAGTTCTTGGTCAGTCACCTGACTCTTATTACCTGGTACGTGTCAACATCAAAGAAAGCTTGGTAATATTCAAAGGTCCAGAAATTGGACTGCTTCTTCTGGGAACTCAACAGCTGTAAGGATGAGAGTGGAAATTATTGTTTTGAAACTAGAACACAGAAAAGAAAGTGTGAGACCTAGACCAGTGATATGAGCAGGTAGCTCCTGAGCATGCGCCCTCTGGGGTTTTGTCCACTAAACACAGCAATCATTTCAAGAAGTACCCAAAGTGGTAGGTCCTTTTCTTTCCTCAAGGCACTCCGCCCCTTCTCTATCTCCTGCAGTTGTTTTTATTTTTCTTCTCCTTTTCAGGGCTATTGTATTTATCTGTTTTACATAAAGATAGAGACAACCTTGAGCTTGGCTCCTGGTGGCTACATGGTCACATCAGTTTCCTTGGCAACCATAAAGAATATTGTATTGACATTGGAGACTTCTTTCATAGAGATCCTGGAGACTGAGTCCGGAATCTGACTCTCTCACTGATGTATGACAGCTCTCCCTGCCTGTATTAAGGAGATTTGGCTCTAGGAAGGGTTATTCCTATGCCAGAATTATTTTTATGGCAATTCTTTGCTCCATATGGGGGGAGGGGAAGAAGCTTGAAATATTGAAAAATCAGCCATGTAACAGAGAAGTGTCAGCTGCTCTACTGACCAATGAGTCTTAAAAAAAAAGGGTATTGCAGGCATGTATTGTTAACAATGGACTTTTTAGCACTTCCTCTTCGGGGGAACTCCTCAGATTCCCCAGGATGAGATGGCCGCACTGCATGGAGCCGCTTTTGTCCTAGAAATGTCTCTGTGCGTGCAGGAGTTCCCCCTGCCTCCTGCTCTACATCCATCCTCACTGCCAGGATGTCTCAGCCTGGTGTGGCTCCATCCACACTTCTTCTGATGAATGGGGCCTGGGGAGGGACAGCAAAGGCACAGTAGCATGCTGTGTCACCCTGTCACCATGGCAACGATGCTGCGCAGGCCCATTGGCACCGTTGCTGCAGCAACAGGATCACTTCTAGTATAGAGACGATCATGGCGATTTCCACCTTGCCAAGGCTTAGGGAAATGGTGGTGAGGTTTGGGATAGATCTGGTACCCCAAAGCGTGGATGCTGGATCTACTTCCCTGGGAGACTATCAGGGACATGAAGGAGCAAAAACGCCCTATGTAAGTATTTACTGGTATTGTAATACCTGTTTCTGGACTCCCGTCCCTCATTTCCTTTATTTATTTACTTATTATATTTCTATCCTGCCCTATACCCGAAGGTCTCAGGGCAGGTAACAGCATTTAAAATCAAACATATATTGATAAACTGTATATATTGATAAACTGTATATATGCTGGCCAAAATATGAAATCCTGGAACTCAGCACAACCAACCCATAGGGGATAGAGAGGAGCACAATTAGAAAGCACAAAATCTTTGCGTTGAGGCAAATATCTGGCCAAATTCAGTCTGTGTTTCTTCCTTTTTGCCCTTCTCCTTTTGGCCCGTGAAGGATATACCTGTGGACCCTGAAGATACCCACCCTTGCTTCACAATAATGAACCCAAAAAAGGGTCAATCAACTTTGACTCACCTCTGTTTTATCATCCTCTTCTTCTGGCTCCTGCTCCTCACGATAGGTGGAAGACATGTTTATGGTTGTGTGGCTTTGCCGCTCACTAATGCTAGGAGTTGTGGCGCCTGCATTCTCAGCCAGCAAATCCATGGCCTCATCAAATTCTACACAGAGAAACCAGGCCATTAGAAATGAAATGGGTACCTACTTATCCTTAATTCTAGAGCCCTTATGGCTCAAAAGGACTAAATCAACAGTGTTCTGATAGAAAACATCTTTCATTAGTGCAAGCACTCCATAGAGCAATTTTACAGAATTGATTTCAAAACAGTTTTGCTTATTACAGGCCTCTTAAGCTACTTGTCTGGAGGAAACTGTTAGTGCATCATTACTCATTTGCTAATAAGAGGGCTGAATTGAACTGCCTTTCAGGACTCCACAGAATTCAAAAAAAAAGTTCAGATCCTAGGATGGTAGCAAAGGAAGAGGGAATATCTATATAAACCTGTATATTACCTTTAAATTTGCATACAATTACTCATGGAATCTTAGCGCCTGATGCAAAATTTTAGAGTCCTGACAGCATAATAATAGAAATATAGAATCTCTTTCTTCTCTATTTTAGTCTTTTTTTCAAACAGCTTTTATTCACATGATCTATTGCATGGAGATAGTAATCAATTAGAATAAAACGTCTGTGGATCTGAGGGTTCTCATCTGAGGTAACAGATGATCAGACATTCTTTGTGGCATTTAGATCAGGAGTTCTTTCAAAGAGGAGTTAGTGTTGGACACAGAAACCACACTGCAGGAAGACTGTGACCAATGGAAGAATATATTTGGCAGATGGACTAAGCAATGGGGTAGGGAAGGTGCAAGCTAGCAAGGGAACTCTCTATGGTATCCACAAACCCAGTGAAATCTGTGTTGCCTATCCTGGTGTTGCCCCTACACAATGTCCCCATAACAATCTCCAGCAGGCCCAAGCCTAGTATATCACACAGCAAACTTGATAAAATGAGCATCTTTTGGTTCTTATCCTTAAGAGTCTTGGACAAAGAAAAAGTTCTTTCTGCAGGATCTGAGAAACAGCCAGACCTATATCAGACCTCCACACATTATGAACAGTAACATTCACTGCAGACACAAAAAGGCCTGGAAAAAACCCAATGGGTTGCTATTCTATGTAAGAGCAAAGCAACTGCCTGAAAGGCTGAGGGTCACTCATTCAGTCCTTGCTATCTTCACAGAATACAGTGCCACAAATTACGTTTGTATTGCTGGCAAGGAAAGTTACATGTGCCTGCACAGTCAGACAATTTCTTGGTTTCAAGAACATTAGAAGTTTCCATTTCTCTCTTGTTCCTGTCTTCCAAAGAGCTCAAAATGCTCCATATTGTCCTCATCTTTGGTTTATCCTTTAAAACACCATGGGAGGTAGGTTAGGCCCAAGGCCACGTAGTAAGCTTTCATAGTTGAGTGAAAATTGGAACCAAAGGATTCCTAGGCTGTTTCTGGATCTTGGCCCATATTAAGTGATTAAGGCCATGCATGGAATGGTGGTTGGTCCATCCCGGTCCAAATTTAGAGGCTGAGAACAAAACTAGGTTGCTCCATCACCTCATCCCAGGCACATCAGTCTGCAGTATGGAGGAATTGTTCCACTCTAGATAGTTTTTCTTGAATTTCTGAGATTGGGAGTATCTCATCTAAAATATAATTACTGTACATATTTCAGTCTAATAACTCTTGAGAAGGTCTTGAGATACTTTAACAAGACATATTTATTCAAGGCAAGGCTCATATATTCAAAATAAGTTATTTTAAAAGTACCACACAAAACTACCTTGGCTAAATTATCAGCCTTCAGAATGTTGCTAACTACAACTTCCATCATTCCTTGTCCTTGACCAAACTGAATGGAACTTGTGGGGGCTGTTCAGCAACATCTGGAGGGCCATAATTTGGCCAACTCTGGCCTATGCAGGGAGGCCCTTGGGGGAAAAATACTTATAGTTTGGATGGTCTTTGGATGCTGTTCACTCACCATTTCTATTACAGGCAAAACAGAAAAAACAGATAACGCGGCTCCTTCAGACAGTAATACTGTGTTCACCTGAATGTAAAAAGCCCACCTAGGAACCGCATTTACTCAGTTAAAATACTCACCATGAAACTTGAGTTCATCTGGAGCAGCCATGATGTGGCGGAATTAACCTGAAGGTAGAAAGAAACAGTGCTTGGTAGAAACACAATCAATCTTGTGGCACCAAAGGGCTAACATATATTATTAGCACCATTACGATAAACATCAACTGAGTGGCATGATCACACATACTGCTGGGGTGATAAATATAAAGAACTGTAAAGTAAGGCAGCTGTAAGCAGATGCAGTAAGAGGTTCTAGTCAAAGCAACCAAATCAATCACAGAATGCAAATGCTCCACAGCTATCATCTGACTGCCATAGCAAATCAATCCAGCTTGGATGTGACGGCAAACTCATAGAGGAGGCTGCTCCTTTGGGGATGCCAGTACAGCTTGATTTTATCCTGTCTTTTACATGCAACCACTTCCAGTGTGCCCTTTACCCTGCAGACTTTGCAGCCTGAGGCTGTGGTCACACTTAAGGTTTAATCCAGCTTCAGTCCACTTTCAGAGTGAGAGAACACATCAGCAAAGTGACAAGCTGTTTACTTTCAGTGTTAAGCAGCTCAGAAAGTTCCCCTTTGGGATAGATAACGTGGAAAGAAAATTACTGGCCACTTTGCTGATGTGTTCTCTCGCTCTGAAGGTGAAGTTGGATTAAACCACAGGTGTGACCACAGCCTGAATTGTGTCCCACTGGTTCTCATCAACTCAACACCGCACAGTCCATCCCAAGAGTAGTAGATGATGGGCATAGTGGTGACCACCAAGACCTGGACTCTCCAAGCTGATTCCAGTTGGGAGGCATGCTGGTTGGGCAGCTATGTTTATGGGTAGGGGCATTTGCTCCCAAAACAGCATTAGCGTGAGTATGGAAAAATGTGGAATTACCCAGGCTCAGAATGGGAACTTTTTATCTAGGCTGGATTTCCTCCCTGCCTGCCTAAAATTCCCCATAGAAACGCTGCCTGGGGGAGACTGACACTGTCCCGGAGATCACGCCCCACGACAAAAGGACCTGGCTGTTCAAGGGCTGCTAAGCAGCACACGATCCCAGCCACTGCACCTTCTCCTGCAGGCAGGGCGGAAATACTTACTGTTGACGTGACCTTGCTTGGGCGGGCAGGCCCCCTCCCCGATACTGGGAGGACAACGGGCACCTCTTCGTCGATCGGCTACGAGCCTTCGATGGGCGGACGACGAGGCGATGCAGCTGCAGGTTTCACGCGCGCCGCCCTTAGTTCCAACTCATCAATTTCCACTTCCGCCCGGAGTTCCAAACCGTTTTTTTAAGTCTTTGGAACCCATAGATTTAAAAAATTAGACTGACAAATCCAGTAGTTTATAGAGAGGCACTTTTAGCTCTAACAACAACAACAACAGTACCTGGGTCGACGATGCTATTCCAGGTGACAGCAGAATTGAGGAGAAACAATTGGAGAAGCTCGCCAGATATAACAGCAGCAGTCAAAGGAAGTCCGTGGCTTTGAATTTCTAGCGCCCGTCTACCTTAAGGCTCTGCTTTCTCTTTTTCAGATGTTCTTATTACAGATTACTTTCTGGAATAGCAGTCCCTACCCAGAGCCTTCCATAGTCTTTTCTAGAAGGAGGACAACAGGTCCCTATTCCTAAATGTAATCTGGAATAGGTTTCTACTATTTTTTAATAAGTATTAAAGTAGGTAAGCCAGCCAGTTTGGTCTTGGTCTAAGTGTCAGACTTATTTCATAGTCACTAGGGGTGTTTTCCCACTGTCACTAGAAGTACCCATTGGGTACTTAATGGGTATTTCTAGTGACAGTGGAAAAACACCCCAGGTTTGATTCTGCACTCCTCCATGAAGTCAGCTGGGTGAGCTTGGGCTAGTCACAGCTCCCTTCTACCTCACAAGGTGCTTATTGTTGGGAGAAGAATGGAAGGTTTGTCAGCTGCTTTGAGTCCCCTTAACTGGGTGAGAAAAGTGGGGTAGAAAAGCCAATTCTTCTTCTATAGGGTGTACTGCAAATGTGCTGCAGTTATAGAGTATAAGTCTTGCGCCTAGAGAACAGGGTTCAGATCCCCACCAGACCCAGAAACTGAACTGGTGGACCTTTTAAGGCAGCCTACCTCACAGGGTTGTTTTGGGGATAACCTGGAGAAAGTATTTTCCGTCATTTCTCTACCCTTAACAGTTGGGGTGAAGAAGAATTGTTTTTGTCAGTTATTGCAATGCCTTCATCATCCTTGAATATTTGTTTGTTTACATTTCTATCCCACCCCATACCCGAAGGTCTCTGGGCGGGTAACAACAGATTAACCAAATACAGATTAAAAACACTTTAAAAATTCAGCAAATTTAAAACAGTACGCTCCATATTGCATTCATAGTAAGTGTAAATTGCTTCCATGACACACAACTGGTAAAGATAAAGCATATCAGGTTTAGATTTCAAGTAAAAGTTTTAAAGTAGTTTACAAGCACATTAAAAAGAGCCGGAGCAAGAAATCTATAAGAGCCAAATAAAATACTAAGTGCAATTATGAATGAAAAACAAGAATAAACAAAAAATAATAAAGTTTTATGATTAGTACCATGTGGCAGAGGAGAATTTTGCATGTCTAATAGTTATAAAAGGCGATTCAAGATCAGGCGATGAGGGTCATGATGAGGAAACAGACCCTACCAGATTGGAAAAAAGAAGAGAAAAAACAAACAATGCACTTTTAATTGTTTGCAATACACTGTTATTCAAGCTAAACAATTGTTTAACACAACCCAACAGCGTTGCCATTCATAGCTTTTCCCCATCCGGCCACACTCTCAAGAATAAAATGTGTCTGGAATGTCCTTTACTCCAGAGTATCCAAATAATGTGGATTAAGTAACTGATCTCTAAAGCATGCTATGTTTCCCCATTGCCCACTCTAACATTTTTATCTCTATGGCAGAGAAGAGACCATCTGGAGTGCTCCTTCCGTTCCGTTCCGTCCCGTCTCTTCCGGCCGCGGTTGGTCCGTCGTGCTTTTTCGTCCGTGTGGACCCGCGGCCTTCTGCGATTAGTGGTGCCGCCGTCATGGGGGACCCTTCGGCGCTGGGACAACAAACCCCGGAGAAGCGTCGCCTGTGGGAGCGGCTACGGTCGGGCCGCTTAGGTGAGCTGCGGGCGGGACGGTGGGTGGGTGGGTGAGAGGAGAGCCGAGCCGAGCCGAAGCGTCCCGCCCTCTAACTCCCTCGCTTGTCCCGCTCTGTCTGTCCTTGGCAGCCTCGTGGTGGAAGAGCCTCCTGCGCGACTACACCGAGGCTTGCCGGGAGGTGGCCGTGGGCGTCCGGCAGCACCCGGGCAAGGCCGGCCTGTACGCCTTGCTGCTGGCCGGGGCGGTGGGCTGCAGCCTGCACAGCCCCTCGGAGGCCTCCTTCGAGGGCAGCCTGCTGGAGGCGTCGGGCGCCCTGCTGCTCCTCTCGCCCTGGACCCGCAGCCGCCGCTCCGAAGGGCACGTCCAGCGGCTGCTGCAGCTGAGGAACCGGGGCCAGCTGCGCTTCCAGAGCTTGGTCTTCTTCGCCCTCGTCTACGAGGCGCCTTTCGATCCGGGATCGGACCTCTACCTCGCCCACTGCAAGTACCTGAAGCCGCGTTGGCTGGACTTCCCCGGCCGGGTGCTCGATGTCGGCTTTTGGGACCGCTGGTGGGTTTTGCACGCCAAAATGCGCGATGCGGACATCAACGAGGACGAATTTCAGGGCCTCCCTGAGCATCTCCGGACAATTTCTTTCCATAACTTGCACTCGGAAGCGAATGAGAAGCTTTTCGAGGAGAAGTACAAGCCTGTGGTTCTGACTGAAGAGCAGATTGGACAGATAGAGAGAGAAGAGCAGAAGGCGCCGCACCATTAACGTTTGTTGTATTTGGAGAGCCTCCTCTCCAGCTTACTCTTTTGTATAGCTAGAGCTGGATGATTGTGAATAAAGTAGATCTTCAAAATGGTTCAGACATGATATTCCAATCTTGTTTTTTGTGTAAATTAATTACATTGCTGGCTCATTTTGCTTCTGCAGTGGCAGGAAAACACAAATGAGTTCACTGCTCCTTTTGCCAGGTTAGCTATAGGTCTGTCTTAATATTTTTTGTCCATATTCCTGAAAGCAGCAGAACAAACCTGGTGTTTGAGTAAACTAAGGCTGGATGGCAGCAGTTAATGTCTTTTTGTTAATCCTATATAAACCAGAATTAAATGGAACTGCCAGTGGAAACATCAAATTTACCCCCTGAACATAATCAACTTAAGAACATAAAAAATGCCCTGTGAGATCAGACCAATGAACCACATAACCCAGCAGCCTGTTCTCACAGGGACAAACCACAAGTTGCAAACAAACAAAAAACAAACCACTAAACACACAAGGACATGAGTTGCCTTTATATATATATAAAAATCTTTTTTGCCTGTGCTGATTTTTCCAGGTGGCATCACTCACTGAACAACTTCAGCAGGCTTAAAACACTTTCCAGCCTGAGCATAGCTAGTCAGAAGTACTGATACATTTCATTACGTTTATTAGTGCTTGCTCTCAGTTAATGTCAAAGGTGTGCAGAGTACTGTTTTTGAATGCTTTATGAAACATTGGAAAAGACCATGCCCCTCTTAACATGAGAGCTGAATTGCTAGAAGGAGGCCCTAGCAAATTTGGCTCTACAGCAAAGTGAACTCACATAAGGGGGCATGGTCATTTTGAATGCTTCCTGAAGCATTAGAAATGATGTTTTGCCACACCCCTAACAGTATGAAGATGATGCCGACAATAAATAAAATAGAAAATTCTTCTTAATTTATCAGATAATTTAATATAACCAGGGCAAGGAGCATAGTAATCTTATGTTTGCACCTGCCAATAATAAGGAAATGTAAATAAATGAATAAAAAATAAATCTGATCTGCCTGGAAATTGATGGAATATGGGTGTCTTATAGCATAGTTATATATTGTGTATTTCTGTAAAAATGAGCAGTATAATAGGACATGTCCCAAGCACTTCCTTGCAGCCTTCACTGCATGGACATAATTGCTTGGCAGAGTGTTCTTTCTATCTTCTGTTGATTACAGTAGATTAAAACATTTAGTGGGATGAGCTGAATACTCTGTGTTGTTTTGGAATCTGCAAGATATTTAGATAGTTGGTGGGGGGGAAAGACTCTCCTAATCTGGAGACTACAATGCATCCAGACAGTGGTTGTTCTCTACATCTGTAATCCAGCTGTGGTCCTTTTTTGTGACCAGCAGAGCAGAAGAAAACAATCTGATCACCGGCAGTTTTTTCTTCAGTGTTTTTATCGCTATGATTCAAAGTTGCCAATGAATGTGAGAAAAAGGACTTTAGCCAGTATCTGATTAAACTTGCCAAGCTCTTGCCTCCAAGGATCCAAGACCTATTCCTAAATGAATTTTAACTCTTTTCTGGCACTTTAACTACTCCCTAGAGAATAAAAAGGGTTAATGTGAAAATTAAGAATTGCAGTTCAAGGAACATATTAAATTTGAGGGGGAAAATCCCTCTTTTTAAACTGCAGTAGTAAACAACAACAACAACAAAGGGATAGAAGTCTACCCTGAACCAAAAATTCATGCTGGTGTCCCTGGAGTCCAGAATTATCCTGTTTATTAAGCTATTCTTGGATTTCTAAAAAGGTTAGAAAGGAAATCATTCAGTAACCTGGGACAGGGACTATTTGCTGAAGGTTGTAGCACCAAGAGAATGGCCTCTCCAGGTGATCTAAGGTATGGGATGGTCTATATGGGAGGAGGCTACTACTTTAGATATTTGAATCCCAGGCTGTTTTGGGTTTTATGAGTCAGTGTTGCTATTTTGCATGGACAACCTGTGCAATTCACTTTAGGGCTAAAATGTTATCCACATAGCACTTTTAGCTAAGCTGCTGATGCATTCTGCACTATTTATAGCTTCTGGGTCTTCTTCAAGCTCAGCTTCATCTAGAGGATTGCAGAAGTCCTGTCTGGCACTTTCCAGGGCAAGGATCACCGTGATCAGGCTATCTCTGTTAGGAAAGGGCTACAGTTAGCAGAGCACTCCTGGCTACCCCTGCCACCTGAACTGTAAGTGATAGAGATGAATCTAGGAGCAGACAGGTTTCAACAGGCTGCTCCTAGCCATAGCATTTAAGTCCATGTGTATCTGAACAGTTTTGTTCTGAAAGCGCCTTGCAGATGGATCTCAGCAGGTGTGTAATAGCATCTCCTTGCTTATGGGGCCACTCTTTTAGTCATAAGTATGCAAATTCCAATGCAGCTCTTGTCTCCAGTCTTCAGAAATAAGATATATCCCTTGCAGGTTGGTTCATGGTGAAGAGGGATGGACTATTTAGACACAACAGGATGGTGGCCCTGCCTATAATTATAATTATGGTTGTATTCCATTTTGAGTAGGAAATGGAGCACATTTCTGTGGCCTACTACAAGGAAGAAAGCTTTGATATTGCAAGTGCGCCTGGATTACGATGACAGCCCAGGGCTTGGGGTCAGAACTGTACAGGATTTCAAGGTAAGTTGTTACCTGGTGCTGACCACCAGAGGGCAGCAAACAGCCAGGGAAAGGGCATTCATTTTGTCACCTTTCCAAACCTGAATAGAATTATGAATCCTGTACCACAACTGGCTCATGATGCTCCTGAACTGGTCCTAATATGCCACTATGGGAAACAGCTGCCTATTTAAATGTCTTTTCTATACTGCAGCTGTACTGCCCCTCCCACATGCACCCTTCTCACAGAAGTAGTGCAAAGAGCGCATACAGGGCTGGACTAGGAGCACAATAGCACTCTTGGTATGCTCTTAGTAAAGCAATGCAGGAAGTCCAGGGAGTTTCCCACCATCCTGACCGGTGGCCTGCAGCTCAGCTCTTGTTGGCTGCCTGGTCCCATGTGACACACGCCTCACCACGCGCACCACAGAAGTCTCGCAACTGTCGAGGAAGAAGTTGTGGACCTGTGTTTGGACTGGGGACAAAGCATCGTGACTTCACAGCCAGGTAAACTGCAAATTTAATAACAACTACGGATTGTTATCCTCTAGCCTGGTTGGGGCCTCTATAACTGGTTGTACAGTTATAGAGAGGTAGGAGATACAATTCACACCTTTATTAGATGCGATGGCCAATGCATGTCAGGAGTGGTTCGGGCATCCACACCTTGTAACGCTTCATCCATTCCAAACTTAGCTGGCACTTCCCCAAGCACTGGCTATGTGCAATCACCCATATACTAGGCAATTTCCTTGCTGGCAACAGGCATGCATGGCACCGTTGCTGTGGTGACCAGGTGACCCAGCGACACAGCCTGCGACTACGCATGCGCTTCCCTGCCACACGTTCCTTTCGCCTGGCTATACTAGCTGGTGGCTAGTAAAGTTGGAGAGCCCATTTTTGTGCTTTGAAGCTATCTGGGCCAGGGGACGCTCTGCCACACGCAGAGCTGCTTCTAGTATAGAAGCAGTTCTGCACAGCATGAATGCTCTGTTTCAGAGCATCTCCAGTCTTCCCCTTTTCACGGAGTGCAAAACAGCCCAAACTGACTGCATAACCTGCACCTATTTGGACTTTGGTCCTGGGTTTCCATTGGCCTGAAAAGTAGAAGGATGGGGAAATCTATCAGAGAATCCTAGCAAGAGAGCCAAGATACCAAGAGGCAAGCTGGCAGACAGAGCACCAAAAGAATTAGATCATCTTGTTCCTTTCTTGAGTCTCCAGTCATTTAGCTTTCTTCCTGCGCAGAAACAGGTGAGTTATTTTGCACCATCTTTGTCTTCAGTTCAAAGCACTAATTGCTCAGTTTCTGCTATCATTAAAATCACAGACGTAGTATCCTAGCAGTCTAGCCTCTGTACTGATGGATGTAGTCTGTAATATTTCTGCCCTGCCTTTCTGGCCAGAAGGGTTTATTGCCTCCAGAAGACCTACCTTATTCCTAAGAGGAGGAGTTAATACCTGCTTTGGATTAATATCCCCCAGGGTTCTTCAGTTTTTCTGGATTTTTCTGTGTTATCATGCCTATGGATGATAACAGTTGTTAGTAATGTTTGGCCTGCAGGTAGTTTTAAGTGCCTTGCACATGTAATGCTTGCAATCCTCATAAGAAGCCAGAAGGCAAATTAGAATTTCTTGGGTGAGGCTGAATTGAGGAGGGTAAGATGATCTTATTGCCGTGAGGGAAGAACATGATTGTGGTTTCCACTTTCAGATTAAGGTTTTCAGAGAGGGTGATTTCCCATTCAAAATCTCATCCCATGAAGCAGCAGGATGGGAGAGTGTTGAAGAATCGCCGCCAGCCAGCAGATCACCCTGGCTCTCTGAAGGAGCCAGCTCATGGGGGGAGCAAGGCAGGTGGGCTGGGGCTGCAATTCATTCAATCAACATCCTCAAGCCAAGATTTCCTGAAACAGCAGACATGGGGTGGGGGAGGCCTCCTCTGACCACTGGCTGATCTCGTATGCAAACTCCTCTTCTCCCCTTCAGGCAGGGATCGGTGATCAGATGGAACAATTTACATTGGGAAGGGAAACTTCCCTTGCCTTTCTGATAGATCTTTCATTGTTGTACAAATTGCTTACATATTTAGATGGACAGCTGAGCGAAGAGTTCAAGAAGCAGCACAAAGGCAGAAAGATCACACTAAATTCCTAAGCAGTGACAGCCCCGCAGAAATCTGTTGCTGAACTTGTTTCTGTTTCTCTTTGTAGGGAGGGAACCGGCCACAGGTCAGTGGAAAAGTAACTTTCTAGAAAGCAGAGGGATGGAGGAATGATCCCCAACATCTCCGTGAAGAAGGTGGTGGCAGTATATTTCTATATTTGCAAGAAAATTGCTTGGAGGTGTCCATGGAGTCACTAGGCAGGTTAGATTCCCAATTTGATGGTACCCAACAAGAACATGTAGGGATGCAGCTGGCAAAGAAATCCTGGTTAAACTATTCCAATTAATATTCTGTCTTATGTACTTCAGATTTTTAATTTGGACCCCAAGGAAAGTTGTTATGCGGTGCTGACTAAAAATCTAGATCCTACAGTCCCAGGCGATGACTACCTTCTCATTGTTTGTTTCAGTCTCATGCTTGGGAATAAAGAAGTTAGTCATTGCCAGGGACTGTAGGATCTAGATTTTTAGACTAGGAGGCAGCGTATGGTCTTGTCCCAGAGAAGATCCACTGTAGAAGGAAAATGCAAGTATAATGAGTGGTGGAACCAGAAAGGGGGCTCCCTTCCCAGTTGTTCATATATTAGTAAGATATAATTTTGTAACCAACTGGAAATAGTGGCCTCAGCAAGTGGTTACCGAAAGATTCTCCTTGAGAAGCAGAAACAAAGGTTTATGTCTTAGGGTGTTTTTCCACTGTCACTAATAGTACCCATTAAGTACCCATTAACGGGTATGAAATGGCATTTTTGTACCCATTAATGGGTACTTAATGGGTACTTCTAGTGACAGTGGAAAAACACCCTTATACTGTTAACCTTTCCAGGCTTCTGCCCTAGCTGGCAACTGCTGCTCAGTGTTTGTACAGCATTATTGTCTGATTTGGAAGCAGAGCAAAATGCTGTCGCATTGGCACAGTGCAATGTTTCCCAATGCCTGTTTGTGTTCTAGCTGCTGCCTTCTGAATTGCAAGTTCCCACCTGACAGAACTTCCAAGTAGGGATGACTGAATTATAAAAATCATGGATCTAGCAGAAATAGATAAGTTGAGAAATATCCTAAGAGATCAGTAGTGTTAATTTTTTAAAAAAACCAGGAATCCTTTATTGCCTATCTACAAAGAACAGATTAGGGACTTATTATTACAGAATTTGGAGATTAAGTGGGAAAAAAATGGACTGGAGGTACAGAAACTTTGCTAAACGCAAGAGCAAATTGGATAAAACTGGAAACTGACATAATTATGTACAGTATTTTAATATTACCTAAACCAGTTGTCGGCAAACTCATTAGGCAAAGAGCCAAATATAAACAGTACAATGATTGAAATTTCTTTTGAGAGCCAAATGTTTACACTTAGGGTGTTTTCCCACTGTCACTAAAAGTACCCATTAATGGGTACGAAATGGCGTTTTTGTACCCATTAATGGGTACTTAATGGGTATTTCTAGTGACAGTGGAAAAACACCCTTAAACTATATAGGTAGGTACATTGTTATTAACTTAATTAGGGTACTCCTAAGGTGGAAGAGCCACACTCAAGGAGCCAAAGAACCGCATGTGGCTCCTGAGCCGTGGTTTGCCTACCCCTGACCTAAACTGTTTGTATTTTATAATATAGAAGAAAAGAAGAAGAAAAAATTGCAGATTCCAGACACAATATAGATTGTCCTCTCCTGACAAATGGTTTAATATTAATTTTGTACCCTTGCTTTTGATCCAGTCATTATCAAGCACGGCTGAGGTGGTTTTAACCAATATGTTGCATCCTTCTTTGAAGTGTTTTCTGAATGTATGACATGGTTTGTTCCAGAATTTCCTTCTACAAGAAAACTTCTTATAGAAATTCTTTTCTCTATCACACAACAATAGAACTAGGGGGCACTCTATGAAAGTGATGGGTAGGAGAGTCAGATCAGACAAGGGGAAGTATTTCTTCACCCAGAGGCTCAAGCAAGAGGGTCTCTTGCTGCCAGAAGAGATGGGTGACTGCAACCAGGCGAGATGGCTTTAAGAAAGGGTTAGGCAAATTCATGGATGACAGGCGTATCAATGGATGCTTAGCCATATCCTCCAGGCTCGGGAGACAGGCAGGATGCCTCTAAAGGCCACTTGCACGGACTCAAGAGCAGGTGAAGGTTTTGCCCTTGTCTTCTTCTTGAGATGCCCGTAAGCAATTGGTGGGCCACTGTGTGGGATAGGATGCTGGACTAGATGGGTTGTGGCTTGATCCAGCAGGGCGTCTCTTACATTTAGTAGCTACTTGGACACAGCTTTCCTTGCAACAATATAGAACTGGACCTGACACTTTCTGCCTATGAAGTTTTGCTGCACCCAAGATACCTAAGACAGAAACACTATAGACCAAGTGGTCTAACCTGTAGGTTTTTCAGGCATAGATGATCAAAGCTTGGATCTGACAGCAGCTGTCGCTAGGTGACAAAATATATTGCA
The DNA here is from genome assembly GCA_014337955.1 of Aspidoscelis marmoratus. Classification (NCBI taxonomy): domain Eukaryota; kingdom Metazoa; phylum Chordata; class Lepidosauria; order Squamata; family Teiidae; genus Aspidoscelis; species Aspidoscelis marmoratus. The sequence continues at coordinate 6,551,412 of MTQE01002560.1, read as the reverse complement.
GCAAGGGTCGGGAGTTGCAGAATGTGGCGATGATGGGCTAAAATTTTGCCATAAAGATTGAAATTGAAGCTCCCAGTCACCTTAAGATCCTGATCTCTGTATCACCAATGGGTGTTTTTCCACTGTCACTAGAAGTACCCATTAAGTACCCATTAATGGATACTTAATGGGTACTTCTAGTGACAGTGGAAAAACACCCAATAACACCCAGTTTGGACTTGTGGTTAGAGTGCTGGATTCCTTATGTGGAGGTTTCCTGGTCTGATTCCATACTCCTCCACAAAACTAGCTGAGTGGCCTTGGGCTAGTCACAGCAATCTTTCTGAGCTCTCACAGCCCCACCTATCTCACAGGGTATCTGTTGTGGGGAGAAGAACAGAAGATTTGTCAGCAGCTTTGAGTGATGTTAAGGGTGAAAAACATGGGATAGAAAAGCCAACTCTTCTTCTTCTTCTTTATTGTTGTTGTTGCTGTTCAAAGCCAATAAAAGACACTTTGTGCAAATGGAAGAACTTTTGCCTCCAGAGATCCCAAAATAATCCTGGAAGTTCTTTTTAAGCTGCTCCCAGAGAGAAAGTGCAGGATGTGTTCTTTGACAAATGAACTGACCACCCATAATGCATCTGTGAGGTTCTGGGGGGAGTTTAGTCTACTGGTCACCATCTGGCCCATTACTGGATCCAGACAGATAGAGCTAGAGTTTTATCATTTCACTGGACAATAAAAGCCAGATACCATCTGTTTACTGATTAACTCTGTCCTCAAAGCATTTCTTAAGCTGCTATTTCTCATGTCAATTTTATGTGACATAAATAGTAATCACTCTATGTAATTGAATAACATGATTTAATAGTTTTTTACAGACTTTGGTTCTCCATTTGACTGAATGGGCACATTTTTGATAGCTAATGTGTTTCATGGTGGCAGCGGAGTTTTCATTTTGCTTGCCACATTGCTCCTTCATCCACTTTTTATTGTCAGAAATCTATTACTCCTGCATCTGTAAAAGGAAGATATTTCATCCCTGCTTCTGTTGAAAAGCCTCTAAAGACGACGACCCAGCCACCTTCAGAGGCAGTTCATTTAATGTGGAACAACTTGCATTCAGTAGATATGCCCTAATATTTGCCAGTGTTTTCTTAAAACTGTGGTACTAGACAGGGAGTTGGGACAGGAGCATGTGTTATTGTGCACAGATGCAAACCCGACTCTTTGTATGGGCTTTCACTGGTGCCCCTTGCCTTTCACTTCTCCTTCTGGGCACCCTGGCATGGGGACTTTGTTCATCTATGAAGGAATATGGCCCTCAGCTCCAGTGAATGAACACAGGATAATTTCCCAGTTTGTCCTATAGAAACCATTAGATCTGTGACATACCAACTAGATTAAAGTCCTCAAATTAAAATTAAAAAATGTATCCCAGTTTTCTCCATCACCTTATTTGCAAAAGTCCAGATAATTTTTTACTGCCTACAAAACTGGCTTGACCACACACTGGATTGTAAACCATCTTAAGGCTGCAATCCTATGCATACTCAACAGGGTAAGTCCCACTGAACTTAATGGGAGAAGAAATGTATCCGACTGAACTTCTAAGAGCAGATGGAAGCCCTTAATTAGTGTACTACTCATCTGGCTCTGTAAAGCCAGTATGGGAGGATTTATTGGTGGCGCTGAGAGATAAAGCAAAGTCTAATATTGAAAGAAATTTCAAGGAAGAGTGAAGGACTTAGTGGACGCATCTTAAGGAAACCTCCTTTTCTAGCCTATGTGCTATACTTTCAGGCACCCAATGTTACAATGGCAACTTTCCTTCAAGCTCTAGAACTTATGGTGGACAAGCAATTTGAAGAGAGAGACAGACTTTCAGATTGTGTTTGACATCCCCATTCCTCCTCTTACAGCTTTAATGGAATGTAATAGTACTTTTAGTTACTTTGCTATCCTTTATTTCTCTGTAATTACTAGGACTTTTAAAGAATATGGGTAATGTATTTTTAAAGTATTTTTTTTTCAAATCCTTACTTTGTATGTATGCACATGTAATTTAAGCATCTGTTTGAGCAATTGAGGTTTTATTTTGTTTTAATAACGTTTGATTTTAGATGTTGTTACCCGCTCAGAGACTTTCGGGTATAGGGCAGGATAAAAATGTAAATAAATAAAACATATGAAAAAGCTGGAATAGTGATCAGTGACCTGTCAAAATTACAAATGAATGCTACATGTTCCTGGCAGCAAGGAGCAGGGTTTCTGACTTCCAGGTGCATGATTTTTAAACCATACTCCATTTTCACTTTGAGGTTAAGGAATGCATCACCTGCCAAGATTCTGTTAAACAGACAAGCCTTTGAGAATTTGGTTCCTGCTTTTGCGGATGGCAAAGACCTCAAATACTTTTTACTGTTACCTTCCATTTGCAACAGCAAAAGTATTTGTTTACCTTTGCTAAAAAAAAAAAGTTCAAATGAACTAGTTCTTCTCTGCCCAATAAGGATACTATAAAGGGCAAAACATCCTTCACAGAAGACCCCCTCAGCTACCCAGCCACAGGTCCTGTTAATTCTTTGAAGTATCCTTGGCATTTTGTCTCCAAATCGGAGAGAGCACCCTTACAAGTGGTTACAACAACTCGTGAATATATACAGTAGTAAACTCAAGGGAATATTATACACCACTTTTGGTCTTGCAGTAGCCATTGATATACACTGAGAAATACTGCCATAGATTGCGGATTGGTGCTGTTAGCTAAAATGCACAGAAACATTTATATCAGTCTTGAAGATCATCTGGCCCAGTCAGTATGCTTCAGGGATGCAAATTAAAGCCTATTTTATTCAATGATTTTACATGGAATAACATTAAAATTTACAAAATTTTAATTTTCTAGTGCTTCCAATAGATAGTAGTTACCTGTCTACCCTATTTTATGCTGACCATGTAGTTCTTCTATTGTTAACTTGCGTGGGATGTCCGTGCAGGAATTTTACTGAAAAGGAGTTAATTTTAACTATTAACTAGCAGATAAAAAGGAAGTGGTATTAAAAATTGCTGAGATATATTGCCCTGCACACTAATTAGAAGGCAGGTTCATAAAAGCGTCATATGAATGTCAACACTGCCTAAAGGAAAATAAGATGTTCTGACACATTATTTCTGTTATTGAGACCTAAGGGATAAGATTTCTCCAGCCAGCTGAACTTCCAGGGAAACGTGATTTTTTTAACAGACATTTCCCAAAAGACCAGTGCCCTGTATCCAAGGATGCTAACATTTTTTTCTTAACGGCAAGTGAAATTAGTGTTATTCCATTAATTAAATATTACACCCAATCCTGTAAGCTATCTTGGTCAGGTGATTTTGCCAAGTTAGGAATATTAAAAGCATGGAAAGAACCTATGTCTTTATATTGTTCCTGCTCTGAATTTGTTCTCTGGTTTAGTATCTCTTGGTGTAACTTGGGCAGGATTTCTGACAGACAACAAAGATTGCTTCAGGAGACCAGCCAAGTAAAAATGAAAGGAACTTCTCTTCAGCTTATAACTGGCTGATGAACAAACTAGCAACACTTCTAAGGTAACTTAAGGAATCTACAGAAATAGAAAACTAAAAATAGCACTACTTACAAAGCTAGATATCACGAAACCATTCAACATTTGTTTAATGCTCTTTACTAAGAAAATACTGCAGTAACTGGTAGCAAAAACATCTTGTACATTAAAAACAAATGACAGCAATGTATTAAAAGATTTGGCTAAAAGTATTTGAAAGGGGAATGTGGAAAAGGAATTGCTATGGCTAGCTTTTGATTCACGCCAGGAATGGTATTGCTTAGAAACCAAAGGAGTCATCTTCTTCCTGATAGTCTGGAACAAGATTTACTCAGTGAGAAGCAACCAGCTCTTGACAGTTTCAGCAGAGCCCCTGTTAAGCTAGGTCTTGTCACGCTGGAATTATTGTCTTTGCTTCCTTGCCAATACCATTATGGATGTAAAATGGATGTGAAATGCTTCCAAGAAGGCTCATGAATACCAGCTGCTTGCAGGTTCCAACACATAAGAGTTCCAACAACATCACAATCCTCTGCTCTTGATTCAGCTGTGGCTGGTATATTGGAAACAGCCCACCAATTGACCTAGGAATGTTCATGGTCTGGCTTGGACGAATCTGGACAACTGAATGATGGGGCATGGAACCCTCTAGAAACACACCTGCACACAGACAACTTGCTTCCTTTCAACATTTTTCTTCCATCTTCTTTCAGAGTAGATTCATGCCTTTTTCCCCCTCCAACTATCTACATCTATCATGGCCTTTCTCTTTACCAGGGAAAAGGGCTCTCTCCTTGGATTACATTTGGCTCACACACTGGAGATGCAAAAGCAACAGCAGAGATAAGGAAGCCCTGAATCCGACACTGATCCCCCTCCAGGAAGTAATTAATAGGAATTATTTTTACCAGGGTCCTTCTAGTTGCATGCAGTTAAATGAAGTTTGGGAACTGTCAATTTGCCAAGAGTAGGTACAAGATCTTGCACTAGCAGTCCAATAGGCAGAGAAACTAAACAAGGGAACTGGGAAGATGAAACAAAACAAAAAGGGGCAGTTTCTAAAAATGGACACATCAACTACGGGGAAAAGGCACCCCTTGAACTCCTGGCTTACAGACAGGCAAGCCAGGGCAAGAAACAGAAAGGCAAGGTGAAGGCACACATCTGTTTCTAGCTCACTGAAATCTCTTCCTGAAAATGGCTTTCCACACGTACACACATTCACTCAAACCACATCGTGTCTGTCCCTGGAACCTGCCAGGGATGATCAGCGAAAGCCAACTTCAAATTCAAATGCAGATATGCAGAAACGTCCCAGAAGCAAAAAGAGCAATTGGGGTGAACTCAACTTTTCCAAAGTCTCTGGATCCCTTACTCAGACCAATGGAAAACACAGCTAAAGTTTCTGAAACAGAAGAAAGAAAAGGAGCCTGGGAAAAGCGGTCATTCAAAGCTTAGGAGTTGCAGCTGCTTTGGGGTCCTTGAGTTTGCAAAGACACCTGATAAGGTGGAAGGATGGAGGTACTTGGTGTAGTGGCAGACCCATTTGGGAACTGGTAGCCATCCTCGATCTTCACAGTGGTGTACTCCATACTAGCAGGAAAACCATGGTACAAGTTCATTTTTTGCTGGCTGATATAACCAATGGCTTGCTGGCTGTAACAGGCCTCAGCAGCTTTCCCAAAGAAACTGCCTTCCTCGCCACTCACAATGGGATAGAAGTTATGGGGGCTGCCATAGATCTGGCTGTGGTCATTGCTGTAGCTCGGATTGTTGACACAGGTTGGATTGTTGGTGTAGTTCTCATGTGCGCTGGCCAATGAATGGAGGTTTCGAGCATCACTGAGAGTGTATCCGGAGTAATAGCTGGGATTTATATCCAGGTAGCCATTCTGTAAGCAAGAGGATCAGCAGGCAGATGGTGAGAACAGGCAATACGATAGCAAAATGCTATGTTCATAACAAGCTACCTTACAGACAATCACGTTTCCCATCTACCTGAGTGTTATTTACTCCCAGTAATGGAATGGAAGCACATCACTGCACACGTTATTTTCTGATATGGTATTATCTACAATGCCCAGGGGAGACTTCATAGGATTTCGTACAGAACATTGTCCTAGTTATGTTACTAAAAATTCAGCCTGTTATCTTCTGCACCCAGGCAACCAAGCCCAGTATTACCTTAAAGCAATAGAAAGAGTAAAAATCAAAAATAGGGAGTCCAGCTCCAAAGGAGTTCTTACTTGAGGTTGGCACATCCCTCTTTTCATCCACATGGATTCCTTTTGAGTTCTTTTAAACTTCATTCGTTGATTCTGAAACCACGTTTTTATCTAAAAGGCAAGCGCAGGGTCAGAAACGGTCCGTAGCCCATAGAACCATTCAAGTGTATATTGTTGATAATTAATATATGTACAAAAATCCAACAAAGATATTAAAAAAAGAAATGCTCCATAGCCAATTTTTGCAAATAGATCTTTACAAACCCATCCAAAAACATACTGCTCTTTGTAGTTCATCTAAGTGGGCAAGATCTATAGTGGTAGTGAGCCAGTCTGGTCTAGTGGTTAGGGAGCCAGACTCTTATCTGAGAATACTGGGTTTGATTCCACACTCCTCCACAAAGGCAGCTGGGTGACTTTGGGCTAGTCACAGCTCCTTCTGAGCTCTCATAGCCCCACCCACCTCACAGGGTGTTCTGTTGTGGAGAGAAGAATAGAAAGCTTTGTCAACTGCTCTGAGTCCCCTTAAATGGGCGAGAAAAAGGGGGTAAAAAAGCAAACTTTTCCTCTTCCTCCACAGACACAGACGATTCAAAAGGCATTTGCTGCATCTTCTTCACAGTTCCCTGGGAATTTTAGTTTTCTACAGGTCAATTACGCACGCTATTGGTTGGGCTGCCACAATGACACCATCCATGAGCAAGGGGAAGGTGCTGGCAAGCCTAAGGGAATGAATTTGCAAAGGCAAATAGTCCACTCTGCCAATAAAATAAAATAACCTAAGAAAAGTTACATGATGACTGAGTGCATTTAAAACTTTTTTTTTTGGGGGGGGGGAAGGGGTATGTAAGACGGGGGGGGGGAATGCTCCAGAGTTGTGCAAAGCTGATTGACTACAACAGTGATGCCAGGCCTTTTTTCACTTGCGCACCCCTCGGCAGCCTGTTTCCATAAACTGAAGTCCTGCCTGAGGAGGACAACCTTGCTATCCCTCCAGGGGTGGTATAGTAGTGGCAGCCTAGACCGCTCTGCCCTCTGGATGACTTTCCTGCCTGGATGGGCCCTGATAATTTGGAGCTGCTCCTTGCAGGATTGGGCCCTTCTTGTCAGCTGCTCTGGACTCCACCTGGTCTCAGCTACACCAGAGACCATAAAGGACAGCAGCTTATGCCATCCCTCCTGGTGACAACCTAGACCACTCTGACCTCTGGATGACTCTCCAGCCTGGCTGGGCACTGACATCTTGAAGGAGGCGATTCTTCGTGGGACTGGGGCCTTTGGTCAGCTGCTGTGGCTCCTCTTGGCCTCAGCTGCCTGCGTGTGTGGCTTATTTTACAATGTGCAATTTTTATAATGTGTTTTTATTATGTTTTGACCATTAATTTGCACTGTATATTTTCTGTTTGTTGTAAACCACGTTGTACAAATTTTCTTTTGGAAAGGCGGTATACAAATAAAACGAAACGAAATATTAGCAAAATGGTTGCAGTTAATTTTGTCGTCGTTATCTGTGTGGACAGAGCATACTACGATGCACTAGGGCCTCTTCAGTCCACTCCAAAGTATGGGTGAAATAGCTCTGGAAGTGGACTGTGGTCAACTCCACTGGCACGTCCAGAAAGGCCCCAAGTATGATGAGTTTGTAATAAAACTACCAAGTTGTGGGGGCTCAGGTCCAGCCAGAGACTTACCTGTTTATAGGTGAGCCCCAAGCTGCAGGCCAGTTCTCGAATCTGTTGCGGACTGAGGTATTTCTGGTTCTGAAATCTGTGATGCAGGATCTGTAGCTGGTCCTGAGAAAAGACAGTCCGCACCTTGACCTTCTTGCCCACTGTACTTTCCTCTTTGTGCTTTTGGGGCGTTGAGCTCAGCTCTGGGGAAGGGACCTGCCTGTTGGGACTGGTGGCCGAGTCTGGGGTGTAAAGAGTGAATGCGCCAGAACTGGAGGACTTTGGAGAGAGATCTGCGGAGGCAGGGAGCATGAAAAAAAGAGAGTTTACTTTCAAGCAGGCATTTTGAGAACAAAAACAGAGGTTCTTCCTGGGCAAAACATATATTGGCAGTGAAAGATGCAAGCTTTCAAGCTACACAAGGTTTAGGAAAGGGGATAAAATAAAACAATAGTATTATGTCAGTTGCAATGTGAAAATGCAGAAGGTAACATCCATTTTATCCCATTAAGAAGCAGGCTACTAAACGTTACTGCAATTAGAATGAAACCAGTCAGAATTACAACGAAGAGCCAGGCTGAGCCCAAATTCATGAGTCTTTCACCACTAGATTAGACAAAAGACGTTAAGTCTCCAAATTATTCCTGGGATAGATTACAGACAAACCTTGAGCTGCCCTGTTTTCATATAATTCTATGTGATGGGGCATCAAAGAGTCTTCTTTAACTTCTGGCACCTTTTAAAGGAGGATGCTAAAGAGCTCTTTGGTCATTTTGTCGTGTGACCGATAATCAGTCATACTCACTGCTTACAAAAATGTGCCAACAGAAGAAGGCATCATTCACTCAGGCTTAGAAAAAGAAAGAAGTGGGACTCTTCCTTGCAATATATAGTTTCCTCCACCTTCACAAAGGGCTGGAAGGCATCTGAACTGAAGGCCTTTTTGGGAACCGGTGCTGCTTGTTTAACTTCTCAGAATGTTCCCCACTGAACAGCCTGGCCGGAGGGAGAGGCAGGTGTCATCCTAACCAGTTGGTGACTGCAGAAAGGGCATGGAGGGGGTGGGGGGAGAAAAGGAAAGTTTCCTTTAGTCAGGGGGGAACCTTCGGACCCCCCTCCTGATGAAACAGTCTCCCAAAAGATCCACAAGCTGTGGCTTTGCACCACTCAGCAAACCAAGTCCAAAATCACCTCCTGCTGTGTACACACAAGATTAGGAAGCAGAAAGCTGATTATTTGGGCTTTTTTGTAGCCAGGGCATCAGATTAGAACCTGGAGATAGCGGAGGGAGGAAGGGAGCCGAGCCCTTTCTCAGGGCTCCATCCCAAGTCTTCTCACCAGGTGACCTTGGCCCAGGTGCACCTCTCTGCCTAACCAGGTTTAACGAGGATACATTGGCAAAGAGGAGTGTCAAGTTCACTGCCTCCAGTACGAAGTAAAATAGGCCCTTTGTGCGCCGAGCCTTATTCTGAATTATATGCCGGGATAGGGAGCTGCCATTATATTATTCCAATACAACCTGGAATAAGACAATGTGCGGAAAAGACCTAAGAAACGAATGAACGGAGTAACTCCACCAGCGGGCCGGGCGAGTGATGATCTGAGTTTCTCATAGGACGCATCAGTGTGCGGACGGCGCTCCATTCAAAACAATCCGAATCTATTTTGCCGGCACGACCGACACCTGAGGCATTTCCGCACTGAATCGCGTTCCAGACGGAACGCGTTCAGGCGGAAAGCTTAAGCCAGCTTCGGGCGCTTTCCCCGTTCACACACAGACGCGCCAGAACGCGTGTAAACGCGTTCCGGAGCGTCTGTGTGCGAAAGGGGAAAGCGCCCGAAGCTGGCTTAGCCGGCAAACGCCGGCCAGGGGCGCGCAGACAGCCGCCGAGGCAGATCGACAATCAGCTGTTTGAAAAACAGCTGATTGTCAAAGCCGCGCGGCGTCGGAGGCGCGCCGGCAGCCGTTCGGGAGACAGAAGAAGCGCGAACGCTTCTTCTCCCGAACGGCTGCGGGCGGCTCGTCCGCGTTGGAACGCGTGTAGAGCACTTCGAAGTGCTCTACATTTCGAACGCGGAAAAGCCAGCTGCGGACACGTCGGAACGCAAGGCGCGCGCGGCCAATGCGGATGACGTGTCCACAGCTGGCTTTTTCGCGTTCCGTTTTCCCCCGTGCGAAAACGTCTCAGCTCAGTTTAAGGGAATTAGATTTAACTTTTATAGCAGCAGCAACAGCAAGCGAGCGAGCGCCTAGTGAACGAGCTTTAAGAACAAGCTCTGTATAAATGTTTTAAATACATACACAAATATCCATATAGTATTTTTTTTAGATGATGATGTGGTATATAGATGTTTTAAATACAGAAATAAACATCCCCATGGTATTTGGACGGACAAAAAAGAAGCAGCTCTGCCCCGTTTATCTGAAATTCCTCTCTTAAGCACGCGGGGCTCTTAGCGTGGCGGAACTTTACGCCGCGGCAGCTTAAGCGTGGGACGTTCAGCAGGGCCTCCCCGCAGTTGGCTCCTTCCGCGGAGTTGCGCCTGATAACAGGAATTCCTCTTCCCCGTGGCCCCTGGGCTGCCGCCTCCCTCCTCCCGACCTGCTGCCCAGCGGGCTCCTCCCCAGCCCAGTTCCGCAGGAGACCACCACGCTTGTAGCCAGTGCCAGAGGGCACCTGCTTTGGCTTACCTGGGTTCTGGCGGGGGGGCTTCTCCTCTGGGCCACTCGGAGCCTCCTGGGCTGGGGGGTCCTCCGAGGGGGGCTGCGGCTCCTCCTTCAGGGGGGCCCAATAGTATCTGTCGTAGGGCGCCGCCAGGCCTGTGGTGGTGGTGGCCCCTGACACTGCGGCCGGGTAAACCCGGTAAGCTGCGTTGATGGTCAGCGGGGCGCTCATGGGTGGTGCTGGTGCTCCTGGAGCCCAGAGGAGAAGCCGCTAGAGCACCACGGGCGGCGGCTGGGGGGAATCTTTTATGGGCAGCCCTGCCGCAGACGGGCCTTCCCAGGCCATTATTATGTTAAAGGCGCCCTAATTGCCTGGGAGTAGTCTGGGGAGGGGACACCGGGGCGAGGGCAGGAACGGGCAGACGGGCTTGGCTTATGGAAATTCACTCTCCTTCTAGCTGCTCCGAAGATGCAACGAGGAGAAAAAGTCCTGGTCTGTCGAGGAACCGCTCTAAGGGAGTCCAAAGGGCTGAATGGAACCTCAGCAGCAGCACCTTGCGAGGAGATCTCAGTCGGTGGGCGAGCAGGAAGCTCTTAAGGCCTTTCCAATGTCTCCAGGCTGTGGTCACAACTAAACTTTAATCTGCCTTCAGTCCGCCTTCAGAGCAAGAGAGCACATCAGCAAAGTGACCAGTAATTTTCTTTCCACGTCATCAGTCCCCAAGGTGAATTTTCTGAGTTATTTAACACCTGGAAGAAAACAGCTTGTCACTTTGCTGATCTGTCCTCTCACTCTGAAAGTGGACTGAAGCTGGATTAAACTTCAAGTGTGACCACAGCCCAGAAGTGATTTTACCTTCGAGTAAAAAATTAAAACCCGAAGTAAGGCAGAAAAGTCTGTAAACATAAAGGTAACAATAAAACACAAGATTGGAAACTTTGTTCATTGTCATCAGCATGTCAGCATATATTGAGCTTTTATAAGATAAAACCCACATCAAGTCAAGTAAAATGGTTGTATATTTAATGCCTAGAAAGATGCAAGAACTACTTTATCTACTAAAGGTGGAAATGGAAGTATCAGAAGAAAAACATTACCCAGTAATTGTGAACACCAGGCGCAAAGTTCCTTTCTAGATGGATTTTTCTGTGTTGCAAATAAATAGGTCTTGTGGTATCTTGGATATAGTGGCTTCAGTTTTTGTGGATTATAGTTCAAATCATCATATGAAATGTAGGTTACAGAAAGTAGATTGGTAAATGGTGAAATTAAGTAGTGGAATACAAATTATTGCTAAATCACATGCAAAGTAAACAATCATTTTTATAGGTGACAGTGCTATTGCAGGAAAGCAACTACATTTAACTGAGGTCAACGGAACATGATTGCAGCAAGTACATGTTTGAGTAATGAATTCTCAGAATGAAACACTGTTAGTTCATATCTGAGGTTTTCATCCTGAAGGCTGCCTGTGAAATGTATGCCATTGCCTGTACAAGTCTCTATGCAAGAGAAGAAATGGACATACATTTGACAGGATGGCTGGGTAGTATTGGAAACCAAAAGGTGATTTTGGATGTTTTTCCACTGTCACTAGAAGTACTCATTAATGGGTATGTAAAGGCATTTTTGTACCCATTAATGGGTACTTAATGGGTACTTCTAGTGACAGTGGAAAAACACCCTTTATCAGGCTGTTTCTGCACAAAGTCTTAGATCTGGATCAGAGGGCCTTTGATTCAGATCTATTTATGGGGTCTACAATCCAGCCCAAGGGCCTTAATCCAGAACAGGAAGGTGTGCAGATGGCACACCTCCATAATCTGAATTTTCTGGAAGTGATTTCCAGTGATTTGGGGTGCGGGTTGATGTGAAGCTCACATTGCATGAGCGTCACAGCTGCGGGGTGGCGGCGGTTATATCTGGATTAGAACTGTCTGTGCGGATGGTACAGATCTGGTCCTTGCCTCCTCAGGATCTGGATGAGTGAATCTGAATCTAAAGTCTTCCTGAATGGGATCATTGACCAACTGAAGAGTTGTAAAGAGATAGATAGTTAAGGATAAGGAGGCTTCAAAAACACCCATTCTTTTGTGGATTCTTTACAATGAATAAGAAGCTATTAGAAGAACTGAACTGGAGGAGATACTGTGGTTCTGAACAAAAGAATAAGCAAGACAAGATTACACATACAGCAATATATAATAAAAGGACGGGGTTGGAAGAGGTGACAGATGAAATTCGGTTTGGAGGCCACAGTGTTAACATCATGAGATATGCAGATGATAACCATTCTGTTAACTGAAAAAGGCTTAGAAGACCTTCATTAGGAAAGAAAAAAATGCAAAATTGGGACCAATAATAGAAGACAAAGATTGCGTCATCTTGCATGCTTGTGCAGTACAGGTGCTAGTGAAAAAGTGCTCTTGGTGGGTTGGTATTATTTTCTTGAGCTCCCATATAGATGAAAAATGCTGGAAGATTAAGAGAGTAAATTTTGTAAAAGAGAAGTTTAGACAGGTTCCTGAAGGATGGGGACATTCCTCTCTTAACAAAGATCAGAATAATTAAATCAGTGTTCACCTCTGTGGTAATGCACAGCAGTAAAACTGGCTGCTAAGAAAGACACAGAAGAAACTCTCTTACGCCCTTCCTCCACTTGGTCCTGCTATCGCAGGCTGGGGCGGGATGCAGGATGCCCTGATCTGGAATAGGCAACCTATCCCACCCCAAAATGGCTTGCTGGTGGAGTGGGTTAAGGCCGTTTGCATTTTGGATTGTCTATACCATCCCAGCTCTGGCCACTGGCTTGGAGGGCTGGGCCTTGCCTTCAAGAGTGGTGTCCAGCCTTCAAAGGCCCAGAATGAAAGTTCTTGACTGCCAAAGATTCCAGCTGGGCCATTTTTGGTGTTTGCTATCTTTTGGTGGTACTTCGCCAAAAATGGCTCCTCGTATTCTGGACCACAGGATTTGATGCACCCTTTGTGCTCTGGAATCCCACTGCTGGTTTGGTTGTGGACCTGTTACTTGGATCAGGATAGGGCACCCTCTCCTAATCTGTAGCTTCATCCTTTGTGGATGAAGCATACCAGTGATGAGTGGGCCTTCTGCTGTTCTGAACTCCTTTCTTAGCCCCTTTCTGCACTTACCTGCAGTCAATCTGGATCAGTGGATCTGGATTATTCCAGATCACTGATCTGGATCACAAGATGGTGCTGATCCAAATTTCCCATGCTGCCCAGCCTCAAAGCTTGTGAGAACTGAGAGGTTGCACCTCCTTGTCTCTAGGGGTGCTTTTCAGTGGTGTCCTGTGACACACTGCTGAAAAACACTTCCCAGTAGTCCCAGAACAGGGGAGATGTGCCTTCTGGATTAGGGCCACTAGTCCACTGGTATACCTGATTAATCAAGTTTACTGACGATGTGGATCAAGAACTAGTGGATCAGTCCTAGACTAAATAAATCCACACTTAAAGAGAGGATCAAGCAGAAATGTACCCACTTCAGTCAAATGTTGAGAATGGACAAAGAACTCCCAAAACTTTATTATGCCTGGCAAGTTTGTGGGAACTAGAAGCAGCAGAGGACAAGGGCTGCATCCAGATGGAGGGGAATACAGAACTATTACAAAAATGCGCAAAACGTGCTAAAACCTATTGCTGGAAAACCCAGTGCTGGTCACAGGTTTTCCAGCAATAGTGCTTTTTAAGCCACCGATTTACCCTCTAGATGGAGCTGCCATGATTGCTCCATCCAGCGTGCGTGCATGGAGACTGAAACAGGTGTTCACTGGCACACAGAAGTGCCAGCAATCACATCCAGGCATTCTGGACACCTGGATGCCTGTATAACTTAAAATGCTCAGATTGTGCCATGGCTGGTGCTGTCTAGCTAGCAAGGTTAACTGCAGCTTTAAAAGTTTAAAAAGTAACAATGAACTTTAGTGTTTGTTTTCTATAACTGAGTTTCTAATTTACCCTTAACAAACAGAAGAGATACAACACAATCAAACAAACAACTGAAGTGCATATATGAGACATGTCGTTCAACCTAAATGTGAAGAAATTTGTTAAATCCACTTTCACCCTTGGCTTCCCATATGCTGGATGGGAAAAGTGTGTGACAGTCTAACACATTCTAGCATTTGCACTTGGGAACGCTAGTACATGTCACAGCAAGCCCCACGTGCCCAGAGACTAACCTGTGTCCAGGTGTGTGTCTGATCGCTGGCAGGGCACTGGCATCTTGATTGCAGAGCCTGGTGTGACTGCGTGTGCACCAGTGCCAGCGTCACGGTGATGATGATACTCTGCACATACGCAGTTGCATTCAGTTTGACGTGCCAGCATGCTTTCGCGGCACCTCAGATGACTCTGAATGCAACTGCACATGCGCAGAACGTCATCATCGCCGGAAATGGCGTGAATGGTCAAGGTGCTAGATGCAGCAGGTAAGCTTTTAGTTAAGGTTGATATGCCTGTGGTGCAAAATCTCGTGCGCACCAATGCTAGTAGATGAAAGGGTAAAATCCGGCAAGACAAGAGGTGTTTCTGGGTTGGAAACACCTCCTGCAAGTACAGCTGCAGCTGCCCAGATGTTTATTACGAACTGCAGGTCCAAATGCAAATTGGCCTCAGGGCATATCTTTCATATTTGTTGAAAAAAAAAGATCAGTTTTTAAGTTGATAAGGAGCACGTGTCAGTAATCCAACAGTGCAAACTCAGTACAATTCTGTCCCTCCAAAACGAAAGAAATTTTTGTTTGTTGTTGCTTCTAGGGAGGGTGAATCTTAAGTGCGTTGCCATCCTTGCTATAAATATTTATTGATCATTTTTTCACCATCAGTCTAGAAGGGATGAATAGTTGAACAAGCAGATAGCACATGTGTAACCTGTGGCATTTTCTGTAGTTGCTGCCAGAGACATGAAGTATTATTATTAGGTTGGATTTTAAACCTTGTATTGGTTTTAGCATTGTCTTATACAGATTTGATGTGTGTGTGCTTTAAAGTGTTGTGGGTATGGGGCGGGATATAAATAAATAAATAAATAAATAAATAAATAAA
>MTQE01002560.1:6522729-6536035 GCA_014337955.1 Aspidoscelis marmoratus | reverse complement strand
TAAATAAATAAATAAATAAATAAATAAATAAATAAATAAATAAAATGAAGCTGTGGCTAGACAGCCAGACAGCTCTGAAGCCCTGGCTGTCTCCTGGCCATCCCCTGGCCCCTTAATTAGAAATAAAAAATTGAAAGTAGCAACAGTTTGAATTCAAGAATCCTGGAAGAATGTTACTGATGTAATAATATCCTTAAACTGTTTGTTTGTTTGTTTTTAAAACGTTTGAAAATGCACCAAAAGCAGACCTCGTGATTGGCCACATAACAAACCCCAAACGAAATACAAGTTGAAAATGTACGTTGATGTAGCAGTTAGAGGCAATTTGATTTCATTGCATGATGTCTCAAACAACTTAGGTTATCTTAACTGAAGGTGATTTAAGCCGCTAGTACCCTAAATAGTCTATTTATTCCAAAAGAAAGCACTCCCAATCACATAACAAAGTCTTAATTTTCTTTGTATTATCACTAATCACCGCATTTGGGGACCACCACGACACTGCTTCAGCATATGTGTAAGCCTGAACTATCATCCATATGTTGATTCTTCTGCCAAAGACCAATTCATTGGAAAGGGGTGAGGCTGGAAAAGAGCAAGCGTGCTACACCCTCTGAGAACTGAACTAGGTAAAAGGCAAGCCGATGAGAGGAACTGGTTTGAGAAAAGTTTGCCCAAAGGAGCTGAGAGGCTACACTGGGAAGGGAGTAGGGTGTCTGCAAGATGGGTGTGGTGCTGTGGGAGGGGGGAGAATATGAGAGGAGTCCTGCTAGATCAGGCCACAGTCCATCTAGTCCAGCCCCCCCCCTTACACAGACACTCACACCAGTTGCTTCTCTGGACATTCTTAAGCTGAAGACAATGGCAAAGCCTTCATGTGCTCTCCACTCCCTGCTCACGCCCTTGAGAGGCAACCTGTCTCTCTCTCCAACCTGGATGCAGTACCTAGGTATCCTTTCTAGTAGCCATTGAAACTGAAATGCCCCTTCTCTCTCATGTGAAGGGAGTGTCAGGAGCAGTTTAGGTCTGTGGGCTTGACTGGAACTGTTGCCTGCGGATGTATTGGGGAAATGCTTTTTAGCTGTTCTGATCAGAGGTGCTTTCCATTAAGGACTTTTTGGGGTCCATTTCTGGCTTGTCGCATACATTTGTATTTATGATTGGGTGCCTATGGGTGGAGTGTACGTGGCCCATTCTGCACTTGGCCTTATCCTGGAATATATCTCAGGATAGAGGTCTCTTTTCCGCATGCTAATGCAGACCATGGTCGGCCTCACCTGGGGCCTGCTAAAGCCAGAACTAGCATGTGGACAGCAGGTCCCAAGATATATTCCAGAATAAGGCCAAGTGCAGAAAGGTCCCATGTTTCTGCATATGAAGTATAGTGTATGTGTGAACTTGTGTTGATGAAATATAACACTAGCCCAAGCCATTTCCCACATCCTTCTTAAAACGAGGCAATATATTTTATAATTTTTTGCAAAAGCGGTCAGTTTCTGATTTAAATTACAAACTACTTCAATTGGATTGCAGAATAGCACTTATAATAAAGCAAAAGTTCTTAGAACATTACGCTTTTAAGGGGAAATGATGGCACTGAGACCTGTTAGCATATTAATTCTATGGGTGCTTTCTATAGACTGTTATCTGTAAAAATGTTGCAATCTGGAATGTATATGTGACTAATCACGAATCCATTCAGCTGCACAATTTGATCTGTTTGGCGGTTAACTCATTAATTAATTTCTAATTAATTTCAGTTCTCAAAATGTAAACATTTTGCTGAGTAGAAAGTGCTCTAGCTCAAGTCACTGGGAATTAGCTCTTGAACTTCACCTCTGTCCCAGGGTAATTAATGGGAAGTCATGGGGGGCAATGGAGTCCAACAGCCTTTTGGGGTCACATGTTTGCAATCCCCGTCACAGAAAGATGGGGCATTGAACTGGGTGTCTCCTATAGGCTAGCATTTAAAGAAGAGATTACCTATATTTTCTGGAAGTCATTGCAACAGTTCATATGGATCTGATTAAACAGAATATAAAGTTCTTCAGCATGCAGCTTGAAGACCTCAGAAGACTTCACATATTTTATATACACTAGTCTTTTGTATTAGTATGCATTTATATATCACCTTTCAAAAAAAATTGCTCAAGGAAGTTCACAACAGAACAAAAATACAACAAAGACCAATTCAATACATAAAATCATCAAATATACATTTTAAACAACATACCAGAGCCTGATAATAAGCTATATAATACAAGACATAGTATAGGGTATAGTAGAATTGAATGAAGGGTGGTCTTATTTACATGTTTTGCTCTTATAACTGGTGTTAATGCTGACGCAATTCTTCCTTTACTTGCCTTATGGCAACTTTCCCTTTCTGCATTGGCAAAAGTCTTCATCCATATGAAGGTCACTTCCTGCCTGCCTTTGGGGGAAC
Organism: Aspidoscelis marmoratus; assembly: GCA_014337955.1. Taxonomy (NCBI): domain Eukaryota; kingdom Metazoa; phylum Chordata; class Lepidosauria; order Squamata; family Teiidae; genus Aspidoscelis; species Aspidoscelis marmoratus. Next base: position 6,533,589 of record MTQE01002560.1, on the reverse strand, counting down.
CAGATCAGATCCATATGAACTGACACTTCCTGCCTGCCTTTGGGGGAACCAGGCCCGGAGGGGGACAAGGGATCCACTCTGCCATTCAAATTTTGCCTGCCTGATGATCTGAAAACTGTAGAACCATTAAGCCCTTTGTTAGCCCTGTAGAAGCAGACTCAGGCCAGAAATCTAGCCCTAGGCATAAAGCTACTGAATGGGCAAGAAACAGCCTAGCCTGTGGCTGTTGTGAGAAGCTGTACATACAAACATGCTGTTTATAACACCTCCCCTCAGATAGCTACAGAAGCAGAAATGTCTTTGTCCTTGGGTGTTTTTCCACTGTCACTAGAAGTACCCATTAAGTACCCATTAATCGGTACTTAATGGGTACTTTTAATGACAGTGGAAAAACACCCCATGTGTATCTGTGTGTGGGGTTGGTACAGGGAGAACTGCATTTTTATTCTGCCCTATACCTGAAGATCTCAGGGCGGGTAACAACATTTAAAACCACACACACATATATATATTTACAAAGAGCAGTATATATTAAAACAATAGCCGTGTCTGAAAAGTGGGAAGAGAACACATAGCCCCAATTAACCAAAGGTCAGAAGAAATAGATACATTTTCACTGCCTTCCTAAATGTATACAGTGAAGGTGCTTGAAGCACCACAAAGGGGAGACTGTTCCACAGCCTAGGGGCCATCACTGAGAAGTTCATCTCCCGGGTGCCCACTCCTTTTACTATTGAAGGTGGTGGTACAACCAGGAGGGCCTCCCCTCCATATATTAAGGCATGGGCAGGTCGATATGGAAGTAGGCAATCTTTCAGATATTTGGGGCCCAAGTCATTTAGGGCCTTATAAGTTAAAGTTAACACCTTGAATTGGGCTCACTTGAGAGTATTATTTAGACACTGACTTTTGAATCATTCTGAATGGACATCAATAATCCAATGAAGGATTACTGCAGGAAGTCAACTGATATGGTCACCAAGAGTTGCTATGAGTAGATACCATCAAGCAAGCAATCCTGAGAATGATAAACTGATAAGAGAAGCCCTGCTGGATCAGACCACTGTCCATCTAGTCCAGCACCCCTCCAATTGCTTCTGGGCATCTCAAGCGGAAGACAAAAGCAGAACCTTCACTTGCACTCAGTTCCCTGCAAGTGACCTTGAGAGGCATCCTGCCTGTCTCTCCAACCTGAAGGCAGGACCTAAGCATCCAATCTAATAGCAGGCGAACTATTGAAACTCAACATGAAAAAAAAACTAAGATCATAGAACCTAGTCTCATTACCACCTGGCAGATGGGGGACAAAGAACTGGAAACTGTGTCAGATTTTATTTTCTTTATCACTGCAGGTGGTAAGCACAGCCATAAAATTAAAAGACACTTTCACCTTGAGAAGTAAGCTATGGCGGCCTTGGATAGCATGCTAATGTATGACTCTGGGAGTAAGACCGTAAAGAATGCTGAGCGCTGAACAACTGGTGCTTTTGAATTGTGGCTCTGGAGAAGACATATGAGAGTCCCCTGGACTACAAGGAGATTGAATCAGTCATACTAAAGGAAACAACCCTGACTGTTCATTGGAATTTCTGAAACTGAAGCTCAAATACTTTGGCCATGTAATGAGAAGGCAGGAGCAGGAAAAGCTGAATTTGTTTACCTGGGCATCCTGTGCAGTTATTAAAAGCACAGCAACAATTGCAGTGATGATGTGAAAAAATCATTCCGAATTCATTGTTTAGAATACCAACTTGTTTCCTTTGAAGCCATCAAACTAGGGTTGACTGCATCAACTTTGATTTGGTTAGTCTTGTGGGGGTTCCAAACCCACTCAGCCATCAACACTTTCTCGGTTGTCTTGGGCCATTTGCTGTTCCTCAGCCTACCCTCCCTCACAGGGTTGTTGTGTGACAAAAATAGGGACAAAACCAAGAGGAGGAGAATAGGGAGGAAAGCAGGGTGTAAAAGCCAGAAAGATATACAAGTGGATTATTATTATTATTTTTATTTATGCCAGAGAAAATCTGTCACGGTCTATTTTGGTTACCATACCATGCCTTATACATTATATTTCTTTAGAAAAGGTCAGGAGGCTAGAACCAGCAAGCACAATGGAGCTGCTATGATTTGCTTTAAAATTCCACAGCTTTCATAGTGATTTATATTACTTTCTTCTTAATGGAATAAATAATAAATAGTAGCACCTAGATTATTATTTAGAGCACTTAGACCACACTCAAATGTTGTATGATTGCACGCTTAGTGGTCCAACATAAATACATGAGGACTATATATGATTCATTTTCTCTACAGCATTTATAATCCATTTCTTTCTATGTTGAAGATTGTGTCTATTATATCTATTATGGCTGGGTTCCACGTTTTCCATTGAAGATTTTAATTTCTTCACATTCTGAATCAGCGATGCCATAGGCAGGGCAGATGATTTTAGAGGGAAAGTAAGTGTACTCCCTAATTTCCCACCAACTGAGCAATAGTCTAAGAAGGGGGGTTCTGGAATGAATATGCCCAATGATTGATGGCAGCACAATATGCCCAGTTTGGTCTAGGTGTTAGGGAGCCAGACTCTTATCTGGGAATACCAGGTTTGATTCCTCACTCCTCCGTGAAGCCACCTGAGTGACCTTAGGCTAGTCCTACCTCTCTTCTGAGCTCTCCAGCCCCACCCACCTCACAGGGTGTCTGTTGTGGGGAGAAGAACAGAAGCTTTGTCAGCCACTTTGAGTCCCCTTAAATGGGTGAGAAAAGCAGGGTAGAAAAGCCAACTCTTCTTCTTCTTCGAAAGCAGGTAATCTGGTTTGCGGATGACATCAAATTGTTCAGAATGGTAAAACCCCAAAGAGATCTCTGTACATTAGCAGATGGGATTCAGATGGTATTAACAAATACAAAGTGATGAATATCGCAGTTAAAAATCCTCACTTTTCCTGTACTCTAATGGGAGGGGCTGTAGGTCAGTGGTACAGCAAATTGCCTGGAAAGCAGTAGGCTATGAGTTCTATTCCCAAATTCTTCCCAGGAACAGACAATCGCAAACCAGCTCTGTGTCTCTGCTAAGAAAATTGCATAGAGGTGCCCAGGTGATACCCATGCAGTCAACCAGGAGTAATGGTAGATAGTTCAATGAAGATGTTGACACAATGTGCATCTGGAGTAAAAATAAATAAAAAGATGTTACGGATAGTAGGAAATAGTATTTAAAATAAAAATGCTAATATTATCCCTTTATACAAACCAAAGGTGCAATGGCATCTGGAATTATTGTGTGCATTTTTGGTCACTTTGTTTGAAAAGGATATAGCAGAAATGGGAAAGGTCCAAAGAGGGCAACTAAGATTAATAATGGGGTAAAAAAATCTTTCTTGTGAAGAAAGGCTACAGCAGTTGGGACCTTTTAGTATAGAACAGGGAGGAGTGAGAGGAGGCATGACAGAAATACATAAGAATAAGCATAGTTTGGAAAGAGTGGATAGGAGGACATTTGCCTCCCTTTCCCAAAATACTAGGACAAGGGGTCACCCAATGGAATTGAAATCTGGACAAACCAGGACGGGCATAGTTAGACTTTGGAAATCACTGCACCAAGATCTGGTGTTGGCTACCAGAGGGTTGGAAGCATTCATGGAAGTCATGGCAATCATTGGCTATTAGTCCTGATGGCAGAATAAATTTCTCTGTAATTGCAGTCAGTTTACCTCAGAACACCCATTGCTGGAAGACCGTGAACAGAGCAAGTATGAACCCATGGCCTTCTCATGGGCTGGAGTCACATCTAAGGTTCAGTCCAGCTTCAGTCCACCTTCAGAATGAGAGAACACATCAGCAAAGCGACCAGGAGTTTTCTTTCCATATTATCTATCCCAAAGGTAAATTTTCTGAGTTATTTAACCGTGAAAGAAAACTGCTTGTCATTTTGCTGATGTGTTCTCTTACTCTGAAAGCGGATTGAAGCTGGATTAAACCTTTAGTGTGACCACAGCCAAGGTCTTCCTTGTGCAGATGTTTGGCCACTGTGAGATGAGGATTCTGGATGAGATGGGCCACAGGTCCAATCCAATGAGGGCACTTATGTTCTTCTTATATGACCAAGAAAGGTTTCTGTATCACAGGAGTGAACAATTACAACTTCTAACCCCCTGGAAGTATTTACCACATAACACAGTGGGACTGATTTACAAGCACTTTTAGGGAGGGCTGATCTGTAAGAGGTAGATCCTTGGCTCCAGTTACCCATTGCAAAGCCTGCCCCGGGCCATCACCTTAGATTAAATATTGGAGATGGGCTTCCATAATTTTTACTCTGTTGCTTTCATCTAGAATGTATGGGTTCCTTGGTGATAACTCCCTTTGCCATCAGTTGGACTTATTTGGAAATAAATCCCTGTACACATAGAGCTGTCAAGTTGCATTCCTAACCACATTTTGAAGAAAATGCTTATAAATTCAGTGGGGATTTTGTGGTTCTTTCAGCTTTAGTCCTTCCCCTTCCGCAATTGCTACAGAAGAAGATTCTGAACATTATGCATCACTTCATCAAATGTTTCCTTGATGTAGCACCACACAAAAATCCAGCCTAGCTCAGCTTCTGGCAAAGCATTCATAGATGATTAACAAGTACTTGAGCCTAAGGCGTCTTGGCTGGAGAACTTATCTGCATGTGAATGGAAGCTAGAGGATAGGAGAGGTCATGGACTCTGGAGGTGGAAGTGACAGGTGAATGTCTAGGGCTGAAGGAAGAAGGCAATTTGCTTCCTTTTGTTAAGCAAGGGTCATGGGGGAAATGAAAACATTGTTAAAAAAGATTTATTCTAGACTTGCGGTTTTCTTACTAGCTTTGCCCCTGTACTTTCAGGGCTATATGGCAGATAAAAGTTCATCTGGGATTTTTAATCCAGCTTGTACTTGATTATTATTTTTAGCATTTCTGTTTTGCTTATCTTCCAAACAGTGTTACAGGTTCCCCTCTCCTTTTCTCCCTGTTTCCTCCTCACACCCAACTTGGCGAGGTCACTTAGGTTGGGAAGAGTGTCAGACCTAAGATCACCCAGTGAATCTCATAGCTAGGCAGGGATTCATATCTTACTTTCCCAGTTCCTGCTCAAACATGTTTAGCAATTATGTCACTGACTGGCTGCTGAATTAGCCATGTTCAAGTTTCAGACTGCCAAAATCAAGGACCTCAGCCATATTGCTTCTGCCAGGCATGATGTTAGTCCTCTATAAATACAAGAGATGACATATATATTAATAGTATATGTCCAGAGCTTACCACACATACTGTATGATCTACCTGTATTCCTTGCTATTGTCAGACTATCCTTTTCACACCCTAATGGCATAATAGGAATCCTTGGTGCCAGTTCCCCATAAGTGTCTGAATCGTCCAAAATAGTTTGAAAATTCGCCAAATAAGAACTGTGACATTTCTGATATGCTAAGCATGTGGCATCCTAGCTAAGCAGCCAGCAAATGTAAGCACTGGTTTCCTAGCACAAGTAGCAGAATTATGTAAACCACCAATGTCACTTGCAAGGAAGCTAGCTCTGGGCATTTCAAGCCATGCTTCTAGAAGCTTTTGACTACTTTTTGCAAACCTGAGAGGAATCACTCAGTGAGACGATTAGTAGCTGAGGTCAAAAAATACTAAGCCAGCTTATTCTTTATTTATGATCTGTAGTGAATAGTCACAGTGGCATTTGGTGGGCCACTGTGTGCAACAGGATGCTGGACTAGATGGGCTGTGGCCTGATCCAGCAGGGCTTCTCTTATGTTCTTATGTTCTTATGTTCTTAAGTTTGCCTTGGTCAAGGGGGCTTACCGGATTTTTTACTAGATCATGTTCAAATTGGCATAAAAGTATCTTCAAAGTACCTTGTAGATCTATTACTTTAGGCTCCTGGGGACTCCAGTACTGGATATTAGGGGAAGATGGGGGCAGCCCTTTTTACCTCTCAGAAAAGGTATGTTGGGAGTCTGTTTGAAGATGCAATAAAGGCCACATATTAAGAATTGTACTGCCTTCATTGTCACACAGTAGGTGTGATTAAGTGTGCTCACATGTATTGGTTCAACAACCTCACGGTGAACAGATCGCCATGTGTCCTTGAACATTTCCTCGTCTGTTTCTTCACTCAGATCTTTTGAGAAAACCAAGGGCAACCTGCGGCTCCTCACTGTCAGAGAGGTTCCTCGGACCAATAGTGCCACTGGCCCACTGTGTCTCAGTATTCAAGAGACCGCAAGGGCCTTGATTGGATGCTCCACTCTGTCCTCTGGAAATTTTCTCTGAGCATTCAGAAGTCCGTCAAATGTCATAGGCCTCTGGGGTGGACCACCTTAACAAGTCCAGCTCGCTTCCAACAGGGAAGTGCCATTTCAGCACCAAACTTCAGAACAAAGTCTAACTATGACAGAAGATTAATGATACTCCTCGCCCTGCCCCCAGTATCCAGGCCATCATTTCCATTTTTATTTGTATTGCCGCCTTTCCAAAATAAAATTTTGCACAAGGCGGTTTACAACAAACAGAAAACATAAAATACAAAGTAATAATCAAAACATTATAAAAAATACATTATAAAAATTACCCATCGTACAAAACATTGCAAAATAAGCCAAAACACAAACACAAATTGAGGCAGCTGAGGCCGAATGGACTCCAGAGCAGCTGACCAAAGGTCCCAGTCAATTTCCGTTTTTTTATACTGTCCTTGAGGGAGGGTGGGGCACTGGCAGCAAATGCTCAGGTGCAGCAGCCAGCCAGTTCTTCATCCTCCAGCCACAGTTCTTATACCTTGAGGGAAGGTGAGGGGCAGGCAGCAAATGCCCAGGTGCAGCAGTCAACCACAGTCCCCATGGTCCAGGGTAAAATCTGAATCAAGAATATAGCCTAGTGATTATTTTAGGCTGTGATCAGACACAGTGAAAAAATAAGGTGGCTTAGGGAAGGCTTTGAGGTGGGATTGTTCACACACTACTCTGCCCCTCCCCTCTCGTGAACATTCTGTGCTGGAAAAGGAGGATTGGAGAAGGGCTGGGAACACGAGGGCCACACGCTACTGTGGTGCCCTTTTGTTACATCTGAACACAGCCTCAGACCGTTTCAGCAAGGACTTTATGCTGGGATTCTCCAACACCACACCCACTAGCTCAGTCAGAAAGGCTGTTGGGTAGCAGGATGGACTGTATGCAACAGTATCCTCAGTCTGTCAGGCAGAGGGCAGCCTTTGAAGGGGTTTTCTAGTGCCTGAGATGACCATTCTATGGACTGAAATTGGGCTAAGGCAGCAATGAGAAGCCCAGTGAGCAAAGCTGATTAGATCAGACCTTTTGGTGAAGGGCAGGATATAACCTTCCTTCCTCCTTTCCTTCCTTAAGTAAATCTTCCTTAATAGTAGAAAAGTTAATGGGGAAACTCCAGAACTTCAAAATGAATTACAGCGGCTGTATCGCTTCAATGCTGGCCTCTAATTCTTCTTCTTGTGCCCTAAAACTTTAATGACTTTTAAGTGCTTCCATGTGCCCTCACACCCCTTTGGAGTGCTGAGGAGGTGGGCAGGCCTCAATGCACCACCAAGCCAGTGTGACAGCTGGAGACATGCTCAGCATTTGGTGAATTTATATAGTAAGAACTGAAGTTTCTGTTAAGTTCCCATCTAACCAGTTCTCTGCTGCCTCCTATAGTCAGAAAATAATACTCCAGATTTATCCATTCTTCGTTTTCTGGCTGGTAAATAAGACTCCATAAAATTATTTTTCTTTGTTTTTAACCAGTGCTGAATCCAAAGAAGATTTGCCATTTCAGGTGTGTTAAATTACGCAGAAGGTGAGCGATGGAAAACAAAAGATTTCCAGGACAGGGCTTCCCTTCTTTCTCAAGCTTCTTTGCTTGCATTACTTCAGAGCTACTATTCAAACCTTATTTAACTCCTGTTGAAATTTCTGTAATCAAACGGGGAAAGAGGACAAGGCTGTTGCCTGTTTGCACAGGAGGGAACTGGGAACAGCTGCAGGTTAGTGCAAGTGCAGGATTCGCCATCCTTTGCTTGTCATGGTCAGATCACTTCCGGTGGAGGACTGGTTATCAATAGGTTCACCACTCTGTTAGCAAGGTTGGTTTCTTGTTAGATTCCTCCACCCCCAGAGGCTGATGGATTTTTAAGGGTCCAGAGTGATTTCTGAGCTGGTATGGCTGGTATTCCTACAAGAGCCTCAGCTACCTTTAGGACTGGAGAGATAATAGTTGGTGTGATTACTTCTAGGTGTCCTTCTTCTCTAGTTCCCCAAGAACTGAGGCCTCTAAAGCAAATGGAATGACTGAGGAACAGGAGCGGAAGAAAACTTTAATACAGAGCCCTTTCTGCACTGGTACTTATTTTAGATTATATCTCAGAATAGGGACCTGCCATCTGTATGCCAGTGCACCCTATGCCAGTAATTTGCACCAGCATGCAGACAGCTTGTCTGTGTTCAGAGATACAATCCAGAAAAGGGCCCAGTGCAGAAAGGGCCCTGGCCGGCACTTATTGGCCTGTGTGGTTGTGGTGCAGGAGGCAAAGAAACACTTCTCCTCCCCCTCCATCATATCATCTTAGGGTCACCCATGGAACTATTTTTGGATGATGTGGGGTCTTTTAGACTTTTGCTCAGAACAACTCTCAGGAGAACCTTTTGATAGCCCACCATGCTGCTTTTGCTAGCCTCTTGGCTGAGACGTGCCATGAACTGAACTCCACAAGTAATGGACGGGCGTCAATGGGGGTGCCCTGTCTGGTTCAGTTTTATTGAACAAGTTTCCATTTTTGAATGGAGTCAGTGATGTGCTTGGTCAAGAACAACCAACCACTTCTACACTTGGCCCTTCTCTGTTATGGCTGACCAGATCTAAAAGGAAACGGCTCTCTGTTTGTGTCCGCAAAGTTATAAATGCCTCGTTGAGAGTGAGACTGGTGTCAGTGTCTCTTAAAAAGGCTGTGATTTAATCACTCCTGAAGAAATCTAATCTAGATCAACAAGGTATTAATAACAATAGGCCTTTGGCAAGGTGCTTGAGAAAGCAAAATCTGATCTACTCCAAACGCTCTTGGGTATGACTTGTGTTTGGGACTGATCCTGTCTTGGTTGTTCTGTGGAGTGATGTTTGTTGAGAAAAGGAGAGGGGAACACAACTATGTTGTTCTCTTAGACCTCTCAGCTGTTTTCTAAAACTTTCTGGATTAGATATTGGAGAAACTGCTTGGCAGTGGTTCTGCTTCTACTTGGATTGCCAATTTTGGTAGATGGTGATGGAGGAACACTTATTGTACTTTTATTTCCTCATTGTGCTTTAACATCTACATGAAACCACTCAGGGAAACCATCTGAGGGTTAGGCTTGAGATGCCATCAATGTACAGATGTTGTTGGGTACCACCAAGTTATGGCTGACTCCTGGCTGACTGCGCGGGCACCTCCAAGGGCATCTCTATGCAGTTTTCTTGGCAGAGATATAGAACTGGTTTGCCACTGGGGATTGAATGAGCAGCCATTTACTTTCCAGACTGCTTGCATTACCAGTGTGAGTGAGCTATAGCCCCTTCCATGCATATGCAGATGATACCTATCTTTTCACCAGATCAAGTCTGTAGATGCCCTAAATCAGTGCTCGGGTTCTAGGCCAGGCTGAGGCATGTGGCTGTCCCAGGAAAGCTGATAATTTGGTGCTTTAGGGGTATTTGAGAGGAGATGCTGCATAGGGAGGAACTTCAGAGTAGCCATTTGAAAGCATGGAGAAGCTGCCTATCTAGAATACAGACAGTGTGCTTCTTCGACTCATATGGTATCACAGCACAAAACTGAGATACCATTGGGCAAACAACAGCTGGTGGCTTTGCTCTGAATAGCTGTTCCCAAATATTTGCTAGAGGAGGGGCAAAAGGGGAGCAAGTTGCTTCCTTCTGTAGGTTCTAGGGAGAAGGAGCACAAATAATTTCCCTGAAGGCTAGTGCTTTCTCCTCCTTGGCCAGCCATGTAGATAATCACACCTTTTCTGGCCATGCAAATATAGTAGAGTTTCCTTTGGGTGCCGCTCTGCTTTAATTCTGCAGAGATATTACTTTCATCCAGTCAGCTGCGGGCAGGTTAAAGTAATGGTTCCACATGACAATAATTCTATAATGAAATTTCATGTGTTTAATTAAAAATGACTTGAAACGGTGGGGGTGTAAGACATTATGGAAGGAACATAGAACTGAGAAGTGGCTTGTATGTGTCCATTCCATCTTTGGTCTGCTCCAAAATTGCTTCCTTCCATCTTGGAGCTGTTGCTTGTCAGTTGATAAACGGTCAGGAAAAGGGAGTGAGGCCTCCTCAACTTCCCTTTCCTAAAATGGCTTCTTATTTAAAAAGGAAAATATTGCTGATGTTCTCCAATGTACATTTTGGTGTATGATGCAATTAGCCTCTGAGGGTGTGTTCCCATTCAAGATTTAAAGACCTTTGAAATCATTTTGAGCGCTTGCCATTCCCAAAGTTTTAAAGGAACCCGCAGTTTCTGAGGATTAAAGGTCCCCAAATGCGGATTATCTATACTCGGATCAAAAGAGGCCTTGTTGCTGGATTTAGAAATACTCCACACTATTTAGCAATTGGAACGCAAGCTGGTTTTTTTTGAGGGGGGGAACCATGCTTTAGGGGCATTCTCCTCAGTTTCCCTTGACCCAATGAGAAGGCCTGATTTGTAGTCCCCTCTTCCCCAGGTTCTTCATTATGGGCTAAGGAAATCTACTGCCGAGTGAAAGGGGAGAGGAAGGAAGTGCCTGATTTCAATAAGAGGGACTTGCTGGCAGTGATCAGACTTTAG
>MTQE01002560.1:6506032-6518701 GCA_014337955.1 Aspidoscelis marmoratus | reverse complement strand
GAACCGGATGCAAACGCGAATTTGCCTGTTCCCATTACTTTCAGCTTTATTGCGTTCAATCCGGATTCTGAGGATCATACGTGGCTGCCCTGCCCTCTTTCTCCTGGCATGAATGCACCACCCATAAGAGACCCCTTCAGGGAGCCTAGCTGGGTGTCTGGGTGGCTGCTGCTTGCCTGGATGGAAGAAAAATGGCAGCAGACAGCCAGAAATTCTTTCTGCTTCTCTCCTCATTCCTCAGGGCATGCAGCAGCAGCAACTCAAGCCCGCTTTGCAGCCACAGCCTTTAAAACAGAACCTCCAGCTGCTTTCCTCCCTCCCTTTCCCTTTCTAAAGGTCAGAACTTTCAGAATTGTGCAAATTTACAACATTGTTATAAGGTGTGAAGTGGGTGGATCGCTACAGTGTAGCTTTAAGGAGTGGATTTTTATCGTGGCTGTTTTGAGGGGTGGATTTTTTTCAATGAAATCACTATCTTTGGAAGCAAGCTATTGGGGGAGGGAAACCCTAAACACGAATTCTCATCCCTTAACACTGTAGGGTCCCCACAGTAAAAAATGTAAAACGTTTCAAGCGCATGAACCAGAGTGAGACCTGTTGAAATGAGGATTAACATTTACAACACTTTGGGGCGATTTAACATGCGTAAAGCGTGTTAAGCCAAACTGACGTGGGGTCTGCAAGGATTGAAAATGGTTTGAATTCGAAATAAGCTTGCCGTGGTGATTCACCCAGTGTTGGTTAATATGTGCTTAATCCACTATGGCTATGCTCATGCCTAAATTTTATTCCATCTTCATGCCACTTTCAGAATGAGAGAATACATCAGCAAAGTGACAAGCTGATTTCTTTCAGCCATTTTCTAACTCAGAAGATCCACCTCTGAATTAAATAATGTGGCAAGAAAGTGACTGTTCATTTTGCAGAATGGGTTCTTCCATTCTGAAAATGGACTGGAAGTGAATTAAAACTTACCTGTGAACACAGTCTATGTTTGGGTGGGTCTGCATGGAATTACAACTTTATAATACAGTGGTACCTCGACATACAAGTGCCCTGACATACAAGTGTTTTGAGATACAAGCCGCTGAGCGAGTGATATTTTGCTTTGAGATGAGAGCAAGATTTGAGATACGAGTATGTAAATACAGTACAGTACATAACAAAAACAACTGAGGTGGTGTTTTGGGAGCTGGAATGGATTAATGGGAAAATTGCTTTGAGATACAAGCGATTTGACATAAGAGCAAGGTTATGGAACAAATTAAACTCGTATGTCAAGGTACCACTGTATCTCACTTGCTATTTGCTCAACCTGTTCCCAAAATGACGCTATATCTTACCTTATAGATGGTGTCACCACCATTGTTGCCATGGCCATCACACATGTATGTGCAGGGGCTGAAAAAGATGGCTGTCCATGCACTTCAAGGTATCTTGCTCTGGTGAAGTATCCGGTGAGCGTATCACTAAATTGCTTATAAACACCGCTATGCCCTGTGCTTTCTATCCAACAAGTGATAGTTCTGGAAGTTTCTGGGATTATCCCTTGTTAGTGAAAGATGTGGCCGGTGTCTGGAGTTGACCCCATTCTAGCCTACAGTCCCCATGATTCCCAAGTGGTCTCTCATCTAAGTACAAACCAGGCCAACATTGCTTGGCTCTGCCTAAATGTGGAGGCTTATTGTATAAGCTGTATTGTGTTTTTACCTGTAATAGTCATGATAGCGATGTTCGAGGCCAGAGATTGGTAGGAGGAGACTTGGGATCTGCTGCTGTTTCTCAACTCTAGGAGGGAAAAGTAAATATGGGGGCAGATGGAGTGTCACTGAACCATTGTGATAAAGTCTGCATGCCTTGTAGAGCAAGTTCTTTCGAAACCAAGGGAACTCAGAGGGGCTATTTAAATCTCTGTACCCAGCCAAGTTTCAAAGTCCCAATGTGAATCTAACATCTACTGTGCATCAGTCTTCAAGCCATGGGGACAACTGTGCACCTCTGGGCCCTGGCTCTGCTTGCCCTGTCACCTCTGGTCATTTCTTATCCGTAAGATTTCTATTTCTTGTTTCTCTTTCCTTGACCAGTTTAGCAGGGGAACATGAGTACTGTACACTTGAAATGAAAGATGGTGATAGTAAGCTCTTCTTGCTATGTATGCAGGGGGTATTAGGTGAGATTTTCAGGAATGAGATCCTGAAACTGTGTGATAAGTTCAGTGGGGACAGTACTCTTTCCAGCTTATCCATGTGAAAGAAATGTCAGCCGTGGTCACACCTTCACTTTAAAACTTCTTCAGTCCATCTTCAGGTCTGACTGCTCATACCTTTTTATTTCTGTCTGGTTCATCTGTGGACTTTCCACAGATAGTACTGAAAGGTTGGGAGCAATCAGACCTGAAGGTGGACTGAAGAAGGTTTAGAGTAAAGGTGCAACCACAATGGTCCTTTCAGTTAAATGGACTAAACTCCAAAGGAACCATGTTTATAGCCTTAGTTTTCTTTGGCCTAGAGATTACTAGAAATTTATGAAATCTCTGCATGTTTACTGTTTGTAAATAAAAATACCCAATAAACTGACAAGTAAAAATGAAATGAAACCAAAGAAGCACTTTCTTCTGCAGGCAAAAGAAATTCATCTCATGGAAATTAGTCTTGGGCAGGCACAGGTTCCTCATAAGCCCACCTGAATGGGCAGTGAAGTACCATCTACATCAGCAGTTCTCAACCTTCCTAGTGCCGTGACCCCTTAATGGATTTCCTCATGTTGTGGGGACGCCCAACCATGGGGGCAGCGCAGCTTGGAGGTGGGAGGGAAGGGTGGTGGGAGACTCATCGCGACCCCTCTGAAAGGGCAGTTCAACCCCCAAAGGGGTCCCGACCCCCAGGTTGAGAACCACTGATCTACATGAAGCTGATTAGAGATCCAATCTGGGATGGAAGGTGGAGGATCCATCTCAGCAGTGAGAGAGCTTTGGACAAACATCCAAGGCCAGGAACGCTGCTACTGCTGAACTTTCATTTGTAACAGTGGGGTTTTCAGGTGGACTTATGGCAGTGCATGGTGGTGAGGAGTGGAATTTCCAGGGATGGAAGTGGTGTCAGGATAGTTCTTCCTGCTTTCAGATTAGGCTGCTCCTGCTTTGTGTTCCAGAAGAGGATAGAGTGGTTGGCTGTTCCACTCCCTGGCTGGCCACTAGAGTGCTGTTGCTGGTCATCTTCACAAAGCCTTTAAATGGGCTGTGAAAGGACTAAATTATTTATGAGAGCTGGACATTCACATGGAAAACCACTGAGCCTTCAGGGTGCCCTTTCTGGAGATTCCACATCACAGTGAAAGGGAAACAGGAGCCTCCTTACCTAGCCTCTCTCCTTCTTCTCTTGTAACCTGGAACTGTAGCTTTGTAGTGAGTCTTTGTTTTCAGGAGGCTTTTTAGGTAAGGATAAGGGGCAACTGTATGGGAGAAAAAGGAAGTGGAGGAGTTTTCCCCACCAGAGGTACTGTTAGGCATCATTCCTGGCTTGTTTTACACACAGAGAATGAGAGCAACAGTGAGTAAACAAGTGCCCATCACAGGTTCCTTTTTTTTATTTAAACAATTATTTTCTTCCTTCTTTTATTTATATTATGCCTGCAGGTGCTGGGAATGGGGAGTGGATGGCAACAAACACCTAGCCATCTGTGGTCTAGGGAATGGATGGAGTTCCTCAGAAAATCAAGAAGCCCAGAATTTTCCATGAACCTGGGGAATACTTGGGACAAATTCTGTCAAGAGCCCTTATGCTCTTCTTTTCCATAGGAATAAGAAGGCTTGGAGTGGCTGTAGCTCAGTGGTAGAACAAGCTGCTTGGAAAGCAGACGGTTGCCGGTTTGATCCCCAGCCTCTTCCTGGAGGTAGGGGATGGAAAGCCATGCAGTCAACCAGGGGTCAGAATGATAGTCACAAGTGATTAGAGCAGAACATAAGAACATGACATCCAAGGACAATTACATCTTTCAGGTTGTGGGGACAAGCAGGATGCTTCTAAGGCCATTTGCTGTGATTCAAGAGCAGGAAAAGGTTTGCCCTCGTCTCTGCTTGAGATGCCCATGGGCAGTTGGTGGGCCACTGTGTGTGTGACAGGATGCTGGATTAGATGGGCTGTGGCCTGGCCCAGCAGGGCTCCATCTTGGGTGTGGCTCCCTCTGCAACTGCACATGGATCAGTGCCATCGCCATGACAACACTGATGCTCTGCACAGTCACCGAGGGCAGCAGAGCTGCCAGTGCACTTGCGCGACAACTCTGTTGACCTCCTCGTCCAGCAGAAGAGTGAATGCTCCACAGCTGGACATGTCAGGTAAGCTTTGGGGGAAGGTTGTGGAACACAATTTTGTGCTCCACACATAATCAACAATTAAGCAACTTCTGGGAAGGAAGGGAGCACCTGGAGGCTGTAACAGCCTCCTTTAGGTGTGGATGTCCTTCCCCAGATGTTGCCTAATTGTTGACTACAAGCCGAAGTGTGAATTGGCTTCTTATGTGCTTGCTTCCAAATATCTCCTGGCCCATAGAGCATGTGAGATATCTCCACATTCTTTTCTCTTTCAGTCACTATCTGGTGGTCATTCCTGCTGTTCTGCATCATCCCAATACTGAAAAATTCTGCATATTTATAGACTCCCCAGAAACTGTCCACCTAACAGTAACACTGCATATGAGTATTAAGAACCATACTTTGATAGAGCAGGACTTGGAGAAGACAAAGACATTTGAATGCATCAATTTCCAGGCAAGTTTGTTTTCAGATTGTTTCTTCTTAAGAAGGCCATGGGAGGAAAGACTTTGGAAAGAGATTACTGACTGATGGGGCTTTCAGCCCATCCTGAATTGCCCTGGAAAATCATAGTGCTTGGTCTGTTTACAACCAGCAAAAATGTTGCAATTCTGGTAAAGGAAATGGCTTTTCCTCCACACATTCTGGTGCTGTTATGGTTTTAATATATTCATTTTATATGTTTACTGGTTTTTTGTCTTGTAACTTGCCCTGAAACCTTTGGGTATAGGGCGAGATAAAAGTCCAAACAAGCAAACAAATGAATAAAGGGTTCTTAGTTTTTTATTAATTTTATCAGATTTCTTGGTGTACTTTGTATAAGAGATGTTCAGTATGCCTCAAAGTTGGGCAGATGCTGAAGAATGGACTATATTTACATAACTGGCATAACGTCCAATATTTCTTTATTTAGATGCATCTCAAAGCAGTTTATGGATTAACAGAGACCATATACATTTTAAAGCTTTACTTTCTCAGCTGAATTTCTTTATTTAGTCACTTTATAAATATCTTGCTTGTAAGAACCTGCCCAGCCACAACCAAGGTGCATGAACTGGTTGGCAGGGTATGCAAGAGATCAATCTAAAGCCAAATGTTACAAATTCTGAAGCTTGTAAAATGGAGTCTCAAATGAAGCAGCGATGTTTGCTCTTCCCTAATCTTGTTGTCTGCTTAAAAACTACTGGTTTTCATCTTGCAGTTCCCTTCAAACCTGGGCTTTCTGTGTGCTAGCCCTATCCCTCCTGAGTCTTTGCCTCCCACTGTATTTTTCTTATGCCTAATGCAAACTTTTTTTAAAAAATCTATTGCCTATGTTTGTGGTTTGTCTGCATTTCTTATCCCCCCCATTTTTAATATTGCTTATAGGCTGCATTCACACATCAGAGACACTGGGCCACCAAAGCAGAGATGTTTGCACTCGCCTCTGCAACAGGGTGTGAGATATCCATAGGTCTTGCACCTTATCACTAGGGATTGTCACGAATATTCCAAACATTCAAAATTTGATCAAATTTGTTCGAATTTGGACATTCAAGTTTGAATCGGATGTCTATACATTTAAATTGAAATGTTCAAGCAAATTTTGAATATTTGAATCTATTTGTGTGAATTATTCAGACATTCGTATGTGTACAGATACATACCCGTATGCATCTTTCCCGCATCTGTACGTATCCCATACGCATTCGTACGGATCCGTACAGGACGAAAATGGGATGCATATGGGATAAATATGGGATGCCCACAGATGTGTATGGATGTATACGGGCACATATGAATGTTGTCAACATTCGTATTTGCAAATTCAGATAAAAATTCTCATGAATATTTTCGAATGCATTTGAATCAGATGTGAATATATTCAAATTTTATACATATCAATTCAAATTTTTGGATATTCAATTAAAATAGAATTGAATCCTGAAAATTGTATTTCTGCACACCCCTACTATCCACTCACCGTATTCAAAGGTGACAACTGGGATTCAGAGCTGAGTTATCTGCTTTGAAAATGAAGGCCCACCGTTGTGCTGGAAGAGGCTCCAGAAGTGGGCATTTCCTAGTGTTCTTTGATTGTAAAGCACTGAGTACATGTACAGCGATATAGAAATCAACTAACAACAACAACAACAATAATGAACAACAACACCTAATCAGCTTAATCAGCTTAAACACCTAATCAGCTTAAGCCATTCCTGGATAGAGACGACCTGGCAACGCGCTCTACATGGGGCTACCCTTGAAGACGGTCCGGAAGTTGCAGTTAGTGCAAAATGCAGCGGCCAGGGTGCTGACTGGAACAACTAGCTGGACACATATTACGCCAGTTTTAAAAGAATTGCACTGGCTGCCAATTCACTACCGGGCCCAATTCAAGGTGTTAATTCTGACCTATAAGGCCCTAAATGACTTGGGCCCCAGATATCTAAAGGAACGCCTTCTCCCATACCGTCCTGCCCGTGCCTTAAGATCTGAAGAAGATGCCCTCCTGGTTGTTCCACCACCTCCGATAGTTTGTTATTTAAATTAAATGGGAAATGAAATACAAATGTTTTACATGATAAATAACGAATGAGAGAGTGAGGGTGTACAGGGGACAAAGCGAGGAAACATCTCATCCTTCCTGTTGTCTTACCCTCCTCAAACATCCTCACTTTTACTCTGTATGGAACTGCCGGTGAACTATTATTGCAATTTTGAATCATTTCCACAGACTTGCTATATATGGAGATGACTGCTATTTGCTGCGACCCTTTGGATATATTATGAGTAGAGATGTGCATGAATATTACTAACATTCGAAATTTGGCCAAATACGGACATTCAAACTCAAATTGAATGTTACGATATTTGTATGCTAACATTTCTTTTACTTTACTCTTTGATTTATACCTCACCCACCCCACAAGTGGGCTCTGGGCAGCTCGCAATACAAATATAAAATACAGGATAATGCAATACAGCATACAACATGAATTATGTAAAATCAAAATCAAAAATAGTATTTAAACAATTTAAACAGTCGTAAACCCCAGCTATCCCCCTCTGTGGCAGAGTATAGATTTCCACACAACAAACATAAAACACCAGCACAGCTCCAACGCAAACAAATTCATGTCCACAAGGACAGCATTACTAAAGACTACAGAAAGAGCAAGGCCAGTCTGAAGCTAGCCAGAAGCTAGCCAAAAGCCCGATGGAACAACATTTGAACAAATACAAATGTTTCTGGACATTTGTACAAATAGTTTGGACGTTCGTTAAGCTGGGGAAATGCATCAGATACGTATCTGTTTGTATCAGAGATGTATCTGTTCATATGCAGATACGTATTTGTTCATATCTGATATGTATTCATTTGTATCCGATACGTATCAAATTTGTATTGAATAGAATTTTACCAGATTTGAACGCAATCTATTTGTACAAATACGGATTTTCAAACATTCAATTCATTTTGAATCAAATGCCAAAAAACATTCTGGCACATCCCTGGTTATGAATTATGAATTCAGCAATATCGTGAAATCCATTAACGTTATATTGGTATAGTCTCAAAGTTTATGACATATGGTTTAAGAAGTACCTGCTGTTTTCAGCTCTTGTCCCTTCTTTCCTTACCAACAATCACTCTTTTCTCTTTCTAGGTCCCAGCTTTTGTGGCTAAGGAAAAGTTGCATGTTCTAATTGTAAGTTCTGCAGCAGCGCTCAATAATTTATTTTGTAAGATGTTTTGGATTAGCAGAATAGAAGAGCATGAATGTGGGATTTTAGAAATGTCTCAAGAAGCAGGAAAGAAACTTTGGGAAACAACAGTAAGAAAGGAGAAGGAACTTCAAAAGAAGTTGCTCAGAGAGAGAGAAAAGAAGGGTATTTGCATGCACATGCTTGTAATAAAAGGATACAGATGAGTCCTTGGCTCCACACTTTTGCTATTGAAGGTTCTATTTTGACACAGAAGTAGCTGTTCCTCTTTCTATGTTGCAAAGGATGAAGAAGTTGCAAGCGTGCATGTTCTAATCCAGAAGGGCGACAGTGTGAGTTTTGAGGGGCAGAAGAAAGTGCTGGTCCGACATGCTTACGTGAGGAATATCATTGCGACAGACAAGCCATTTTATAAACCTGGAGAGAGAGGTACGTGCAAGTAGCCAGAAGAATCTGTGATCCTTTAGGGAGTGATCATGCCACATACAGTGGTACCTTGACATACGAGTTTAATTCGTTCCGTAACCTTGCTCTTATGTCAAATCGCTCGTATCTCAAAGCAATTTTCCCATTAATCCATTCCAGCTCCCAAAACACCACCTCAGTTGTTTTTGTTATGTACTGTATTTACATACTCGTATCTCAAATCTTGCTCTCATCTCAAAGCAAAATATCACTCGCTCGGCGGCTTGTATCTCAAAACACTTGTATGTCAGGGCACACTGTAGTCTTGCAGTTAGCCTAAAATGGGCAAGGGTGGTCCTGATCAGCCCAACCCAGATGAACTCAGAAGAATCTCTTCAGGTGAGCACAGAGTAACAATAGGAACAAGACCTGCATTACAGATGACAATGCTGGAGGGTGAAAATGTGACAGATTTTTAAAATATAGCAACATGAAACGAGAAATTAAGCAAGAGAAAAAGAATGGAATAACACTAGTTAGTCTTAAAAGAAAAGTTTCTGTTGGGAATATAATATAATGTGTGTTTGCTTTTCAGTGAACTTTCGCGTTTTAAGACTGAATGAAGATTTTAAGGCCATTGATGAACCAGTGAGTATAAATGTTATATGACGTGAAGTCTAAGAAAAGGAAAAGGAGTATTTTATAGCATTATTTTATGTAATGTTCATAAAAGAGGAGGGTTCCAAAATGGTCCTGAGTCAGACCTTGTACTTGAAACCATCTTTAGTGGAAGTACTTGGAGCCATATCTTGGAACAGAATTGCCTTAAAGTACTCTTTACCCTGAAGGAACATGCTGAGGCATTCTTGTGAGCAGGAAATCCTTGAATCCATGGAAGATTCATGATGTTCCTTCTCACTTGTAGCAAAATTTCAACTACCAGGGTAGAAGCTTTTCTGGGGGGGCGGTAATATATGCTGCTGTTGCTGTCACTACCACTGCCTCTAGATTAAAAAAAAAACACCTACAGTACCTTTTTTCTTAACAAAAAAGGACAGAAAAGGCTGTAGGTGGTTGGGAAATGACAGAAGACATAACAGTCCTTCCCTTGTCAAGTTTCTGCCCTTCCCAGGGTGTGATTATACAGGGCTTGTTTGGGGTGACGATTTACAAAGGATTGCCCCATCTGTGGATGCAGAAAAAACCCTGCATTCACACATTTTTTAAAATAGGCAGCTAAAAGTGTTCTTCCTTGCTTCTTCTCATTATATCACTTCCGTTCTTGCCTCCCATTGGCCATTGCCAGCCAGACTCTCCATGGCCCCAGTTGTTTAGCCATCTCTGGCATCTGTTTCCAGGTTTTTGTTACCTGTAGGAGCTGTGTAGCTTTCCGTCTCATCTGACCCAAACTGCCAGTTGCTCCGAGATCTATTACTTTGGGGCTGTTTCTGCACTTATCCTGCTAAATCCAGATTAAGGAGGACCATGTTCTTGGGGAATTTGATCCATTGTGTTCCAGATCTATTTGGAGACCCCAAATGTTCGCATGGGCGCTTAACACCTAATGACAGTGGGTGCTAAAGAAGGGGTGCACTTTTCTACATGGTGATTAGGCTCGAGGAAGACCTTCTGCTGGTGGCACAATGTGATTGGCCGTGCATATGCCACTCAGGGGTCACTTCGGCTAGGCTCGCCCACGGACCCCATTGGCTCGATACTTGTGCAGAAGCACGCTCTGCAATTCGGTCTTCGTGTTGGGAGACTGGATCGAAGACACTATTTACGGGGGTCCACTGAGAATCTGGATCTACAGACCTGAAGACCCCATTAGGACTGGAATCGGGAAGCAGTTGTGTGGATAATGTTTCCCTCATGGGGTCATCCATAAGGAAGGTAGGTAGAGGATCCATTCTGCATGGGTCCCTATCGGGTTCCTGCTGGGGTCTTAATGGGTACTTAATGGGTACTTCTAGTGACAGTGGAAAAACACCCTTTGACTGTTCTCTGTGGAAGGGGCACACAAGTCTTGTCTTTGGAATGAAATAAAGGCTGCGTCCCCAAAAGACTTATTTGTCTCTCTACTGTCCCTCTATTGAAGTGGACTTTAAAAGTGCCATGCAAATCAGGAATAAGCGTCCACATGAGGCTCAGCAAAATGCACATTTTTAATGTATCTTCCGTCCCCATGGGAGCAGTGTTTTCTTTGCGTGCATCTTTTTCTCCCTCCCCCTGTTCTTGCTGATAGGGTGCCAGTGGGAATGGGGAGGGACTGCACTCAGCGCGGCCACAACCAGGAAGACAATCCCTGACAAGTCCAAAGGAAAAATAGCCGTTGGTTCTCTGTTTGTCTCCCAGATCTTCCGCCCCCCCAAAATGGCTTCTCGTGCCGGCAAACATTCACTCTCACCACTTTCCCTGTTATCGCTGTCAAAATCCACCCCTTATCCACCCACTTCACACCTGATAGTGATTGCAACAATAGTGCAATTCGGCATGATTCTGGCTCTTTAGTTCTGAGCTTTAGAAAGGGAAGCTGCTTGTGTTACTGCTGTGTGTGCAGGCGGCAATCCCTGTCCCTTTTGCCACGGAGCGTCCCCAAGGTAAATGTTGTGAGGAAAACCCGCAACTTCCAAAAAGAGCGCTGAAAGTCTTATTTAAAGGGCACTTTTTTTGTTGCGCGTTTCCCTTGTTTTGTAGCGCTGGAAGCTCGTTCAAAACCCTGGCATGGGGGTGCTCAGAGGCAAAAGAAGATTTTTAGCACACTTTAAATTGCTTGGGGATGCACCCAAAGCTTTTTTTAAAAAAAATCCATTTGTCCCTTCATTCCAAATTTGCCCTGGGGTTGCCTCTTTTACCCTGTGTGATCACACCCTCAATGTATTTCAGATGGAATGAGAACTGCAAGATTTTTTAATAGGAGGCTATTACATAAATAATCTGTACACTTAGTTTAAATGAACACACAAAGCTGCTTCAAGAGTTGGGAAGGTGGAGCAGTGTGCCATAGGACATCTGAGCAAAGTTAGGACTCTCTTCCTTCTCACGGGATGTTGGGAGCTGACAAAGGAGGGGTAATGGCAGTGTGAGATAGAAGAGGGGGCTGAAGTGACAGGAGACTGGGGAGGTTGTCCAGTTTCATGCCCCACCTGGAACAGATTCTCTTCCTTAGCTTGACTTCATACCAGGTTTATGGTTGATTTGTAGAATATTGGGGGACCTGGAAGTTATAGTTGTTCATAAAAGGCTAATTTTATACTTTTCTCTCCATGTCCCTGTCATTTGCAGATCGATTTGATAAAACTGATCGTGAGTAATAATTATGATTTTCCCATTGCTATAGTTGTTTCTGCTGCATTGTCCATTCTGCTTTTTGAGAATTTGGAATTTAAAGATCTATAAAATGTAAACTGTAGTGAAAGTAGTTGAATGTCAGACTGTAAATACATATTTTTCATGAGCCACAACAGAAAGGCATTGGGATCTAATTTGGGAGGCTCTGGGCCACTGTGGGAGTGAACAAAGTGGTGAGCAGACACCACATTCCTTGGCACAGCTCCTAGAAAACTACTACAAGCAGTGCTTCCATTTGCAGCACCAAGACCCATGGTGGGTCTCCCTTCAGAGGACTGAAAATGGCACCAGAAGTTGGACACTTTCAGTCTACAGAAGGCCTCTCAGGAAGGATTCTTGGCCTTCAAGGCACTTTCCCTTGGAGACACCCTGTCCTTGATGAGATTGTAATGAGGTTGCGAAATTTGGGGGTGCTCTTGGACTCTGCACTGACAGTCGAAGCTCAGGTGGAGGCCCTGACCAAGAGTGCCTATTCCCAACTATGGCTGGTGCATCAGTTGAAGCCCTTTTTGGACAGAGATGACTTGGACACAGTTATCCATGCTCTAGTAACCTCCAGATTGGGCTGTTGTAATGTGCTTTACATGAGGCTGCCCATGAAGACGGTTCAGAAGGTGCAGAATGCAGCTGCTAGACTGCTGACTGGGACAGTTGGCTGGATGCACATCACACTGGTCTTAAAAGAGTTGCATTGGCTGCTGATTCACTACCTAGCCCAATTTAAGGTGTTAACTTCTACTTATAAGGCCCTAAATGACTTGGCCCCCAAATATCTAAAGGAACGCCTTCTTCCATATCAACCTGCCCATGCCTTAAGAACTGGAGGGGAGGCCCTCCTGGTTTTCCCACCACCCTCAGTAGTAAAAGGAGTGGGCACCCAGGAGAGGGCCTTC
>MTQE01002560.1:6474976-6488073 GCA_014337955.1 Aspidoscelis marmoratus | reverse complement strand
AGTAGCCTTAGGACACCTGTTTTGAAGGAATTCCTTTCAGATGACTTAAAGTTGATTCTTTGGCACTTTGGAAGCTGATTTTCCTCATGCATCATTTAAAACCACTTACTGAAGTAAAACCATGAAGCTGTTCCTCTAAGAAGTGGAGGTGGCCTCTAAATAATGCATTTATTTTTAAATTCACCGTGTCAAACAAAACACAATGAAGTCTTGGCATTACACAGGTAGGCAGGTTGGTTGGTTGGTTGATTTTTGGCTGTGCAACAAAAGTGAAAACTGGTGTTGTTTTTTCAATAATTCTTTCTCATGCTTCCCCGCTCTTTTTCTGATCTAGCACTGAAAGGCACCTTCTCACTTAACCTTCCCATAAATTCCGATTTGGCTCCCTCTGTGAGGCTTCTAATATATGCAGTATTTCCTGATGGTGAGGTGTCGGCTGATGTGGACGTGTTCACAATAGAGAAATGCTTCAAGCATAAGGTTGGTGAGAAAGAAAGGAAAATGTTTAGCTCCTTTTCACCATCTACTTTCCTGTTACTATGTTTCTTTTTCCATCAATCTCCCACAAAGGCCGCATCCCCATTATAAGCTTAATCCAGTTTCCCCAAACCGAAATAACAGAACCAGATGCAAACGCGAATTTGCCTGATCCCATTACTTTCAGGCAGAATCGCATTCAATCCGGATTCTGAGGACTCAAGGGGGGACTCAAGTGGCTACTTTTTAAAAGCCGCTTTTCAGGGCTGTCCTGCCCTCTTCCTCCTGGCGTGAACGTGCCACATATAAGGGACCCCTTCACGGAACATGGCTGGGTGGCTGCCGCTTGCCTGGATGGAGGAAAAATGGCAGCGGGCAGCCAGCAATTCTTTCCCCTCCTCTCCCTGTTGCCCAGGGCACGCAGCAGCGGCGGCGGCAACTCAAGCCCCCTTCACCCATCACTGTCATAGCCTTTAAAACATTCATACATCTCACCCAAACTTCGGCTGCTTTCCTCCCTTTCCCCTTCTTTAAAGGTCAGAACTTTCAGAACTGCAAGATCGTTATCAGGTGTGAAGTGGTTGGATTGCTACAGTGTAGCGGCTGCTGCTTTAAGGGGTGGATTTTACAGTTTGCTTTGGAAGAAAGCTATTGGGGGAGGGAAACTCTCATCCCTTAACACGGAACGGTTCCCACAGTAAAAAATGTAAAGCGTTTCAAGTGCACGAACCGGAGTGAGACCTGTTGAAATGAGGATTAACATTTACAACGCTTTAGGGCGATTTAACACGCGTAAAGCGTGTTAAGCCAAACTGATGGGTCTGCGAGGATTGAAAACTATTTGAAATCGACATAAGCTTGTAATGGGAATACGGCCAGAATATGTGCACTGAAATTTTCTGTTATCAGTTCTTGTGGTCTTGGGTCTATGATCCTTTCTTAATCCCTCTTCATCTACAGGTGTCACTGAACTTCTTAGAGCAGGAGGAACTTCCTGGGTCAAAAGTCAATCTACAAGTAAAAGCTGCTCCTGGTGCCCTATGTTCTCTGCATGCTTTAGACAAGAGTGTCCTCTTGAAAGAGAATAGGACTCTGACACCAGAAAGTGTAAGGAAATCAATTCTCCACTGGCACAAACAATTCCATTATTTATTCCCTTCGACTGATTGATTGATTCGACAATTTAACTCCAAGTCATAGATAAATTATGGACATCCAGAGATCATCCAGAGCAGGCTTGCTGACAATTCTGTTCACCCAAAGTGTTCTGGGAACAGGTCTTCTCTGTAGTAGCACCAATCTTGGGGAATTAAGTTCTACCTGATAGGCATCTTCCCTAGCTAGTTGTAGAAGGCAGTTGGAGTTGTTTTTGTTCATGCTGTCTTTCTCCTTTA
The DNA here is from genome assembly GCA_014337955.1 of Aspidoscelis marmoratus. Taxonomy (NCBI): domain Eukaryota; kingdom Metazoa; phylum Chordata; class Lepidosauria; order Squamata; family Teiidae; genus Aspidoscelis; species Aspidoscelis marmoratus. The sequence goes on along the minus strand of MTQE01002560.1, from coordinate 6,486,202 downwards.
AACAACCCCTCTGAGATTTTAAAGTAGGTGTTTAGTTTTGCATTTTCTAAGTTATGGTATTTTAATTATTTTTGTATTTTAAACTTTGTAAATAGAAATGGGGAGAAATTTGCATTCAAAAAATTGATCAAATTTGCAAATTTTTGCATCGAAGCAAAACTATGGACATTCAAATGTCTGGACTAGTGAATGAAACGAACATTGCTCCCAGCTTATGGATAGGAAAAATTCCATTGAATTTATGTATTTTTGCAATATTTTACTGATGAAAGTAGTCCTTTTAATGGAAATAAATTTGGGAAGATGTTCAACCATGAATGCAAAAGTAAATAAATCTCTTGCATATGTATATAAAAATAAAGTATTATATCCAGTTATCTCATTCAAAAGAAACTGGCTCTAGGACATGCAGAAATGCTCACAATAATAGTGTCCCAAGGATCCTTGTTTATATTTTATATTTTGTTTCTATTATCCTTTACTTTATCCGTCTTTCCTATTTGATTTTTTTTAATCACTCAATATAGTTATACTTCCTCACCTCTAGATCTCCTTTTTTCAGATATATGAAGTTTCCTATTACTTAATGCCTTATTCATCTTCTGGAAGAGGATTTGCATATCGTTTGGAAGATTTTGAGCCGTATCCTTGCCTGCTCCCTCTTGATTCTAGACAGAAGCAAAAGCGGTCCCTGAAGGTAGCACCCTGGTATCAGAGTGTGGCTGATGTCTACAGTCTGTTCAAGGTAAGTGGTGTTTGTTCCCAAATGAGACTGCATGGGTCCTTGGGATTTGCCAAACCATAAAAACATAAGAGGAGCACTTCTGGATTAGCCCACAGCCTGTCTAGTTCAGCATCCAGCTTCACAGAGTGGCCCACCAGTTGCTTATGGGCATCTCAAGCAGATGACAAGGGCAAAACCTTCATCTGCTCTTGAATCCCAGCAAATAGACTTTAGAGGTATCTTACCTGTCTCTCCAGCCTGGAGGATATACCTGGCCATGTCACATGGCACTCCTTGGCTTGATTTCTTGGCTCTGTTTCTCACTTGGTCTCTCCTGCTTAATCCTCAGCACCTGCAATTGAAAATTATGACCAACACAAAAATTAAGCAACCTGTTTCATGTGACATTGTAGAAGGAAGAAAACCATTGCTCAAAAGTATCACAGGAGAAGGTAACAGCTATTTTGCTATTGAGAAACCTCGGGAAATAAATTATTGTTTGGCTATATTTATATATTATTCTTTTCAAAAGTATTTTCTTTGATTCCTACTGAGATTCCCTTTTCTGAGGGTCTCTTACTGTTAGATGAATGGGGACATCTTTTTCTGGCTCTCTGCTACTTGAATCATCTGTCTGGCTGCTGTAGGCAACATTCTGCATTTGATGGGAACAACGCCATTGGCCCATCACTGCCATCATAATAACTCTATAAATCTATGCATTTAGCTGATTTGGCTCTCCTGACAAACCTAATGTTTTCTTTCTATAGCTCTCACTGATGCTTCAGATTTTAATTTTGTGCCTGAATCCTTGGGTGCTGGAGGAGCCAAGAAAGAAAAAAAGGCCACACTCAGGAAATATTTTCCAGAGACCTGGATCTGGGATTTAATACAAGTCAAGTAAGTGAATCCATACTGCTTTGGATATTAATTGGGCAGTATATTGGGCTGTGTTCAGAAATTGCTTAATAATTTTGCTACATTTGGATATTCTGGGATCCATGCTTTATTCCAGAATATCCAAATATAGTGGAATAAGTTGATATCTGGATTTAAACTAAGGGCTTTTCAGCATGCGCTCTCCCTGTTTGGCAGCTGGGCATGCACCGGCAGTCCGGCTCTTTCCCCTGCCGCTGCGGAAGCATTTGCTTCTGAAATGGTTTCAGGGGAAAAGCCAGATGTAAGACCTGATTTTTCAGGTCTTACATCTGGGTTGGATTTTGGCGGCCGACGTGCGGACGCGGCATCCTCAAAGTGACCCTAATTCCGTTCTCTTTGTGGAAGCCATGTCCTAATCCCTCCCGGAACAGGCTCTAATTCCGTTTTTAGAGCCTGTGCGGAAAGGCCCTGAGTAAACAAATGTCCGGATACGGCCCAAGTCTGCACCAATGCACTACGTATACTTAAATATAGTAAGCACCTGCCCAAATGTAACAGCAGACAGAGTTATTTGTTCTTTTGATGTGTTCAACCCATTCTTTTTATCAAATGTTATTCTTGTGACAATATTTTTCACAGGATATAAGATCCAGACACAAGCTTTCACCTTCCCATTATAGGAGTTTATGTACAGTTTTTGTGTTGTATCATCCTTGGACAGACTGGCAATATTCAGTGTTGAACCAAGCCCTGAAAAATCAAAAGTGGCTTTGAGTTTCATTAAATAATGTGCTTGCAAGTATTTCTTGTAGATGTAGATGGCAGTATGCCTTTTCTTGTAGATGTAGATGGCAGTATGCCTTTTCTTGTAGATGTAGATGGCAGTATGGCCTTTTCAAAGGTTGCCAAGGCAACTTGGCTGCTGTACTAGCATGTGTTAGCTCAACAAACTTCAAACACTTGTGGGCACCATATGATGCTCTATACAAGAAACATTCACTGTTGCTTTTTCTAATGGAGCTTCAAGTCAGTTTTGATTTTGCAGGACTCAGATGTTGATGTGGAGCCAAATCCCACAACTGAACATTTGATCACCAGATCTTTTGTACCTCCATGGTCTTCTGGGTCATCCTGCTTGTGCTATTTTCAGTGTGGCCACGGTGCTGCCATCTTTGAAGCCTGCTTGCATATTTTAATGACTCTGCTTTTCCTTTGCTGTGTAGATAAGCTTGTAACTATTGGGTAATAATTGGAATTGGTGTTGACTCAAGGCCTGAGGGGGAAATGGGGAGTTGACACTGATGCCAACATGGGAAGAAAAATGTTGAGGGATATATGTGTCTAATGGTACTATTTTCTGTGCAATCGTGTCTAAATACTATCAAGGCAAAATTTCATGTTTTTGAACTTGGGCCTGTGAGTGGTGACTTTGACAGCTATGGTGAAGGCTGTTTTTAAGCTAAAGTAACTTTAGCCCTCAGAAAGTTGATAGTGATAGTCAGTTAACATTAGCTGAGATGAAAACATTCTTCCTGTTCTTCAGTGAGGAAGGGAAAGCAACACGCTCGATCAATGTTCCAGACACTATCACAGAATGGCATGCTAGTGCGTTCTGTGTGGCAGATGCTGGCTTCGGACTCTCCCATGAAGCCACAATCCGCGTTTTCCAGCCATTTTTTGTGGACTTAAGACTCCCCTCTTCTGTGGTCCGTGGAGAGAGTTTCAAGCTGCAGGCCACTGTCTTCAATTACCTCAAGGATTGCATCCAAGTGAGTGCCTCTTTATAACAAGCAAAATAATTTCTCTTGTAAATGTAGTTAGAAAGGAGAGAGAACATTATGGATGGGAAAAAGATAGTGGTTGAGAGCAAGAAGCACAAATATTATAGCTAAAGCAGTTCTATTACCTGGACCAATCCATTGTGGAAATGCAGATTGCTGTCTTCACTTCTCAAGCACCATCCTGACCACAGTATGTTGTTCATTATGCAGTGGAACTCCATGAGTCATTTTCACAGCAAAAAGCTCAGATTTGTCTTATATCCCAATACAAATAAAATACCAGGAGGTGAGCCAGTTTGGTCTAGTGGTTAGGGAGACAGACTCTTATCTGGGAATACCAGGTTCAGTTCCGCCCTCCCCCATGGAGCCAGCTGGGTGACCTTGGGCTAGTCACAGCTCTCTTCTGAGCTCTCATAGCCCCACCTACCTCAGAGGGTGTTCTGTTGTGGGGAGAAGAACAGAAAAGCGGGGTAGAAAAGCCAACTCTTCTTCTTATCCTCCTCCTCCAGTGGTCCTACCTGACATAAGATTAAGCAAAAACAAATGAAGCCCCTAAATTTTAGTGAGCACACTCACCCAGTCTGTAGTCTTGCTAGCTCTGGCAGCCTTGCCTGGGGTGTCTGGTTCTCAGTATTAGATTCATATTGAATTGAGTGTAAGAAAAATTGTATTAGTTCAAATAGATCCCCTTCAAATGTGGTAGGATTCTATTCAATATGAATATATCCTGTAACATATCCACTCTGAAAGCATCAAATCCACCCTGAATCGACTTGGAATCCACTCTCAATCTATGTTGCATGCATTCTGGATCTGTTGCAGATGTGACTGGCTCAACCACTTTCCCACCTCCCCAGGTCACAAATGTTCCGAAGCATCTGTACAAATTTGTACAAATATCAAACGTTACAAATATTTGTGTACATCCTTAGTCCTGATGTGAGTTGCATTCAGGCCTGCCTGTTCTTCTGCCTGAATTGCTCTGGGCTGGCTTCACTGCTTGTATCCTTACTTCTTCCAGGTGCGAGTAACTCTGGCAGAGTCTCAAAAACTGGAGGCGAAACCCTGCCCAACCTGTGAGTTCCTCTCATGCCTCTGTGAGGAGGAAGCCAAGACCCTTTACTGGACTGTGACAGCTAACCACCTGGGTGAGGCTAAAACCCAGAGGAGAGAGGGAAGGAATGGATGGGGAGACCTAACTGCAGGGCTTCCAAGGGCAGCTCTTTTCTTCCACAGCTACCTTTACCGCAACTATGGCTTCTCAAATCAATGGTTTGCTCTTTAGTACTTTAAAAGCCAGACCATTGTTAAAAAGCCGAATGGACTTGGACTGTACTTTTGAGAACCTGCAGTTGTGGACTGATATGTTGGAGCATAACCCAATGTATTGGGTTGTAATGATACTGGCAGTTACTACTGATTTTAAAATCTGTTTCACTTTGGGGTCTGACCTGGATAGAATCTGATCTAGTGGAACAATCTGCAATGTTGTAGTGCCTAATTTATATTGGAATCTTCCAACATCCCTAATAGGCATTCAGAAGATCCACTCCTTGAAGTTGGGGGTGCCAGCTGGTTTCTTCTGAGCCAATTTTTTTCCTTCCCAACTTCTGCTAATGGAATAACTTCATTAGTGAAGTCTGAAGGTCTGAGAGAGGGAAGAATCTGTGTCTGTTCAAGAAACACTGTTTTGTCCAGTGATTGTGGCAACTCCCAGTGGTGGCAAGCATCCTGTCAAACTCTCACAGGGTGCCAACAGCTCCTCACACAACTTTCATATTCCTTTAGGGCATGTCAACGTCTCAGTGACTGCTGAGGCCCAGGAGACACATGAGCTTTGCGGCAACAAGCTCTCTGTGACGCCTGCCCGAGGCCGGTCAGATACAGTGGTAAAAGCCCTGCTTGTCAAGGTCAGTGGTCCCAAACACCTCCTTGAAACTCTGGGGTGCTATTATTGAGTGCCAGTAACTTTACTGGGAGCCAAAATAAAATAGATCTTGCAGTAAGGTATCTTCCTAGGGAAAATATCTTTTCATTCCTGGGAGCCTTAGAAAGGGTATATGTTTAAGCATATGCAGAACCTTCCTGTTTCCAGGTCTAAGCTCAGGTAGCAGGCACCAAAACAAAGCGCTATGAACAAAATGCGCAACCAGAAACTGAGGCAGTTTCCACACCTTCTGCTATTCTGTTTTAGAAAGAGGACTAGTCTAAGGGACTCCCCACCCCCTCCTAGGCATATTCTCTGCCCTCCTTCTCTATCTACACAGAACTGGAATAAACTGAACTAGGTGGCCCAACATGGACTTCTTGTCCAGTTTAACATTAAACCTCCTTAAAGAGGTCTACTGGCGTACTAGGCAGTGGGAAACCAAACTAGTAGGAGGCTGGATGGTTCATACCTCCACTGTCCAGTTTACTATGGGAGACCCATATTGGTGGAATGTCTTGTTGTGTTGCTGAAAAGGAGCCTTTGGAAACAGCTCTGAAGCTGGTGTGAGCTTTGGAGCCAGTGCAGGGGCTGGACAGATCAGCCATCTCAGTGTGGATAACCTGGTCTGGGAAGCACCCATCCACACCTGGGATAGATTCCTTAGCCTGGATCTACATGGTATGCTCTGCTCCAGACTACATAAGTTAAGTATGGAAATGTGTTGTGTGTGTGTGGGGGGGAGAGCTCTGAGATGTTCATAAACCTGTTTTCTTCCCACAGCCAGAAGGTGTCCCAAAAGAAGAGGCCCAGAATGCATTTATCTGCTCTTCAGGTATGGATGGGCTATGTTGCTTTTTTAAGAGAATGCAAGAGAGAGTTTGAAAACCATTTTAGGAATGATAATCTCAGGACTGCTGAATAGAGATTATCATTCCTAAAATGGTGGTGTAGCTCTTCTCCAGAGCTCTGCTTTTTTTTCCCCCCCATATAGGAGCACTTTAAAAATGGACAGCTGAAAGACTGTAGTGGCTCTACAGTTGTACTATTTGAGAGAGCAGTTCCTGATTCAAAGAAGGGTAGCAATTATTGAGACATTGGCTTTTCTGCACTGGGCCTTATTCTGGAATATATGCTGGAATAAGGGCCTACTGTCTGTATGTCAGTGCGGACTACAGCAGGCCCTCAGCAAAACCTACCATAGTCTGCAGTGACTCAGAGATGGCAGGCTCCTACTCCAGGATATATTTCAGAATAAGGCTCAGTGAGAACAGGGGCAATTTTGCACTTCCATTCCTGTCTGCTAGATGAGAGAAGAGTGGGATGAACCAATGTTGACTAGCGCTTGCAATGTTGGAGTGCTAGTCAACATTAGCTGCCCCCCCCCAATTGAATACTTACCTTGATTCGGTATGCAGGGCTGGTATTCTTCGGGGCCCCATGGCAACACGGACACTCTGTGCAGTCACAGTCATGTCAGGAGGGCAGCAGAGCTGTCAGTGCGCTTGTGCGGCAGCCCTGTTGACCTCCTCATCCAGCAGAGTTGCGAATGCTCCCCGGTTGGATGCAACAGGTAAGTGATTTGGGAAGGTTGGGAGGATGTGGAGCACAATTTTGTGCTCCCCAGGTAGCTTATGATTAGGGAACTTCTGGGAAGGCAGGGGGCGCTTGGAGGCTGTAGCAGTCTCCAACAAGTGCAGATGCCCTTCCCCAGAAGTTCCCTAATAATGCACTACCAACCCAAGTTCAAAGAGGCCCGAGGTTTACTCTAAGGGTGCTTCCACACAGGCCCTTTAACACCCATTAAGCACACATTGCTTAATGGGTGTCTGCACACGTGTGGCTGTTTTGGACACTTCCAGTGAGGAGTGTCCACACAGCAACACCCATTAAGCACACTTTTGAGTGTGCACGTCCGCACACTTGGACCTATTAAGCACACTTCCGGTGGGGTGCGTCCGCACCTATCCAGACCTAAAGTGTGCAAAATGACACCACATTTCATGTGGGCTTAATGGGTGTTAAACTGTGAAAACGCATCCATTTAGGATGTGTTAGCACAGTTTAAGTGTGATTAGCCAGGGCCCTCCCCCGCCCTGTCATGATTGGCTCCTTGGAGCCAAGCATGGCAAGCCGGGGGACTCCTACCTTGTGGCTCGCCCTCACCCCTCCCTAGCCCACCCGGGGAGGGGGGAGCACGCGAAATCCCCTCCTTACCTGCTCGGTGTCACCCCGATTCTGGCAGGAGGGACCCAGGATGCAGCGCGCCTGCGTCCTGCACGCCTCCTGATTGGCCGGGGCTGCTCCTGGCAGCCCTGCTTCCGTACAGCACCCAACTCCAATCCGTCTTTAATCCATCCTCCTGCCGCGTGTGCGGAAGGATGGGGGTGGGTAGATCTGCATCTATTAGATGTGGATCTACCCCTGTAAATCCAGATCTACCGGGCATCCAGATTTAGTAAAACTGGGTCTACTGGAACCCGGTTTTACTAAATCCGGAAGAGGTAGATCCGGATTTATTAAGCAAATGCGGAAGTAGCCTAACTTGACTATTCTAATCATATTAAATCTTGATTTTTCTTTTTCATCAGGAGACCCAGTGCAAAAAGATATTTCCCTAAAACTTCCAGAAAATGTTGTGAAGGACTCAGACCAAGCCACCATCTTTGTCATCGGTGAGGAAATGTCATTGGTAGGCTTTCAGCCTCCCTCTTGCCCCCAGCTGCTTCAGAGATGAGGCATCTTTACTTATGACATTCTACAATATTGTCATTCTGATGCAATCTGGATTGATTACTTATAGAATGTTTGCTGCTGGTTCCCCATTCCTCATTGGCTTCAGAATGCCCCCTTTTGTTTAAATGTCTAATGTACCTGCATATGCGTAATGCCAGCTGAGCTAGCTGTCTTGAGGAGATTCATACAACAAAGTGCTCTGAAAAACTGAAGCTATATATTGTTTTGGGAAAGGAACTCTAGTAACAGCAGAAGGATCTGGTTTTATGTAGGCTTTCACGGCCCCTTTCAATTCCATTTGTAGCAGTTTTTGGTCTGTTATGCTGTGTTCCAGTCACTTTTGATTCTTCCAGGAGTAAACTCCTCTGAAAATGGATATTGCAGCTATATCCAAAAGCTTAAGGTTCTTAGAAGAAACCTGGAACACAGCATAACAGCCCCCAAAATGCTACAAATAAGCTGAAGTACTTTCAATGTAACCAGAAATCGGAGAATACATTGTACTTAGGTATTAGAGCATAGTCCCCGGAGAGTCTGATTTTACTTAGGCAGGGATCGGAAAGACTTTAAAATGCCTGCTGAATGTGTACCGATGATGCGCAAAGCTGGTGTCTGCTTGGGAAAGAGGGACACTTCTCCCAGTGATTGAGACTTCCATCCTGCTGCCCCTTCCTTCCTTCCTTCCATCCTTCCATCCTTCCTTCCTTCCTTTCACCCAGCCTTTTGCCTCCCTCTTTGCTTCCCCATGGCAATCTGAATCAGGCTTATATAGGGGGTGGGGCTTGGATCCTCGCCCAGGGTATGATGGAAAAGAGGGGGGGAGGGGTTTTTCCCCCTGCAAATCTGCATGCTAAGCTGCCAGTGGGATCGTGAAATGCAGACCTCACTACTGATTTAAAAGACACAGATTAAAACCTGGAGTAAATGGTGTAGTGGAAACAACCCCACTGTGTACTAATAAACCACACAGAATGAACTCCATAGCACAGAAGTGTACAGAAGCCCTGCCTCCATTTTGTTCCTAGCCCTTCAGAAACCTTGGAAGCCAGTCCTGACACTTACGCAAGCTTCAGAGGACCTTGAAGTCATCAGGACTTTTTGACCTTGACATTTTAAAAAATATTAGATTTCCTTATTAAAGGGAATATAGAGAGACCACAGATCCTTGGTATTTTGCAATATTTAATAAATTCGTCAGATTATGGTGGAATCTGTGAATTAAATCTATTAAATCTATTTAATGAAAAGTGAAAACAAGAGAGGGCAAAAAGGAGAGATTTACGATTAAAAATAAAATTAGCAAGGAATAAGATGGAATGAGAAATAGGCAATTTAATGATGTGCATGCTAGCTGTGAGTGCTATGGAAGTACTAAATCTGATGGTTGGGTTGTTGATGATTTTATATTTTAAATCAAAATATTATTTTTGAATTCGTCTCAGGAGTTTCAAACAGGAAGACTTCTGTTTACTGAACTGACTATATCTTCCTTTGTTTTGTTAACATTCAGGAGATGTTTTAGGTGGTGCACTGGAAAATATGGGACAACAGCTTACGCTTCCATTGGGCTGCGGTGAGCAGAACTTGATGAAGTTTGTTCCTGACATTTTTATACGGCAGTATTTAGAAAACACCAACCAGGCAACATCTGACTTGCGAAAGAAGGCAACAGAGTTCATGGAAATTGGTAAGTAGGGCTTTTCTTTCCCTGACATGGCATAGTTATGGAAACTATTTTTTTTAATGAAAAACATTTGAAATTGTCCACTGTTGCCAGATTCTTACGTCCTAGTTTCAGAAGGAGAAAGCTGATAATCTTGGAAAGAATTTCCTCTACAAATGTTATTCTTTTTCCTTGATATTTAGCTCCCTTGGGTGGATGTGTTAGAGGGAGGGTTATAGTTTAAATATGTTTTAATGCGGTATATATCTTACTCTTTATTGTTGTGACTAGGCGTGTGCACAAATGCAATTTTCGAATGTCCAAATTTGTACGAATAAAGAAAAAATGAATATATTAAAATCTAAACCAATTCGAATATATTTGTATTTATTCATATGAATATTCAATTGGTATTTAATGATATGAATGTCGACAATATTCTTGTGTGTCTGTACACATCTGTATGCATCCTGTTTTTGTCTCATATGGATGCGTACGGATACACATAAGATGTGTGTGGATACGTATGTGATGTGTACATATCTGTACACATAAGAGTGCCCGAATAATTCGTATGAATAATTCAAAACACTCAGATACGTTCAAATGTTCAAAAATGAATGTATAGACATTCTATTCGAATTTGAATGTCTGAATCTGAACAAATTCGATTGAATTTTGAATGTTTCAAATTTTCTTGCACATCCCTAGTTGTGACCTGCCCTGGACTTTTCAGTGAAGTGTGGAACACACCTTTTTAAATATAATTAATTAATTAATTTACAATTCAAATCAGTTCTAGGAAGTGGTAAGAATATGCTTGGGGTAGCTTTTGATTGGATTCCTCTCATCACCCTTGCCAAGTGGAAACAGCCTTTGTCTGCTTTGTGTATTTAAAATTAAAAATAGGTGGTATGCAACCCCTATTTGGTTAAACCACATTATCATCTGGTCATACAAAAAAAATGTTGGAATAGCTGCGGGTTACCAGGTACCTATATACACCTCTGGTGGTTCTGTCATATCAACAAATTTTGGATGCAGGTAAATCAGGAGATTGCCAAAATATTAGAAATACATATCGAATTATCTCCATCTGTATTCATATTACATATTTTCCCATTAGAAAATATATCCAAAAATAATGCCCATCTATTACACTTTCTGTTATTAGCAGGAAAAAAAATGTTATAGCCAGAAATTGGAAGAAGTTAGAAACATTAAACATTCAGACCAGGTATAATAAAGTAGTAGAATATGCAATAAATGAGCTTATTACTTCTCAATACTGCAAATATACAAATAGAAAAGAATGATGTGTTTCTAGAAGTTTGGAAACCATTGTTAGACCTCTTAACATATAATGTGGAGGAATTAACATTATCAGAAAATGCCATAAATTTTTTGTTGAAATGATAGAAACATTATATATTAATACTATAAGATATATGTATCCCATGTAAATTATGGTCAGTGCCAATTCAAGATTTATACAACTTCATATCTTACCTGTAAC
>MTQE01002560.1:6450408-6474858 GCA_014337955.1 Aspidoscelis marmoratus | reverse complement strand
TTTATTTCAATATAATATATGTAAATTTGTGCATTAAGTTGTAAATGGTGAATATAATTAATAAACTATTTTTTATAAAATAAAAAAATAAAATTAAGTAAGCGAAGGGCAACTGCTGGAACAAGGGTATTGAGCAGAAGCACCTGGAGTATTGCTTGTAGTTCAGAACCAAAGGACCCAACAGAGGGGCATCATCATATGTAGTGATCTCCAAGCAGAAAATTTCTTGAATTCTTAAAATGAGTTGGTAAAGGCAGACAGCCAAAGCCCTGAGTATCCATTTGAAATATAACCTGCTGCTACATTGATTTATATGCATTTTAGATGTACAACCCCACATTCTCATTTTACATCTGCATTCATAATTACAAATTCCAGCCATATTTCCATATTTCCAATTTTTCATTTTTCCTTCCCCCGTTCCCTAACCCTCCCAATGCGTATCTTATACTTCAGTTATTAAGGCACCCGCTGCTACAATTTTGAATACAACTAGTCTTATTTCCTCTTAATTCATATGAGACAAGCGAACCAAATTCTAGAATGGGATGTGTGCAGAGCAGCACATGATGTTCTTTCCATAGCCTGTGAAGTCTGTTGTATTTTCTAAGGTCTTTTAGATGGATTTATTGTGCATCTGCTTATTCTGAAGTTCCTGCTGCTAAAGTTTGGGACACATTGATTAACCTGAAAAGAAGAATAAAAATGCCTTACATGTATGTGCACACACACAGATGTACATACAACACAGTATAAGTCAGTATTGACGGCACTTTGCCTACCACCTCCTTGTTTTGGGCAGGATACCAACGTCAGCTATATTACAAACATGACGATGGCTCCTATAGTGCCTTTGGGAAGCGTGATCCTGAGGGGAACACTTGGTGAGTAGCAACAGATAGTATCAATCTGCCTTCATTTGGATACATCCAGATAATAATGACCTCAAAAATGATAACAAAATACACCCTTGTTTTGGTCTGGAGAGGACAGACCATTTATTGGTGGGAAGATATGTCTTCAGTGGGTGTCTAAAAGACATAACTGGACACTTTGTTATCATTTGAATTTCTCCCCATTTTTCCAGCTTCCTTCTCCACCTCTGTGTATTTTCTTAACCACTTCATAGCAGAAGGAGCTGTAAACATCAGAAGGATTTTGAATACTAATGAAAACTCATTGTTGCTACTGCTGCTGCTATTTAGGGACAGCCAGGTCAGGGCCAACCCCTGACCTAGTTTTTTTTTTGCCAGATGGAGATGTGTCTTGCCATAGCCTTCTCCTGAGAAGATGTTAGAACTGACAATGCTCTGTCATCCAAGCTTTGGACTAGCCTTGCATGCCCTGCTAGTTATTTTAATGTAGCAGGACCTTAGTTATTCTTGTGTCAGATTGTTCATGGCCCTTTTTTGCGCGTGCAATGAAGATCCCATAAGGAATCTGATAGGTGCACAATTGGTGTGGATCAGTTATGTACCTTCTACACACACGACCCCACTAGGACCCCATTTTGAACGTGTTGTCCACACCGGTGCCATCGAAATGTGGATTTAATGGAGGCTTTGGAGGCTTAAATCTGGATTAAAGCAAGACCCCTTTAATGGTGTTTTTAATCCTGTCTTCTGCTGTGAAGACCGGATCACAGAGTGTACTCCCACACATATACCAAGGCAATGGGGTCCTGGGGCAGGTCTAGAGGCCACCATTTGCAGCAGAGTGGCTCCAGCTCTGCCCCTCAATATACATAGGCACACACGTCCTTTGTAGCGGTCTATGAAGCTGAGCACAAGCTTTGTAGCAGCTACGTGGGCAGCTATGAAGCTGTGTCTCTCCACCTCGTGCACTGTAACCAGAAGTGACCTCTGACTGATGGCTATGCAGACCCAGTGGACCTTCCTGCTTGGGCCTAATCAGGTCTAACTGGAGCCTCAGAATGGGTGCTGCAGCATCTGCACGGGAGCCCTGTTTAGCATTCATTGCCATCGGATGCTAGACAGCCTGTCTGGATGCATGGGGCCCTCACTGTGATGCAGAACTTCAAGGACCATATTCCACAAAGACCAGATACCAAAGGTCCAGATCTTCTTAATCCAGATTAAGTGAGGTACATGCAAAAAGGCCCCATGTAATAACCCAGTCCTCTCCCCACCCTCCAATGTACTGCATTTCAGATATTAGAGTACAGTAACAATTAGAGAAATTTATGTGATTTGAATGTTCTTTTTTCTGAAGCTGAGCTGCCCCTCCAGTTTTGGTTTCAATTTTACAGGCTGACAGCTGCTGTGGCGAGGGGCTTTGGCCAGGCAAAGGCCTATATCTACGTTGATGACAAGCACATTCAAGATGCTGTTCATTGGCTAGCAAAGCACCAGCTCCCTAGTGGCTGCTTTAAAAGTGTGGGAAGGCTCTTCAACAACGCCCTGAAGGTATGAAAAATGCACGTTACTACAGGCAACCTACTACAGTAAGTTACGTTATACCAATGTAAACTTGGTGGCAAGTGCTTCTGGGTGCCAAAATAAACCTGATGCCATTTATACAGTTAGTAGCAATATATTTTTAAGAAGGAGAAAGGATCTCCCTCTTTCCCTTTTCATTTGCCTTTGACTCTATGCTCCAGCTTGAACCTTCAAGCCTCTGCATTCCTTGCCACCCAGAAAAGAGGCTGTTTCACTTGGGAAATGAGGACAGATTAGGCATCTGATCTGTTCCTCTGTTGCCTCCAACTATCTGCCACCCAGCAAGAGACACCCCTTTGTGCGGAACCGCTTTTCCTCTTGCTACCACAATCGGCAAGGAACAGATTGCCCACCTGCAAGTGTCTGCAAGCACTCTTTTTCCACATCTTGGCAAAAACTCTACAAACAGAAGCCTTTGAGTGTGTTGTTTTCCTTTAGTTAGAACAGCGCTTTAGGGAGGATTCATAGGACCAGGTTGGGGGTGGGGGTGTGTAGGGCATCATATTTGGGATACAAAGCTGAGATAGAGAAAGGGGTGGAGCCAGATGTTTTGATAAGTTGGGAAACCTTTTAGAACCACCCTTAGACGGTTCCACTCAGGCTGCTCTGTTGAGAAGCATTGCTGTAGTTTCTACAGAGCTCTATCTGTGTAGTTCAACAGCTTGCAAATTTCTCAGAGTAGTATAACAAGCTTGTTCCGTTTTAATAAAATTATCGCCTTCTGTAACTTTGCTACATTTAGCTCCTGATACAATTTGACTAGCTATAGTGCTTTGGGTCCCTAGGAATAAACGGAACTGAGTAATTTCCTGTAAACCATTCCTTTATTAAAATCCATTCAATTTGATTTTGCTCCTATGTTTTTGTCTTTTATTTTAACTTTCTTCTATTTATTTTTCTTTTATTTTAGTTGTTCTTTATTATTTATTCATTGTTCACCATTCTGACACTTTGGTGAAGAGAAGTAAAAAAAAAGCAGTAAATGCAAATACAAATATAAATATATAGAATTCACTGTCTTTGTTTTGAGTAATGTCTATTTACATCAAGTATTTTGGAAACTGAATTATACTATTTGATTAATACCTAAAAAACAAATGAATAAAAAATATTGTGTAAATAAAAAAAACAATTATGACAGGGAGTCATAGTTTAACGCATTGTGTGTGAATATGAGAACAACCATTTATTCTGTCCTAGAAATCATCTTTGGAAGCTTCAAATGCCATTACATTAGGTAACAATGAGGAAAACTGTTGTTGCTGGGCTTTATTTTGCTTTTCTACTCATCCTTCCTTAGGGTAATATAGATGATGATTACTCACTGACAGCCTACATTACTGTTGTTTTGCTGGAGCTCCAGTGGAAGAGCAATGTAAGACCTCTTTAATCTTTGTCTCTCTGCACTGTTTTGTCAGCTTACCATTTGATTTTTGTCACTCAAGTCCTGGGCTCCCTCCAGATTAGAGGAACAAATCTGCAGTTAAATCTAAAAGCACAACAGGTGTCCCGACTGGAAGGCAGCTCCATAGTTTCCCCTATTGGAGCTGCAAGAGTTCAGTTGGCACGCGCCATCACACGGGTTGAGGCAGCCAATCAAATTTTGAGCTGCCCTTCCTGCGTAGCCGGCATCTAGCTAAATTTTCTCGCCATCCTGCCTGCATTGGCTTGAAGCTTCGAATGATCAAAATACTGCACAGTGAGTGTCATTGATCTCGGATTAAGGTAAATGTGCAGTCCCAACCATATAATGCGGTGCCACAACGATCCTTCGATCATTGTGTGTGATGCTTCAATCAGAATTATGCATTCCAATGCGCAGTATAAACATGTCTGGACGCAGCAGTGGTTTCTGGATAAGCCCTGTGCTCTCAAAGTAACTGCCTCACTTATTTCCGTAATGAAAGGACAGGAGAAATGAGTAACGCACCAGCTGCAATTCAGTGCAAGACATTTTTCTTTCACTGTCAAAGTATTATTGAATTGAAAGGGGCTATTTGGACTGTTAGGCACAAGCCCTGCTTCATCTAAGGCAGAGGTTCTCAACCTGGGGGTCGGGACCCCTTTGGGGGTCGAACTACCCTTTCAGAGGGGTCGTGACAAGTTTCCCGCCGCCCTTCCCTCCCACCTCCCAGCTGCTAGACCCCCAGGGTTGGGGGTCTCCACAACATGAGGGAACTCCATTAAGGGGTCGCGGCATTAGGTAGGTTGAGAACCGCTGATCTAAGGAACTAAGGCTGCCCCCAGATGGCCAGCTATTCTGTTAGCAAGTGATAATCTGGAGCATCGTTTCTCCAGCATAATCACTTGTTAGTCAGAGTTTCTGAGCATTTGTGCATATCTGGGTATTCATCTTGAAGATAGCTTATATGTTTTTAGTGGAACTATACATAGGACTTCTACAGATCTTAAAGCATATATCTGTGTGTGTCTTGATGTTTGTCTTGATGTTTGTCTTTTATCAATTATCTATCTGTGTTAAAGAAAACCATTTTAGAAGATGCCTTACTTTGCCTTAAAACCAACTTAAGTGCTGTGGAGGAACCCTACCCCAAAGCCTTGCTGGCATACGTCTTCACCTTGGCCGGGGATACAGAAATACGAGAGCAACTCTTAAAAGACTTGGAGAAACAGCTTGATGACCCAGGTAGATGAAATTCTGGAGTTTGTTCACTTTCCTGTCAGGATGCCTTTCTGCCAAGGTGTTCTGGATGAATTCTGTGAGTAATTTTTTGGTACCGATTATCTCTGATACAAAAGCAGACCCAAGATGGAACTCCTGTGTGAGGGTGAGTTTCACAGTGGAGGTAAAAAAAGGAGCTTACTGCATAAAGTAAATTACTAAAGTCATACAAATGCTTATTCACATAGAGCTATAGCATGCATTCTGTCCTTGATTTTATTTTTGAGAACTGTAGCCATGAACTTCAGCCCCTCCCTTGTCTGCTTTGCACCTGTTCTGAGCACCTAGCCCTGTGACTTCTGGGGATGTGCATGAATGGGTTTTTTTTTTGGCATTTGATTAGTAACGAATCAAATGTTAGAAAATTCATATTCGTTTGAATAGATCCCCTTTGAATGTAGGATTCTATTTGATACAAATGTATTCGTACAAATTCATACGAATGCATACGGATCCTGGATACGGATCCTATACCAAAACATACATATCGGATACATATCCTATACCAGTGTTTCCCAAACTTTTGACATAGGTGTACCCCTTCTATAATTTTCGTAACGCTGAGTACCCCTCTTTCCTTGTTCTGTGGGCGCAGCTAAGCACGGTGCAGTGGATATTCCCACGTGGTCCCCACCAAACTCCGGTGCAATGTGTACCCCCACCAAACTCTTCCCATACCCCTGGGGGTACGAGTACCACACTTTGGGAAACACTGTCCTATACCCATGCATACGTATTGATATGTATCCCCAGTTTAACAAATATACAAACTATTTGTGTGAATGTTCCGAAATATTCATATTTGTACAAATGTTAATATACGAACATTGGAACATTCAATTTGTGTACGAATGTCCAAATTCATACACATTTGTATGAATAACAAATATTACAAATATTTGTGCACATCCCTAGTGGCTCCCCAAGGAGCTGAGGTTTTTGAGAGGGGACTGAAGCGGGACGGGAATTGTGCTCTTTTAGTCGATCAGTTTCCCTAATTACACAGTACTAGGAAGAACTTGGCATGTTGTAATAAGCTTTGGGTGGGAGTATGGGACTTTTCTTTGGTCTATGCACTTGTCAGTCTTCAACTATGGCTTACCTCAAGGAACTGAAGCGGCGTTACACTACTGGCTTGGTTATTGTGTGAATAGCTGAACATGACAAGCTATGCTGAGATTTTAGCTGAGTTTGGAAGATGCAGTGAATATTCTCTGTCTTTCTCTTCTCGGTCCCATTCCTTGTGGCGTGATATTATTGCATAGAAGACAAGGAGTGTAGCCTTGTAATGCAAAAGGCTTGGAACCATCTGCGTTTCTAACCTTCTGCAGCCTTAGATGATCATTACAGGAACTTGGCCTTAGAGGAGCCCTCAGTAGCAGCTTTTTTCATTTTTCCCCACCCTTGGTAATGCTACAGGGATTCTTACACTGAAGTCGGCCAATTCATTTCAACTGCTTGTAAAGCCAGAAGTGGTCACAAAATTAATGTATCAAGACTGCCTCCAAGAGAGGGCGATTAATAATTCTATATAAAAAGAATATAGATGCTGCTGTTTGAGAAAGATCTCCTATGCCCCAAAAGCTTTATGAACTTCGACAAATGTAATTCACACTGAGAATGCTATGGTCTGGATTAATACAAAAGGCTGATTTGCACTTTGGCTGTACTTCATGGTAGGTGAATATCTGGGCAAGCACATCTACACTTGCAGGAAGCACTTGCAACCTACAAGTGTCCTCTGCCTTCCCAGATGTTCACCTATTGTGAACTAGCTGTGGTGCATGGTATCGTGCACGACAAGCTCACCAACTCTTATCCCATGTGCCTGGAACTTACCTGACAGTGTCCAACTGTCGAGCATTTGTGCCTCTGCCAGCTGGGGAGGTCATTGGAGCTGCCATGCAAGTGTGCTGGCAGCTCACATGACCCACTGGCGTGACTGCAGAGCATCAGCGTCACCATAGCAATGGCGCTGATGGACGCAGAGTTTCGGAGAGCGCTGCACTCAAGACAGCAGTGCCCAGAAGAGGAGCAACCTGGCAATCAAACACAGGTAAGTGCTCAATCAAGCAGGGGGAAGGCTACTGTCGACTAGCGGTGGCAGGTGCAAGGAGTAGTCAACGTTGGTTCATCACACACCTTTTCTGTCCATAGAAGTGAGAAATCACTCAAGATTTTGACTACTTCTCTTCCATTTGATCTCGACTATCTTACACGAACTGTAATCAATGATTGTCTGTACTTGGTAGAAATTAATTAGTAATGCATTAGTTCTCTATAACTAAGATTTTGTGCAATTCAGTTTATCTGATTTGGGCTAGAGAATGCAACCTTCTGAAATTCTGAAATAATACCGTATTTACCATCTGCTGATGGAAGCAGCAGCACCTGATACACCACTTTCCACAGTGCAAAACTCTGCTTTGATCTTCTACTAATGAAAGAGAGGTTTGGTATCATCCAGATCAAGTTCTGCCTTGCTCCACTCCAGATTATATTAAATCTATGGTTTATGGTCTGTGTTCTGAATAAAGATTTTATTTTCTTCATTTTCACTTTGTAACAGAGCCTTCGTTCTTGTCCGTGGAGACCATAGCCTACTTTATCTTGGCTTATCTCTCTGCACCAGAGGTGTCCAACGATGAGATCATATCTGCTTCTAAGATTGTGAAAGTTCTCACAAAATACCAAAATCCATATGGTGGCTTTTCTTCCACACAGGTTTGTTCTTGGAGAGTGAGTGAGTGAGTGAGTGAGTGAGAGAGAGAGAGAGAGAGAGAGGGCATGTTCCCGCACGTGTTTAAATGTGAATGGAATCTGCATTTGACATTGTGCGTTCCCATTACATTCCTTATTCCCAGACTTTAGACAGGTTAAACTGCCAAAACCTGCACTAAAAAATCTCCTCGGGAAAACTGCACTTGCCACGCATTCTGGGTCAGGGCTTGCATTATTTTGCGCTGTGGGAACGCACCTGCACTATTGGGGAAGTGTGGTTTAAGGTCTGGGATACCCTCATGTCTTCATGGTCCCTATATTTCCATTTGGGGAGTAAAGGTGTCCAGCTTTTTAAATTTTTTGACTAAAAATAATGCATACATAACACTGCTGTAAAACATCTTATTCCAGCCCCATCAAACATTATTTTTTTTCTTTAAAAGGCTATTTTGTGCACAAGCGTGGCAACGCATAACGGCTGTGAGTGAAAAGAGTGTTCCAGCCACAGATCATTCCCATTGCCTTCCCCACCCATTCCATGGGTCTCGGCCTCTATCGCGCCAGTTCCTGAGAACGTTCACTCCCCTAATTTGTGGCTCCACAGCCTGGGGTGTTCCTATTGTGGGGTCAGCATAATTTGCATTAAGAAGAGGCACAATGGCCAGTGTTATCCACAAGGGGGTGTGCCCTATTGCTTTTTTGAGCCTTTTTCATCAGCCTGCCACTGATCTTATTGCCGGTAACTTACAAGGCAGTCACGATGAGGGCTACCAGTGCGAGGGGATGTGTGTGATCTGGGGTGTCCATCACCCCAGCCACGGCTGGGCTACAGGGCAGTTCCACGCTCGTGCACACATTCACAATAATGCACATATGCTCCCCTCTTTACAATGGGCTTCTTATTTGCCCCAGGGTGTTTCCCCTCATCAGCTACTCTCCCGCATTCCCTCAGCACTGCTCTGGGCTGGATTTCCTACGAATTCCTGGATTTTTCAGGTCTTCAATTTAATCTGGATTTCGGCAGCAAAACCGGTTTTAAAAACCGGTCTTGCGCGCCAAAATGTGGAAGCGGCCTCCGCAAAGGGTCCTAAAAGAGGACTCCAATGCGGAAGCCATTTGAGGTAAGTATCTTTAATCTTACTTACAGGTGTGTGTGTGTGTGTGTGTGTGTGTGTGTGTGTGTGTGTGTGTGTGTGTTTAATCCGGTTTCTGCAGCTAGTGCGGAAACACCCTATCTGAGATCAGCTTTGAAGATAAGAGCAGAACCAATGGGACTGCAGACTTGAATGAATAACTCCCTCTCTTTATGGTTCTTTGGTTAAGTTCAATTCTATGTCAATTCTGATTTTGATTCTGCTTCCTGTGGCCCTAAAACTTCAGTTGCTATTCAGTACTGGTATGCCATGCCTTGAACCCAATATAATTAAGATAATCATCTAATTTCCCCAGGACACTGTGGTTGCCCTACAGGGTTTATCAAAGTATGCAGCTTTGACTTATCGTGAAACTGAAAACTTAAAAGTACTGGTGAAATCTAACAGTGGTTTTCAACATGGATTCCACGTGGACGCGAAGAACCGGTTGGTGCTACAACAGGCCTCTCTCCCAGAGATTCCTGGTCAGTACAAGGTGGAGGTTTCAGGGAATGGCTGTGTCTATGTTCAGGTGAGCCATAGACATTTTAGGGAACAAGTAAAAAAGGAAAAACCAACTCTGGCCTTTGATATGCTGCTAGTAGGATTGAACTGGGGACTAAACCTGTCTCTTTTTGGGGACTGGTGCTGGGAAGGAGAGGATAGAAACTGGCTTGGATCTGAGGTCTCCCCAAAACCCCGTCCTATTAGACATATCCTGGGACAAGCATATCCGAGTAAGTTTCCAACAAAATATATACACTATAAGCATGTTTGACAGGAAACACACACTTAGAAGATGGTGGTTCTTGTTTTAGGTTGTTAGCAGAGCAAAGAGGTCTTATATCAGATGGAATGAGTCTCTTCTTCATCCTCCTCCAACCAGGGAAGAGAGCATGTTCATAGAACAGCCCTATGAAGACAGGACAAACAAGAGTGTTCATGGTGTTCAAGACTGAACCAAACCACTATACCTGGTTGCCTATTATATATCTGTCCTATCCATTAGAGGCACAAAATCCCATCCTAAGAAATGAAACTAAATAATATGGCGGGCATTTCTAGCTTGTTGAAAGGCCAAGAAGCATTTCTGGCTTGTCACCGATTTCCTTAGAAAAGCTCATATTGAGTAATTTATCACCTACGGGGTGTCAGCAGCAGCTTGAAAAACAGAAATATCTTTTTCTGTTTAGACTGTTCTCCACTACAACGCTCCACCTGCGAAGTCTGAAGCTTTTGCTTTGAGTGCAGAGACATCACCAAAGGAATGCAACCAGGATTCCAGGAAACGTTTTGAAATCAACCTGCAAGTGAGGTATGGTGCTGTCCTCTAGACTGATGAATCTTGAAGCTGGAATTGTTGAGAGGATTTTTGTGAAGTCTGGGGGACACTAATAGTTACATGCTGTCTGGTACAATAAGCTCTATCTCCCACTCTGAGCTGGAGTTCTCTTGAGGCTTCAGGCTTGGGAATCCTAAATGCATCCAAACTAATAGTTAAAGGATGCTGAATGCTCATATCCAACTATGAAGTATTTATTCCAAGATCTGCTTTATAATCTAAATTTATACTAGCCCACTCCTATTTCAGTAATACATAGCACATTGGAAGGAAAAGGAGGCATAGGCCACGCTCCCGATCCAGTGCTTACCTGGTCGTGACGCTACTGGTGGCTACTGGAAGCAGGGACCCGGCTTCCACTGCACGTGCGTGCGCCACCGCCACCATTGGCCAGCCGCTGTCACGAGGGCGAAGGCCGGTGGGCGGCCCCAGCTGCCAAACAGGGGAGCATGCACTCTCCCTGTTTAACAGCTGGGCGGGGCCTCCAGAGGCCAGATTGGGATGGGTGCTGCTGCCTGTGCGGATGCGTGGGGCCTCCAAGAATCTGCCCCTGTTTGGGGCAGATTCGTTTTAAAAACGTTTTGCCAGAAAACAGATCTTATAGATCCGTTTTCCGGCAGCAAATGCGGAAAGGCCCCTAGATAATCTGATTTGCAGACATTCGTAGGCCCTATTTGATTTGGCCGGATATCTATGAATTTGTATATATTTGTCCAAATTCTGGATGGGCCGAATATTCATGCACATTCCTAGTGGAATGTTTTGTGCTGATTGCTGCCTAAAAGTGGTAGCTGTTACTGCTTATAGCTAAGGGTTTAGCTCAGTTTTTAGACTTCCTACCTGTATGAAAAGAATAGTACCTGTCCTTTCCTAAATTTTGATTGCTTTCGTATGGAAACATTCTTCACTTCCTGTAGCTACATAGGGGAACGAAATACAAGCAACATGGCCCTAATAGAAGTAACTATGCCATCTGGGTATATCCCTGCAGAGGACACTGTGAAAAAGGTAAAAACATGTTGATTTTTTAAAATCATAGCCCAATTATTGCTATATCACTGGGGGTTCATGTTGGTGGTAGCCACAAAATAATAAATTACCTTTGTCGCAGCATCCGGTCCTCCTGGAGGATCGGGAGCTATGAATTTCTATCTCTGCTGCTTCCTGTCAGCCAGATGGGAAGCCCCATCACCCAAAGTGACGGTTGCCTTGTTCTCTAGCAATCACTTTAGATTAAGACCATCTCAAAGTTCATTCCCTGGGGCCATTTCTTTTCTCCTTTGATAGCTGCTGGTGCAACCCCTTGTGAAATCGGTGGACACTGACCCTGACAAAGTTATCATCTACCTAGATCAGGTGAGATAAGAAATTTCTGTCAAGTGGATGTACAGAGGTATGCAGAAGCAATTCTGGATCATACTATCGTTAATGTGATCCTCCTGGGATTATTTTTATCCGTATGACAAAGATGATGGATATGCAAGTCTTGATTATGGGAAGTGCATTTTAAGTTGGAAAAAGATCTGTAGGGAGTTTGTTGAGTACTTTGTGATGGTCTTCTCAGTTCTAATAAAAGAAATTGCTCTAGTGTTTACTTTTATGAACACAGCTACATCCAGTTTTTGTTCTTCTCTGTGCTCTGCCTTTTTTTAGCTGGATGAAGATGTTCAAAACTACAGTTTGTTTGTGAAGCAAGAAACTGAAGTTATAGACCTGAAGCCAACAATGGTCAAAGTCTTTGATTACTATCATCCAGGTAAGCATCTCAGTGCTTAAAAGGAAGCATCATTCACCCTTAAGTGCATTTATAGAACATCCTGTTGTTCCCAAAACCTACAATATTTTTCTATTTCCCAATTGTAAGTTTCCAGAGGAATCTAATCTTTATTGTATCATAAATATTTTTTCTTTATTGTATCATATTGACCACTTGCCACATCTAAGGCTGAATCCAGATGTCACATACCTGTTCTATGTAAAATCAAAATCTTTCACATCTACTATATTGGATATTTCAGAATAACACATGGATATTCCAGAATAATGGAATAAGTAAATGACATCTGGATGCAGAATTCAAAGTATCCCGTAAAGGGAATCTGGATGGACGCCTACTAGGACATTCCCTCATGTCCTGCTGCTCTGAAAAGCAGGTGACTCAGATTTTTTTGTACCCCAACCTCTTTTAATCACAGTTTTGGGCTACTATAATCCCCTTTCTTAGAAAACAGCTTTGTGCAGTGAGACCTTCTAGGTAAAGTCATTGGACAAATTTCTTGTTTAATGAAAAAAGAAAAGTAGCTCAGATTATCCTGCGCTTTCAAGAAAGGGTAGCCATGGTCACACCTTCACTTCAAACCTTCTTCAGTCCATCGCAGGGTCTGACTTCTCACACTTTTTCATTTCATCCCTTTTATTTGTGGTCTTTCCATTCAGGAAAGTTCAAATGGAGGGGGCAAAGTCCACAAATAAAACAGCTAGAAATGAAAAGGTGTGAGCTGGAGTTGTCTGGAGTCTGGGCAGGCCCTGTTGCCTTCTGGGTTCAGAAAGCGTTTGTTGAAAGGAGGGCAGGAAATTCTACTCTTGTTGTGTCTCCTTAGACAAAACATTCTTAGGTTGTTGTCCAACTTTGTGGCACTGGCCTGAGGATCCTTCAGTAGGGCAGAAGTTAATACCCTACTGTTTGGAAGCAGTTTAAAAGTCTGAAGAAACAAATAATAAACAAGGAAACATAACTGGGAAGAAAGTATTGGTTGCAAATACAGTGAGAATGTGGCTGGTATCTGCGCCCCCTGAACTTCTCTTTCAGAGGTCTGGAAGACCAGTGGCCCTTCTGGTTCACACCAGTGTCAGCCACTGTGGCGGATGGTAATCTAGCAGGAAGGGAGCTGGTTGTGATGTTGCTGGGGCTTGAAGGAGGGAGTGGGACTTGTACTTTTGTCTCTGTCTCCTTGACAAGACTCTCTTTCTCACACAGAGGACTATGTGTTTATTGAATATCTCGCTCCCTGTGGCTCAGGTAAGGATGGCGTGCGGCTGTTTGGGGGAACGTATTAGAATGCAATAGCTAATAAAATTATTACAAAACCTCCTCAGCTGGCATTATTAAATCTCTTTGGAGGTCCAAATAAACCACTGAAACAGGAGCATTGTTTTCTGATTACTGGATGGTCTTGTACTATATAAAGATAAAATGTGAATCTATTATTCAGGTGACTGTTAGAATTTATAAAACTGAAATCAAAGTTTTATATTACATGTGTGCTGAGTAATTTCAAAAATTAGGCTGATATTAATGTTGAAGGCAATTTCCTGAGAATTCTCCGAGTTGAGAGAGCCTGGGACGCAGGCTGCTTGTTCTTGTGTGCTCATCATTCTTTCTCACTGGTTTTCTTATTCATTAGCTTCAGTTATTAATTCTGTCACTGGGAGCCGCCATATTTCATGGCAACCCTTACCTCTTTCCAGTATCTGTCCAATACATCCATGATCTCCAGGCCTTGTTGATCCTACAAAAGTTAGGTCTTGGCTACACCTAAATTTTAGCTCACCTCTGAAGTGAACACCTGTACACACTATCTAATCTATGGAAGATTCTCTGAAAAGTGGATAAAATCTAGTCAGGAAACACTTTATTTATCCCTAATGTAGGTTGAAGGTTTTGGTGTGTTGACCTTGGAGAGGGGACAAAAAAAAGCAAAAATGGATAGCTGAGAGCATTCTGTGGCTGGGAGAAAGGGAATTAGATGAGCTTCTTAGAACAAATCGTCATGGACAATAGAACACACAGGAGAAAGCGAAGCTTGATGGTGGCTAATAATTATGAATTTGAACATGTCTGGAGCAGAGCAAGCTATTTTCCTGGCTCAAAGTCTGCAAGCTTATTGTGTGTAGTTGGGCTTTTAATTGTGTAATGTTCATTTTGTTTTTATTAATTCCCCAGAACAAAGCAAGACTGCCACCGACAATGTGTCCAAAGGATGACGCACAACTATAAAAAGATTGAAATTGGAGAAGAAGATCTATTTTCCATCACTGTCTGGGGATAGCTTTGTAGAAAACTGTAGTCTATATTCAAGTATTTCTGTGCTCTAAGAGAAAGCTCTTCTGTATGTGCCCAGGGAAGGCACTGATTTTTTCATCCTGCTCCGAGTGTTTTTGTATACAAAATTCTAAATTTAATTGGCTCTCAGTGATTCCTCCTATCCTTTGAAATAGTCTTTAGGTAATATGTAGAAGGGCATCTGTCAGGAAACTTACAATTGCTTTTGGTCCATGAACAAGTAGGCTAGGAGATGCTATTGCTCTCATTACCCATAATTTTATAAGTCTCTATCATGTCTCCTCTCACCATATGGAAGCTCCTTCAGCCCCTTTATCATCTTATTTACTTTCTTCTCCAACTCTGTTATACCCTTTTTGAGATGCAGTGACCCAAACTTCACACAGTATTCCAGATGCAGTCACACCTTCAATTTGTATAAAGGTATTGTAATATTAGCATCTCTGTTTTCAATACAATTTAAAAATTATCACCAGCATACTGTTGGCTTTTTTAAACAGTGGATGCACCCTGTGTATACACTTCCATTGAACTGTCTACTGTTTCTGCACTGTTTCATTGAGGGAGAGCCCATTCGTCTTTTGAAACTCTTGGCTGTTTACAGTTTAACAGCCTTGTAGCTCCATTTTGCCTTTTTGTACTGTTTGTTGATAAAAAGGCTGCCAGCTTGCCTTGTAAGGTTGATCCTGCCTATGGAATAAAAGTGCTTTTACTCTATTTGTTCTTTTAATAAAGATTGTCAGTTTGGATTGTTTTTCTCTTTTGGAAATGGTTCTGTTTGTTCCTCACCTCTGGGTAAGATACACCAGCCAATTGCACTCTGCCTTTGACCAGTTTGTTACACCAACCTCTTGGCCTTTAAATCCTGCTGGAGTAACTGGAGATGGGTAATTCCCTCCCCCAAACCACTTTACTCCTACCTCTTGTTTCACTGCTGGAGAATGGTGGTAGGAAGCTCACATTAGGTAATCTGGGTGTCAGAAGTAACATCTAAATGTCCATACATGTTTAAGGTGATGTTTGACTTTGGGTCAGATAAAGTGGAAAGAAAATGACTATTCAGTTTGCTAATGTGTTCTTCCACTCTAAAGGTGGACTGAAAGTGGATTGAAACTTAGGTATGAATGCAGTATTGGTTTTGCTCCTACTGGAAATACAAGTATAGTACATTAGTATGTATGATAGAATGCAATACAAAGGCCACATTTGGAATATTGTGTGCAATTCTGGTCACCACACCTCAAAAAGGATATTGTGGAACTAGAGAAGGTGCATAAAAGGGCAACCAGACTGATTAAGGGTCTGGAACACCTCCCTTATGAAATCAGGCTGCAACGTCTAGGCCTCTTCAGTCTGGAGAGATGGCATTTAAGAGGGGACCTGATTGAAGTATATAAAATTATGCATGGTATAGGAAAGGTGGATAAAGAACATTTCTTTTCTCTGTCGCACAATACTAGAACCAGGGGGCACATTTTTTCACCCAGAGGGTCATCGGTTTATGAAATGTGCTGCCGGAAGAGGTGGTGACAGCTACCAGTCTAGATGGCTTTAAGGAAGGGTTAGACAAATTTATCGATGATAGATGTATCAATGGCTACTAGAATGAATGCCTAGGTGCATCTTTCAGACGGGGGGGGGGAACCGGGGTGCTTCTAAGGCCATTTGCTGGGATTCGAGAGCAGGCAAAGGTTTGTTCTTGTCTCTGCTTGAGATGCCTACGAGTATTTGGTGGGCCACTGTGTGCAGCAGGCCGCTGGACTAGATGGGCTGTGCCCTGATCCAGCAGGGCTTCTCTTATGTTCTTATGTAATGCAACTAATCTTGAATTTCAGAGAGGACAGGTTTAAACTCCTTCACTGATTCCAGTAGCTCCAATAGTTATGGCTGCTGTTACCCCTGGAAATTGAGTGAAAAAGGAAAAGGATTAAATATCTTTGGCATTTGTACTGCAGCCTTAAGCCCTGACCCCATACGGTTGGGGATAATGACAAATAAATATTCTTCCCCAGTGCTGAGGGCAGCAGAAATTATGCCATCTTCCCTAGTGTTGGCCCAGCACTCATGCATTTATGTGTGTAGACTACACATGGTATGGGGTTAATCCCCATCCATCCATCCACCCACTCGCCCGTCCGTCCGTCCGTCCATCCATCCATCCAAATATGCATGCAGGCATACATACATACATACATACATACATACATACATACATACATACATACATACATACATACATACATACATACATACATACATACATACATACATACATACATTTTATATCCTGCCCTTTTCCCAATCTTGGACTCAAGGTGGCATACAACATCAAACAACAATACAAAATTAAACTAACCACACATATAAACAAATAATGCAATGTTAAATTATTAAAAGCACCATAATATAAGAACTGCACTAAAAACAGCTGAGATTCTACTTAGCCCTATTTCAGATCCTAAAATTGTGCATCAGTATTTTTTAAAATAACTTACTTAAGGATGAAGTAGAGTATCGTTGAATGAATCCATATCCAAAAAAGGAAATACTGTGGTGGCCAAAAATGTTCATTCTTCCATTTGTGTGCTATGAATGTTCTCCAACAATACCAATAATCTGGAGAAACAAATATTTTTATTTTTATCTCACCTTCATCAAAAGATCTCAGGGCAGGTTACAACGTTTGCTAAAATAACAGTATAAAGCATGAATAAAATCAAGAAATTATTGTTAAATAAAAATATTATTAAAATACAAGTGGAGTAACTTTGCTGGGTCCCAAGCCTTTTATAGCTTTAAATGTAAAAGTCCACACCTTAAACTTGTGCTAAGAATGTATAGGCAACTACTGTAGAACTTTTATGCCCAGCATGGTTTGTGTTCAGTTGTCTATAAGCAACTGAGCTGCTAGCTTCCAGAGCATCTTCAAGGTGGCCCCACGTACCGCACATTATAGTAGTCTAGCTTAGAGGCTGCCACTGCATGGATCATTGTGGTCAATTCAAGAAAGGCAGATGAGCCAGCAGTAACTACCCCTGCCACCAGGTGACATGGTGCGCGGTTCACCATTTTGCCTAGTGTGAAAAGGCCCAGAATTGGGTTCCACCAGCATACTGATGGCACCTCATTCCACATCTCCTGGTGACTTCTCCCAGTGGCTTCACATAGGAGACAGAGGTGACTGCTGAGGAATTCCATATCAGGATTCCCTATGTATGGAAAAAAGATTCTGCAAAATTTCATAGACGGAAAAAAATCCCTTGTTCAAAAGATACTATGGTTGATGGAATCAAAAGCAGCTGAAATATCAAGAAGAACTAATAGAGTTGCACTTCTGATAAAAGTTATCCATCAGGGTGAACAAGGCAATCTCACTGTGAAGAGCCATATGTCAGTTTGAGGCCCTGTCCCCAAAAGACTTATTAGCCCCTCTCGGCTTCCTCTGCCGTCACTCTGTTATAGCTGACTTTAAAAGTCCCCTCCACTTCCGGAATAAGCGCCCCCATGGTAGCCGCGATCTAAACGGACTTTCTGTCCCCATGGTAGCCGTCTTCTCTTTCCGGGCATCTTTTTCCCCCGCCCCTCTCTTGTTAAAAGGAAAAATAGCCAGATCTCTGTCTCTTGAAACGGCTTCCCGCCCCTAGCAAATGCAGATGATCGCTCATTCATTCACTTTCAGCACTTACTTTCACTCAGTTCTCTGTTAGAAAAGGCTTTCTGCCCCGGCAAAGTCAGCGGCTGCAGCCATCGGCAGCGCGATCCTTCGCTCATTCTCTTTTAAGGCTTTCACAGATCACTTGATAACAATGTTGCAATTCTGAGCAATTCTGGCTCTTTTTACAAAGGAAAGGAAGCGAACCTGCTGCATTTCTCAGATGTGTGAATGCTTTTTTGGCTGTGTGTGCAGGCAAGCAATCCCCGCCCCTTTTGCCATGGAGCGTCCTCAAGGCAGATATAGCGAGCAAAACCCGCGAATCGCCGAAAGAGCGCTGGAACTCTTCTTTAAAGTACACGTATTTTATCGCGGGTGTCTCACTTTCCTAAGCTCCCTAAGCGCTTTGTAAAGCCTGGAATGGGGCCGCTCAGAGGCAAAAGAAGAGTTCCAGCAGACTTTCAATTGCATGGGGACAGGGCCTATGTGCAATGGCAAAGTGTTTTCAGAGCAGAGGCTTGTATGATGTAAAGGTGTGAATTCTCTCTCTCTGATATCCATATTGTATCTATGGGTGCTCTCCAGACGACTCCAGTTGCAGACTAAAACCCACAATTCTCCATGAACCATATTGGGAATCCCACAAATGATTGGAATTCCTGTAGAATCTTTTTTTCTATACATAGGGAATCCTGATATGTGATCCCGGGATTGTGGTGGGAATCCTACAAATAATTGTGGGATTCCCACCACAATCCCGGGATCACTATTACCAGAAATCAGGCAATGATGTCTGCTGGTTCCTTTTGTTTTCATTTTTGTGCAAATGTTGGAAAAATGCATGGCAAATCTCAGTTCTGCTCATCCAGGGTTGTTTGTTTGTTTGTTTGTTTGTTTTCTTTCTGAAATCATCTTTGGCTGAAGGTGTGAAAAGCCCGCTTCTGAAAGCTGAAACTGAATAGACAATGAATTTTACTTTTTTTCCTCTTATGAACTGACATGACTGCATTTGCTTTATACATTAAGGCTGCATTCACACCTACATTTTAATCCAGCTTCAGTCCACTTTCAGAGTGGAAGAATGTATCAGCAAAGTGATTTATCATTTTATTTCCATATTATCTAACTCAAAGGGGGATTTTCTGAGTTAGACAAAACCAGAAACAAAGAGCTTGTTACTTTGATAACGCATTATCTCACTCCAAAAGTGGATTGAAGCTGGATTAAAAATGGAGTGCAAACACAGCTTCAGTTTAATATTTTTTGGTGTCAATTCATGCTACCACAATGCTTCAACACAGTTTAGAACAGTTGGGCTGCCGGCTGTAGCTGGCTCAAGAATACGCATCTTATTGGTGCAGGATTTTTTAAAACTTATGTTCTCATTTCTCCTTCAGATTCTACCTTATTTTAGTTACTCGGACAACACTTTATGCTTTGGATATTAATAATTACTGTTTACTTACCAGGCAGGTCCATGATAGATATCTGGACTCCATCATTAACTAGGGCTCTAAGACCATTCCAATTCTTCCTGATATGATAATTGTACAATTTTGCTGCCCTTATTTCCAATATCACATTGGGGTGCTCCTTCAAAAACTGTCTTATATGGTGGCAACATTGACCACAAGGACTCCATGACAGAAACCAAGTGACATGGCATGATGTGGTTGTTTGCTGCTTTATCTTTTCACAAGCATTTTCCAGAAAGTTGATTTCAGCATGGTTACTGCGGTTGCTTGTACACCAGTTCCTCCAGATTCTTCTATTACTTCCCCAGCGAATCTCATACAGGAGATAAGTACATTCTGGAATCTCTAGTGGATCATAATTCTTCCTAAAATCATCTGATTTTATTTTCCACCTTAAGACAAAAATGCAAAGAAAAAAGGAAAACCTTCCATAACTCATGATTTTACTTTTGCATACCATGCCATATATTTCAGGTCCAAGGAATCCTGGTCCATTAGGACAGCAGCAGGTAATTCTGCCTGATTCTTCAGCTGCAACCCTCTCAATCTTTTGCCCTTCTGAGGTTCAAAGGGAAGCAAACTGACCTCTTCATGGAAGATGGCCTCAGAAACTCCCCCATGGGAGGATAGACAAGCATCTGCCTTCCAACCCACCAGGAGCTTGGTATGTGGTCCTGCCAGCAGGACCACAGCTCTACAGCACCTGTCTAGGAGTTTCCAGAAAATATGTACTAATGTCTGTAGTTAAAACAACAACAACAACTAAACTTAGACAGTATGAACTATGAAGACATGAAGGGATAATGAAACTGCGGAGTTCAGGTTTTTCATCTTTCATCCTCTAAACCCATTTTCTGCTCACTGCAGTTGTCAGCAAGTCATTAAAAGCTTAGAGCTTAGAAAACAGACAAAAATTATCTCACACAACCAGTGGCAGCTGGTGGGTGTCCAGGCTGGGTTGGCACAGGGGATGGAGTGAAAAAGGTAGAGCCAGAAGGGTTAAGGAAGGAAAGTCAGAAATGGGTAGTACCTGAGGGGTCAAGGAGGCAAACTCCGACAAGTGAATAAATTAACTTCATTTTTAATTTAATAAATTTAATTTAATTTGATAAAATATTTCAAGGGGCAAAGATGTTTTAAGAAATTATTCTATTATTTTTTCTTCAGCATTTACTGTGCATTATTATATTAAACATATTTGGGATAGACTATGACTGTCCCATTATGGCCTCCTCAAGAGCTGGTCGTGAAGGATAAGGATAAAGATCAGAATCATTAAAGCTATACCATTACCTGTTGTGATGTATGACTATGAAAGCTGGGCACTGAGAAAGTAAGGAAAGAACTTGGGGCTCCAACATGACAGCTCTTATATTACAACTAAGATTGCAGTATGAAAAGGATGGGCAGCCCCCAAATTCAACATCCAATTCAACTCAGATTTCCTTCATTTTTTCTTTAAAAATCAGGTCTGTGCTAACTGTTTGCTCTGTTCAGATGAATGCAGTAAGTAGTTGTAGTTGGCAGATTGATATTTTGTCAATGCCAATGGTTTTTAGGTGCCCACCGAGATCTTTTGGCACCGTGCCCAGTGTGCCAAGGATGACTGGGGCCACTTTCACTGGTTTTCGCCAGAGTCGCTGAAGATCAATTCTCAGGTCTATTTTGTATTATTTCCCCCGATGGGTGTGGCCTTGTATTCTTATTATATACTGAAACACAACAATGTAACACGACACAATATTTCATAACACACTGGGATCTTCCCAAGATCCTAAGATTACATTATGTACCCCAGTAGGGTGGCCTTTTGCAACTGACAGATGGTAACCTTGGTAAATGTTAAGCTGTTTTAAGTGCCATCCGAGGTCTTTTGGAATGACATCCAGTGTGCCGATCACCAGTGGGACCACTGCTTCTGGCTTGTGCCAGTGTCTTTGAACTTTGATCACC
Source organism: Aspidoscelis marmoratus (assembly GCA_014337955.1). Lineage (NCBI taxonomy): Eukaryota > Metazoa > Chordata > Lepidosauria > Squamata > Teiidae > Aspidoscelis > Aspidoscelis marmoratus. Next base: position 6,453,377 of record MTQE01002560.1, on the reverse strand, counting down.
ATCACCATCACCATTATTATAAAATGCTTGGTACTTTTGGAACGGTAAGCTGCCTTTTTGTTTCACAATTTGGATCCCTCTGTCTTGAAAAATCATAAGCAAACTTGTGGCAGCTGTAAAAGTTCATTAAACTTCATTTGCAACTTAATAGCAAAGCTTTTGTAAGTAAGGATTGGTATGAAGGGTAGAGCTTGCTTGTCATAAACACAAGGGGCCATTTAAACAATTCAATATATTCCTCTGCTAGATGTAGAAGTGCAAATCAGACCATCTCTAACAAATGGCTTTAAACTTCTGATTGATCATAATCCAGACAGGGCAATGCCAATGCTGCTGTTCGTAATTATTGCCATTGCTCTTACTTCAAAGACCTTCTTTTCCTGATAGTCAACCAAAATCTGCTGTCGTTTTGTTTCCTGCATTCCAAAATTATGACTCCCGACTGCAGCTTTTTCGACTAAATAGACCTATTGTGTTTTCCCTTCAGCCTTCTTTTCCCAAGACAAAACACACCCAGTGCTCTCAATCTCTCTTCATTGACATGATTCGTAACAGTCTGATCAATATGTATCAAAGTACAGTTAAAAATGTGTACTTTGGATAAAGAAAACTATTTTGGGTAAGAGAGAATTTCGTTAAAAACAGATATAAACATTCAGTTTTCTGTGTCTTTTTCAGTAATGGAAACAGAATGGGGCAGGAGACTAAACATACACTTCAGGAAGTTTGATTGAAGAGAAATAGTACCTCTGCATTTGATTCCACTGGATCCTTTTGACTGTTTCTACCAAGATAAGTTCTGCTGATACTTCCGTCACTTGACAGTACAATCCTAGTATTCAGAAGCAGATTCCAGTTTCTTTCTGTTTTCCTTTTGAAAGTGGGGAAAGCCTTCACTTAATCCACGCACAAAAAAAATACAGTAAAACTTTTTTACCTCTTCATGTCTGCAGCTGCAGATCCACTACAATGTGTGGTTAGCAACAGGCACAGGTTGTTTCTTTTATACAAAAATTCCTCAGCTTCGCTTTCTGTTCCTTAGAAAGGGCACACTGAAATAGAAACGAAACTATAGCTTATCAGCATCCTGCAACATGCCTGCGCTACACCCAACACTGAAAATGTAAAGGTGATTAGGGAAAGCTTCAGGCCAAAGAAGTATAGAGGAAGTTTGAGATTATTTATTTATTTATTTATTTATTTGCATTTCTATTCTGCCCTATACCCGAAGGTCTCAGGGTGGGTTACAATATTATATTAATCTTAGACAGGTCCCTGCCCTCAGGCTTACAATCTAAGCCCTCTAAAGTAATTTCTGTGAAGTGGGCAAGACCATGAAACTTGAATGTACTATGCAATGAAAACCCGAATTTCCATGCAACTGCTGTTCTGGTTTGTTGTTGCTAGTAACATCATTTTTTAAAGACATTCTAGTGGTCCTTTTGGTGGTGTCCAGCCATCTTGTCCATTGCTTTCATGGAAACCTCCAAGTTATTAACCACCAACACTGTTGAACCACAGACTCCATGTAAGGATTTCTGAGTACACTAATATTTACTAAACCAAATCACAGGCAAATGATAAAAGAACATAGTATAGACCATAGATGCATCACTACTTCAGCGTATACTGGGCAGCCCTTCCCAATCTGAGATCCTTTGGTGCCATATTTGTGACTTCAGCTTTGTGACTTCATATCCATTGCTACGCGCCTAAACTTCTTCATTTCAACTTCAGGTCGGAGTGTTCACACTTTTTCATTTCTATCCATTTTATTTGTGGACTTTTCCATGCTCCATACAGGAAAGTCCACAAATAAATCAGAGAGAAACAAAATGGTGTGTGCAGCCAGGCCTGAAGATGGACTGAAGAAGGTTTAAAGTAAAGGTGTGACCACTGCCCTAGTCACGTGTTTCCCATATTCTTGGGAGACGTCACTGAACCTTCCTGTACGGTCTCAGCCCATGCGAATAAAGTGTCCAACAATAGGAAGACAGAGGGCATCGGCTAAAGTTACTATAGAACAAGGTGAGCTAATTCCCATATAACAGCAGGGTTTATAGGCCAAAAATAAAGGCTATGTGCCACACAGGGCTGTTTTGGCCAGGTGCTCAGAAGCAGTGTGCTTCACATGAAGGATTATTAAGAGAATTTTGGGAAAGAGGGACCTGGATCAAGTATGAAGAATTGCTGTACAAAAATGAAGTAACTAATGAATTTGATTTAAAAACAATTAAATCTAAGAGGGCAAAACTATCACGAGCCTCTGTGGGGTCAAGCTGCCTTAATCGAGGCATTCCCACTTGACTTTTTAAAAACAATATTAACCTAACTCCGATGCGAATGGGCATTTTGCCTGTTCCCATTTTTTTTTACTATAAATCACAGTCCACCCTGATTCTTGCTGTTCCCACAGAAAACACTCCAAAAATGCATTGGTGAAAGTGCATCTTTTCCTCCCTGCCCTTTGCCAATCAGGGTGGGGAATTCCAGATGGTTCAGAAGCTGCAACTGGTAGTCTATTTGTACTTATCCCAATTCAAGGTCCTAATGTTAAATTATAAGGCCCGTAACAGCTTGGGCCCCAAATATCTAACGGAACATTTCCTCCTATATAGACCTTCCAGTGCCCTAAGAACTGCTGGTAAGCCCCCTTGGCGGGCCCACCACCTTCAGTGCTTCAGGGGATGGGAATGTATGGCCACATCCCCACAGGATTGTTATCGCGAATTCAAAATGTTTTGAGTTCTCCTCGGCCAGACGGCAGTTCGGCTTAACACGATATTTCCGTGTTAAACGACGTTAAACCGCTTTGAAATAAATCCTGATTTCAACAGGTCTCACTCCGGATCGTGCGTCGATACGTGTTTCCTTTTTAGATGTGTGGACAGTACCATGTTAAGGGAAGAGAATCAGTACTCAGGGTGCCCCTCCTCCAATCGCAATCTACCCAATGGCTGTCCGTATTC
>MTQE01002560.1:6412345-6446032 GCA_014337955.1 Aspidoscelis marmoratus | reverse complement strand
CTGGTTAGTTATAGCAGAGAGATCTTCCTCCCACGGAGTTTACTCTCACCACACAGGTAGGTGCTGTGTGCGCATGCTCATCCCCGGCCCTGGGGGTGGGTGGGTGGGTGGTGGTGCCGGGGGGTTCCTTCCAGCTGTAGGGGACCTGATTGGGTCCCCTACAACGTGCAGGAACTCAGGGAAGGCCCCTGACAAGTCTGCCTGCCCCTGGGTGTTCTCACCCAATGGCAGGCAGGCCTGGGAGAGGCGTCCCAGCCCCTCTCCAGCCTTTTCAGGCTAGGACAGTCTGGGTCGCTTTCCCCGTTCACACGTAGGCAGGTAGGAATGTGTGTAGACGCCCTCTTTTCCTACCTATGTTCAGACTGGGAAAGCGTCCTGAACTGTCTTAGCCTAATTGCATTACAGCCATTCGGTTGTAATGCGAAAAGGCCTCCTGTCTGTGCATTTAATGGCTTCCACAGAGTACAGTGGAAAGATATGAAAAATAATGAAAGAAGCAGGAAATATCACAATTGTGAAACTCACTCAAGAGCAAGGCATCCATGTCTCAGAGAGGGGTGGAGCCATTTTTGTGCCATCTTTTGCAAAATGGCACAAAATGGAGGCTTAATAAGGAAGAAGGGGAAATGAACAGTGGGGTGGGGCAAGGAGGAGGAACTGAAAGTTGGTGCCATCACCCCTCTAGAGCACCCAGAACATCTAACACTGGGCGAGAGGGAAATGGAACCCTTCCTCTACTCACCCATACTAGTTGCCTTCCAACCAAACCACGGAAAATAAAAATGAACTAATGAGGTGAAATAGCTTCAAAGCTGACAAAATTCGGTTAAAGTTTAGGCCTTTTTCTGGCAGGGCAGTCCACAAAAGATATGGAAACTGATTTTTAGGTATGGACTCTGAGAGCAGAAGAATGGAGGAAGCAGGTTTAAATTTAAGGTGTGACCGCAGCTTTTGTTAGTCAGAACTTAATGGGGTCATAACAGTTTTAAATATACTATAAGGATCAGACTCTTACACCTTCAGTATGTCATGCTTTTCTTTTTCACTAAAGGAATTGTTGACATACCATTTCCATTTCAAGGTAGTTTGGAAAACTAAAAATGATAAATGGAACATAGAAATATCTTTGTGAATCTGTGTTTGTAGTGACTGATCTACACCTCCATTTCATAGCCAACTGAAAATCATTTGTGTAAGATTTATCATTTATGACTTGTGATACACATAAAATAAGCTTTGCAAGTATGTATCTTTAAATACAACACACTTGCATGGAAGTTGCATACTGAACTGATATGCCATCAGAAATTCTTTCTTTCTCTTTTAATTACTATTTTATTATGCAAAATTATTTCCAATAGGCCAGAAGGACAAAGGAAGAAACATCAGGTAGGAAATAAAATTTTCATGTAGTTTTCTCTTTGGAACATAATATATCCTGCTCAGCCAAGGCAAAGCACAGCTAGAGGCTGTTTTGCCAAGGGCTCTTTAGTCCAACTCCAGGATCCAGCACCAAATCCTCTTATAATCCAAGTAGGGATTCCCCATGTTTTTGGACCTTTAGTCTGCAGAAATGGGGGACCATCAGTGTTGGGATGGGTGGAGTGGGGATCTTGAGCCAATGTCAAACTGGACCAAATGCCCAGTCCAAAAGCACCCTGAGATGCCTTTTCTCAGCCGTGGAGCAACAACCTGACCTGCCTCTACTTATGCAATAGAAGGTGAGGCAGATATAAATAACAGCTGCTGGGAAGGCATTAGGGGTGGCACTGATGCCTCCCTCTTTTGAGTTGCTATTGTCTGCTGGCCTAAATGGCTTGGGCCCTGGGTGTTTGAAGGAGCATCTTCTCCAATATAGACCTGCCCTGACACTGAAATCTCAAGGAGAGGCCCTCCTTGTAGTTCCTTCTCTTTCAGAGGTTTGAGTCATAGGGACTTGCCCGAGGGCTTTTTGTGTTATGGCCTCTAGACTCTAGAACAGCCTCCCTCTTGAGGCTCACTCGGCACCAGGCTTTTGCTCTTTAAATAGCTTCCTCAGAGTGCTGTCCTGTTAGGGAGGTAGGATCGGGGTGGGAGTGAGTCAGTTGTATTTTTAATTATGTTTTAAAATTATCTTCCTCCCATGAGCAAAAAGTAGCCTACAAGCACTATTATCTATGCAAAAGTTCACCAGTTTTCAGAAATCCATCAGAATCAGGTGTTGGGGGGAGGTTGCATGCAGGGTGGGGTATTTAAACATCCTCTGTCCTGAAGCTCTGGTGGCAAAGGGGGACTTCCCATTCTGATGGTGCCCTGTCCTGCTGATATGGCTCAAAACAAGCACATTGATGGGACAGCAGATGGGACAGTACTGAGAGTTATCAGCTATAATGTGCAGTGCTGTCGCCACTTCTAAGCCAATGTGGGTGGGGACAAATCCCCTCCCCCTAAAGCACAGAATAACCGTGCCCGCAGTGACTCTCAACTCAGGTAAACCAGAATGGAGGAACACATGTATGCAGCCTTAATTTTTTTTTGAAAAAACATCTGGAAGGACCTCTCCTCATGGGAATACGTCACTCCATGTTCTTAAATGCAGTAAGTAAATAAAATTTAAATACCCAAGGCACCTCTGGATGGAACCTCCTGAATGGCATGAGCAGGTGGGGCTATGATGAAGAGCAGTGAGCCTACACCAATCTTCCACTCAAGGACTGTGAGGTGGGATGAGGCAATGCCCCCTTTGGCTGTTATGAGCAAGTTGCCTCTGCTTTTTTCGCCTTGAGTAATCGATTAGAAAGTGGTATACAAATGAATTGGATGGATGGATTGCCTTTGGCCTTCCCATAGCTGGTGAGTTTTTCTCCATCCTGGTGGTGTTGGCATAAAAGTGTGTGAGAGGCTTTCAACTCATTTCTTGCTTATAACCACAGGCTTGCTGAGGGAGAGCAGTGGGGAAATGGGAGCAAAGCAACAGCTACATTTTTGGGTTGTAGCTGAAGTGAATCTTTCCTTATACATCTTGAAAGTGGCCAGTAATTTTCTTTCCACGTTATCTATCCTGAAGGTGAATTTTCTGAGTTATTTAACACTGAAAGAAAACAGCTTGTCACTTTGCTGATGTATTTCTCTCACTCTTAAAGGCTGCAGTCACACCCAAGTTTTAATCCAACTCCAGCCCACTTTCAGAATTTGAGAACACATTCTTTGTCAAGTTCTTTCCAATTTATCTAACCCAAAGGTTAGGGTTAGATAATGCTGAAAGAAAACAGCTTGACACTTTGCTAATGTGTTCTCTCACTCTGAAAGCAGACTGAAGCTGGATTAAAACTTAGGTGTGAACACAGCCCAGGGAAGAAAAGTGCCAGCAGCTTCTTTGTCCCTTTGCTGTTTTGCCACTCAGATTTGCCATCCCATGAGATTCTGCTAGTCATAGGAAAACCGTAAGAATGCTTAAATATGCATATATCCAGTTAATTAGGATTGATTGTTCTATAGAGTTGAGAAAATTCAATTCTTGCATTTGTGCTGCAGTTGGAAAATAGAACCAGAGGAGTTTGTCAGGAACTATGATCCAAGACCAACAAGGAAACCAAAAGTTACTCATCTACTATATGAAATCCAGTATAGAAGAAGTCCCAGGACCTGGAAAAACAGGTGTAACAACAATTGCAACCATGCTGAAATAAACTTTTTTCAAAATCAATTTAATTACAAGCGTAAGCCGACTTGCTACATCACTTGGTTTCTTTCTTGGACGCCTTGTGGTTTCTGTAGCCACGAAATAATCAGGTTCTTGGAAGCACACCCGAATGTACAGCTGGAAATAAGAGCAGCTAAACTATTCTGCTGGGATAAAGAAAAAAATAAGGATGGCCTCAGAAATTTAGCTAAACAGGGAGTAAAGATATCCATCATGAATCTGTCTGGTAAGTTCATGTTTTAATAGATCAAAAAGGACAAATTAGATCCTGACAAAATCCCAACAGGTATCTGCTGAGAAGAAGAAACTGTAGTAACGAACTAGACCTGATGCTGGATGGTTGCAAAGTGAAAGCAAGCTAGCAGGCAGGTCTGTCAGCAAGCATGTTCAAGTTCCAAGCAGGTTCTGTTTATTGTTAAGAGTCAGGGCCCTTTATACCCTTTCACACAGCAGACAGTTACACAGTGGAAAAACACTACAAGATGCTCATAACTGTAAGGGAGGAGGACAATCTAGACACAACCAGATTGAACACCTAATGCAAGGATGGTGCTGCATAGGAAGTGCCATATATGGTGTTATGGTGAGGAAGCTCTGGAACCAATAGAAGCCTTGCTTATGCATGTGGACAGCTCATGCAAGCTACCTTGAGTGTTGTATTGTTTACATCAGTGGTTCTCAACCTTCCTAATGCCGCGACCCCTTAATGGAGTTCCTCATGTTGTGGAGACCCCCAACCACGGGGGCGGAGCAGCTGGGAGGTGGGAGGGAAGGGTCGTGGGAGACTCGTTGCGACCCCTCTGAAAGGGTAGTTCTGTTAATCTTGATAAGATCTTGAGATTAGATCTTGTTGCAGAGTGATTTACCTGTGCTATCTGTCTCCTGGCTTTCGCTGCGCCGACAAACTTCGTAGCTCTGCTCCCAGCTCCTGCTATCAGCATCCAGCATTCCAGCGTACCAGGAATTCAGCTCATTAAACACAGCAGTCAGTCCGAGTGTTATTTCTAATGAGCTACTATTTATTGCAAGTAAGATTACAAATGCATATAGGAAGCAATTACAGTCTCTAGCCTGGAGCATCTGCTTTCCGATCCATGTTTTTAGCGCATGGCTATCTCCTCCCAGGCTCACATTCTTGGCAAGAACATCAGGAGCAAAAACTACACACTCTCAGAATACACAACCCAACATAACAAAGACTACAGAAGCCTTATACATACTAGCAACCGGACGTTGTTTGGTGACAACTTCCGGGGAATGTGTGAGCTCTGTCTCCCCCTCCCATTTGGCCTACGTGCTCGAAAGCACTTCTTGACCTTGCAGCGTATCTGCTTCACAGGAGAGACAGACACACTATCAATGTGTTTTGAAAATGCACATCCGAACGTGTTTTTTTTCTTCACTCTTTCCCACAGCTAACAAGTTCGACCCCCAAAGGGGTCCCGACCCCCAGGTTGAGAACCACTGGTTTACATGTACTGAATACATGTTATGACTTCTTGAGACCTTCTTTGAGAGAGATATGGCAAAGTTACTGCGACCTAGGAATTTATCCTTTGGCCTAGTAGCTAGTAACTTTTACTTTAGCTGAAATGGGCAAAATCTCTCCCACAGAAACAAGAGGGTAGGGATGTGCACAGATATTCGTAGCATTCATTATTTGTATGAATTCAGCTGAATTTGGACATTTGGATTCAAATCAAATGTTGGCACGTTCGAAGGCTGACATTGAATTTGGATAGAATGCTTCAGAGCATGTGTATGAAACTTTGTTACATTCATGAACCTGAAAGCTGGGAAAGTGGCTGCCCCAGTTGCATCTGCAATGGATCCAGAGTGGATTCTCAGTGGAGTGAGAGCGGATTCAAAGCAGATTCAGGGTGGATTTGACACATTTCAAGTGGGTATGTATGGGATACATATGGATTCGTATTGAATTGAATCCTACCATATTTGAAGGGAATCTGTTTGAACAAATATAAATGCAAAAAGAAAAACGTGCACATTTCTACAAGAGAGAAAGGGAATGGTTAGTCCAAAGGTGTGGATATTGTACTAGATGCCCTCGTAAATGTCTATGGCTGCTCATTCTATCCCCTTTTCTTTGGTTTTGGTTTAGGACAGTCCTGCTGATCCAGAAATGGACCCAATCACTCAGACAGGCAGTTCCCAAGAAGAGAAACTTGCTTTAAATCTGAATATGCACTTCCACTAGCCTTCCAGAGTAGTTTTTCATTTTCACCTCCTTGAGTTGATGTGCTGTAACCTTTATACTTATTCATTGTATTTTCATAGTAGAGGAATTTACATTACATGCTGGTTCTGCATTCAGCAGATCTTGCACAGACAGGCACAAATGCAAGCAGATACAGAGAAGAACCGAAACACTTTCTTCTATCTTTCATTGCAGAAACTGAACATAAAACCTATGCTCTGATGTCTTTTGCCTTGGACACACAGAACATAAAGGAACATTTATATATTTCAGATTATCAATATTGCTGGAGATCATTTGTGGCACATAAAAAGGGAGAAGATGTCTATTGGCCATTGGATTTCTTTTCTCAGATCATTTCTAATGACCGAGATCTTTACGCAGTTCTAGAGGTGAGGCTTGTTTAAAACCACACTTGGAATTCTTGGTGGTGGGGAAATGCATGATGCCTGGCTTTCTATACCCGGCAGGTAAGGTTGAAATGCAGTGGTGGCTATTTGCATTGTGCATACTGAATTAGCCCTGTACCTGGCCGGCGGTGTATAGAGTGCAAATGGCTGGCTGGATCACCATGGTGAAATCTGAACCAGCATCCAGTCTATGGTTGGACGTTGCCATGATGATCCAGCGTTTCTTAATGACTGTGTGTCTTCAGTCACACAGCCCATGCCCTCTCACCGTGCAGCACCTGGAACCAGGTACAGATCTGCCTTTCAGTTTAGCTGGTCACTCCTGGGAGGGTCTCAAGCAACTCTGGGTGAACTGTGATGGTGGCCGGGTGTGGCTGGAGTGATCAAGCAAATGTCCTGGATTGCTCCGGAAGGTAAGTGCAAAAAGGCAGCCTGACAGAATGTTCATTTACCTCCTTACATGTATCAGAAGAATCAGGTGCTTTTCCCATGCAGGCTTTTGAAAGTGCAACTATGGGCAAAGCAAAGCGTGTTCTTTTTATGTCTTAAAAATCACCCAATCCACATGTACACATTTTGACATGTGCCCTTCTCTGAAACTCTGTCCAATCACAGTTGTGGCTGCTTCTCACTAGTGTCTTTTCACTAGTTGTCAGTTCAAAGTTGTCCTTTGAAGATCCCTTCTGCAGCTCTGCTCTAGGGATTTTTGAGCAGGCCAGACTGCATTGGAAAGAAGGAAAGGACAGTTATGTATGCATTTACATGTGAGCCAGGATGGCTTCTTTCTTCACCAAGAATAGGTTCCTTCCTTTCCTTTTGGTTTTCTAAAGTTCCATGGTTCCAGAGGGTGGGAAGGGGGAACCTTTGCCCTGGTCACACAAGTCTAAGACAGGATGGCCTATTCATTAACTCGATCTGAGGTCATACCAGTGCTGGCCACACCTAGATCATTAAAGGTTGTCCTCAGGCCATCCTTGCCTTGGGCTGCATCAGTTACAGCTTTCTCTGAGATCAACTTGAGCTTCCTCTTGGCTCTCCATCCCTTTTCCTGTGTCAAATCTATCTCTTTTCTGAGTGGATGCTGGGTGTATGTTTGCGGTTCTTTTTTAAGCCTGCTCTCCCACCTCCATGCCCCCTTCTTTTTTTATGTGCTTTGCTTCTCCATGCAATTAATTTTTAAAGAAATAATAATAATAAATTTGCATAAAAACACAAGAATCATACATATAAACTGAGGAGAGAAGGGGAGGTGTCTCATGAACTCCACACCTGCTGATTGGCCAAAAGAATGACTGCACCCACCACAGCACAGTTTCACCTCCTTTAGCCCGTCCCCCCACTCACACTTGAGGAAGTGAAGATGGCCTGGAATGCCAGGACAAGCGGAGTCCTCATTCCTGTAAAAATTGTCAGGCATTTAAGGGTTAAATGCAAGTCAGGCACTAAAATCTCATTGTATTAAGCACCATGGCAACTAACTAACAACCAACAGGTGGGATAATCTGCTACACCTGTGGTACTGAGAAGCTGAATCATTTTATATATGCTTTGTATAACTTTTGCTTTTCGCTTTGTGCCTCTAACCTGTACCCTTCACTTCACGCTTCTATATTATGATTTCTGTATATAAGTTCTACCTGTAAATAAATACAAGCCTCCTCTGTTGGATGACAACCTGATCTCTTAACTGGCTATACCCAGGAATTGCTGTGCTAACTCCAGCCCTAAAGCTGCACTCCAATAAAAATGAGGACTACAGTTAAGGCAATCTAAACTACTAAACTACTTGTGTGACCAGGGCCTTTGTTTCTTGTCAAAAGTACTTCCTTATTCTCTCCTTCCTAATCTGTTGGCTGGCTTCTCTGTCATTTCCTTTTCTCCATTTAGCACAGCTTTGGTTCTCTTGTCTTCCAAGGCACCAATGTCCTCCCTAACCAAGTTCCTGCTTGTAATGTACCTGAGGATGTTAATGATCTCTATTTCATTTTGCTGAATACGTTTTAATGAATGGGGAGTTGAGGGATGGACTTTCTTTTTCTGATTTACTTTGTTTTATGTCATGAACTGCTTCAGAATCTTAAGATGGAAGTTAGTAATGATATATTTAAAATAAATTAGTATATTTTATTAGCAGTTAACAGTGGCATTCCACAATATAAGCACTGCAGGCAAGAGTGATAGGTTGGTTTTGACTATGTAAAGAGTTGACTGATTTGTTTTTTAACTGAGGTGATTTACAGTATGTATATATCTATGAACTGTGGCATTTTAGTAAGGCACTTGCTAATATTTTGTTCCTTTCTATTTTTTTCAGGATCTGTGTAAATAAATTGATGTGAAATCAGTGACTTCCACATAAACAACACTTTTAAATATAAATTAACCATCCTATAATCAATGCACCATTTGTTTTTCATACTTATCAGTGGGCACAGCACTTGGAAAATCTGGATTAACAGTAATATTACCAAGGAACATTACTTATATTCTGTAGCAAGGTCTGCACAGTTTAAATTAATTTATAACATCACCATAATTCAACTGCTTATGGATTAGAGATCAAGGGTAGTGCAGACATAAGGCAAGCAGGAAAATAGAACAAAATATTTGTTGAGGAGACCTAGCATGGGGTGTATTCTTTTCTCTTCTCTTACACTCATCGTATTGGAATATTTGGATCTTAACTGAGCAATGCAAACATAAAATTAGAAAGAGAGCATAACTCAGAAGAAAAATCAACTCAAAATTCTTTCAGAGGTGTTCCATGCTGCTTCTAATGTACATTCCAGGCTAGAAAATGCACAGTCAAAAGATGTTAGAGCAGCGGTTCTCAACCTTCCTAATGCCGCTACCCCTTAATGGAGTTCCTCATGTTGTGGAGACCCCCAACCACGGGGGCGGAGCAGCTGGGAGGTGGGAGGGAAGGGTCGTGGGAGACTCGTTGCGACCCCTCTGAAAGGGTAGTTCGACCCCCAAAGGGGTCCCGACCCCCAGGTTGAGAACCACTGTGTTAGAGGTAGATTAGAGATGGGAAAAGAATGGGACAAAAATGCTAGTGCCACATGCTTCCATCTCTTTTTTGGCTGTATGGGAATGGAGCCTCAAACTACATCCATATCTATGGTGGTGGGCACCCTGAGAAGCTCCAGGGTCATGGCTGAAGATGACTGCTGCCATTCAGTCATCCAAGAAGGGTGCTCCCAATGTTCCGTTGCTGCCTGCCACTGCTTGGAGAAATAGTAGCGGCGAGAACCTGAACTGCACAAGCCCTGGGCCAGGAATGGGCCACTCCTGGGGAGAGGTCCCTGACATAGCACCGCTCTGAGGCTGAGCTGTCAGCTGTGACAACAGAGAGGGTTCAGGCATGGACTGTTTGGCCATCACACACCCAGTGTCGCAGCCTAGTTTCGGCACACCCAGTTTTAAGAAATCATTGTTCATTTCCAGTGGTGCTCATCTGTGACAGTTTGCTTTCAATTTCTGTATTCTTCACTCCTCACAATTAACATTCACCATGTCTCTAATAACAGTTATTTGTACTTGAATCATAGATTTTCTGAGCCACCCAAAGATTAACATTGACAGTCTCCTTGTGCCCGCGCACAAGGGTATCAGGGAAGAAGGGTGAGAGGTGCAATATCCTCCCGGAGTTAAAGATTAAGGGAAAGGAAAATGCAGAGTAGCAATGTGTGTACTGGGCAAAGTTAAAAATGCTGCTGTGTACGGATTCTATGCAATATCACAGCTTCAGTGCGATGGATTGAATCTGGTTACTGGATCTTGTAGTTCTCTGGAATGCAGTGAAGTCAGCTGAGAATTAATGGGAGGAGGTGGGTGAAAAAAAGCAATGCAAATATCACAACTTGATACTACTTGGCTGAAATCCAGTCTGTTTCTCTTTTGTTTGAAAATAGAGGTTCAAACCAGTGTATAGATTAGACCTGACCAGGGAGGTATAAATGTGTTATCTACTATTGACTCCCAAACTTTTTGATAGGACACTCCAATTTCTATCTCCTCCCTCCCCAATGAAATCACTTATCTTACTGTCTGTTTGATTTTGTAAACTATTTTATTAAAGATTGATCATGATCAACTCATCTGTCATTTTCTTTGCCTAATGTGTTTTGTTTTGGCTTTTTAAATGGCCACTCTGGCACTGTTGGCCTCCCCCTCTCCTCTGCCTAAATTAGTAAATTTAAAATTTCTGAAAATTTTAAATAGTATACAGAATTTTAAAAATATATGTTGACTGAAATGTTGTGGCACCTTAGGGATAGGTACATAAGAAACATAAGAGGAGCCCTGTTGGATCAGGCCCCAGCCCATCTAGTCTAACATCTTGTCCCACACAGTGGCCTGCCAATTGCTTCTGGGCACCTTAAGCAGAAGATGAAAGCAAAGCCCTCATCTGATCTTGACTCCTTCGTTTTGCTTTACTACATATTTTTAGTTTAGTCCTAAGCTGAGCTATGCCTCCATGGGATAAACTCTATCTCCTTTGCCCTGCTCAGTCTACTTGGAAGGTCTGCATAGCTCCATGATAAAGCTGACAGAGAAGATCCTCTGGAGCCTAAGACAAGATCTGCATAGCCCAAAAATGGTGTACCAAAACAAGGCCTGGAGTGTAGTGACCACACATCACTGCCAAGTGCAGTGGTTCTCAACCTTCCTAATGCCACGACCCCTCAATACAGTTCCTCATGTTCTAGTGACCCCCAACCTAACCCTAACCCTAACTCCCAATCATAAAATTATTTTTCTTGCTACTTCATAACGACCCCTGTGAAGAGTAGATTCCCAAATCTACTCCCAAAGAGGTTGCAACCCACAGGTTGCGAACCACTGTCCTAGTGGGACTGTTGTGATGATTCTACTCCCAGTGTCAGAATTCACTTCCAGGAGCATTCCATGGCATGGGCCAGGTTTGTTTCTGGGAGAAATAATGTGGAGAAACAAAACTGATTTTTTCAGCTCTTGTTCCAGACTGCTGTCTCCTCGATCCATCTGCTTGCTTATACACAGTAGAAAGTAACAAATCTATGTACGTTCCTCCAATTACCACCATCTTAAAAGTATCTATTTACAGGAGTAGTGCCATTTGGTTACTACTATATATGTAGAAGCCTCTATACTGAAATATTAATCCTTTGGAAAATAAGGCCTTAGCAAACATGTTTATGCATGACAGTCCATTTTCTTCCTAGATCTGAAGTTAGTACAGATTGGGATGTGTTGTATGAGAGGATGGCTGTTCATCCTGCTCCTGCATTGGAGAAATCCCTTTGTCCAAGAAGCAGCCCCCTCAGATACTCCCTAATTCTATTAGTCATTGTTCCATCATATCTACTGGTTGCCAGCAGTCATCTTGATGAAGGTTGTGGTCACTCAGGGTATATGATGGACTGAAACAGTTCGATTCCCAGGGTCACACCCAAAAAGACACTTCCAATTTTTTTCTTGTCTATCCCCCTCTCATCTGCTCTATCTGGTATTTGGATTATCACAGCACTGAAATAATTTCTATTCATTAGTCTGGTTATATTTTCAGGGTGTGATATGATAAGAGGACTGTTGGAGGTGATACCCAAAATTTCCTATGTGGGCAGAGGGAGGTGATTTTGCAGGTGTCTTATATGGACAGTGACTTCATCCCTCACTTCTTCCTTTCCTCATGTCGCTGCCTGCCTCTTCTTCCCATTTTTTGTTACATTTGAGGAAGAGCGGGAGACACAGAGAGAGAAGGACATGTGTTCGTGCCTGGAAGCCAGTCATCTTTGGAGCCTGGCAAAATGCCATCAGGCTCCAGTGGAGAGTATAGGCCACTCCCATCACTGCTCTGCTAAATGGCAGAGGCAGAAATGAGTACACAGTGTCAGACCAGCCAAGGAAGATGTACAGTTCAGAACTTGTGGAGGTCTATGTTTTAATTAAAAATAAAAAATAAAAGAGGAGGAAGGGGGAGCATGTCATCATTTTACCCCCTTCTCCTTCTCTTATTTGACTTCCTTGGGTTGTGAGGGAAAGACTCTTCCCATTAGTCTGGTCACTCCCCTCTTTTGCATTCAGCTGTCAAACAGGACAGCCTCCTTTTTTGGTTTTCCCTGAAACATGCAGAAGTACCCAGATCAGAACTTGCAAAGGTCTATGTTTTAATTAAAAAAAGAAAAAAGAAAAAGGAAGGGGAGCTTGCCGCCTTTCTACACCCCCATCCACTGCATTCATGCCAGCACATTTGCTCCCCTCCCCATCACAGGGGGAATCAGCTAGCATAAATCTGCCATGAAAACAGAGGGAGGTGGTCCTACCTCCCCCAAGAAGCCAAAATTCCCTCAGCCCAGTCCCAGAGAGAAGAGAGAAGGGAACGATGGGAGCGTTGGAAGGGAAAAAGACCTCCTGTCATCAGATAAACTGAGTGACCACTAAACAACCCAATAACTGGCCCTGTTAGCACATGCAATGAAGACCCCATTAGGAACCTGATACGTATGCAGTTGATACTGATCAGTTAAGTACCTTCTGCACCACGACCCCTCAACGACCCCAGTCTGATCAGGTTGTCCCCACAAGTGCTGTTGAAATCCAGATTTAATGGGGTCTCCAGGCCCTTAAATTCGGATTAACGCAAGACTCATAGAATCATAGAATGGTAGAGTTGGAGGGGACCTCCTGGGTCATCGAGTCCAACCCCCTTCAGTCTGGTTTTCCACTGTGAAGTCCGGATTACAGGGTGCACTTCCCTTCATGTGCTAGGGCAATGGGATCATGGATCAGGCCTACAGGCCCCCATTTGTAGTGGGGTGGCTCTGTCACACCCACTGTAACTGGAAGTGATCTGAGTGATGGCTACATGGGCAAATTGCGCTAAGCCACCAGAGGACCTTCCTGCTTGGGCCTAATTGGAGCCTCAGGATGGGTGCTACGGTGTCTGCATGGCGTCAGGTGCTATACAACCATTGGCATCAGGTGCTATACAACCCGTGCAGACACATGGAGCCCTCACTATGGTACAGAACTTCAGGGACTGGATTCCATGAGGACTGGATACCAAAGATCCAGATCTTCTTAATCTGGATTAAGAGAGGTATGTGCAAAAAGTCCCACTGTTTGACTCCCCATTGTGCCCTAAAACAGAGGAATTTGCTGTGTTAGAAACCACTTTGTGCCTTGATGAAATGAACATTTAAAGGTGCCTGCTTGCTTTCTTAGGCTGCAATGAATTTAGAATAATGCAATGCTTAAAAATATTCTAAACTCTGTAACCACTGCTTTGTATGTTTTGATATTGCTTTCTTAATCCTGCTACCCAACAAGAAGGATTTTGTAGCCAATGGAGGAAGGAGGGGAAGGAATTGTTTAAACAGTTGATATTTCAGCAACACAGCTCAGTCCTTTTATGATTAAATAAACTTTCTGAAAGAATCACACAGAACAAGGACTTTTTTAAAAATTCAATGTGCAAGCTTTAATTTTCAGATACAGAAGTGGATGATTTTACTGGTTGTCTTCTGATCCAGTTTCTGTGGAAAGAAAAACAATTCTTTTTTAGTAGACAAGGAAAAAATTATGCATTACATCATGAATGTTTGTAAGATTAGGGATATTTCCAATTTCCCTCCCCCCTTTTTCATCAAAAGCTACAAGGTATCAAGGGTTTTAGTGTGGTACAGCCTATGGTGGTTGGTTCCTAAAAGTAGATAGTCACCTAGGGTTTTTTGACAGCTGGCACAGCCAAGTCCGAGCTGTGCCAGCTGCCAGCACACCAGACCAAGACTGGATCAAGGCAGCTGCACACTGTGGAGGCACCCTGGGCCCAAGCCCCACCCAGGACCATGCACCTCCCCTTGGACATGCACGCCCGGCTTACCTTTTTGAGGTCCAGGGTTCAAACTGGCAAGCCATGATTGGACTGCGGTGCACACCTGTGCAGCATGCTGCGTCCCGAACCCAGCAAGCCCTGCCCACCCATGTCCGGGGGGGGAGGTGTGTGGCCCTGGGTGGGGGGTGGGCCCAGGGGCCTCCACGATCGAGGCAACTGCACCCCATGGAGGCCAAAGGCTGGTCAGACCCGGCTGCCTGCCACTGGGTTGACTGCGACCCAATGGCAGCAGCAGAGGGCAGGAACTCCGGCCTGCATGTCAACCTTCTCAGGCTAGGATACGCAGGGACAGATGCCCCATTCACATCTAGGCAGGTAAGGGACACGTGGGAATGGGAAATCCATCCCCAAGGGGTCCTAACGGCTGTAGTGCAAAAGGCCTCAGTTTCCTGGTCATCATTCTTAACCAGCTTGCTAAAAATGCAGTGGCTGGAGCTGTTACACACTGTCATAAAAAAGGATTGAAATTTATACCTTGGTTTGAGCGTTATTTTGCTAACATTGTATAAAATGCTAAAAGTATATTGAATCTGATTGTAGGAAATATGATACAAAATGTCTTAGCAATATGTTCCCAGATTTTTTTTTCATTTTTTGGTTTGTAATATTTTTGTAATATATGTTAAAAATATAAAAGGAATAGCAGGGAAGGTATATATAGCTTTAAATCATTTTTATATGATAATATAGATCTCCCCACACAAAAATGGGGAACAGATATGATACAAAATGTACAAAACTGTAAGATAATAACAGACAAAATTCATCCTTACCTGATGCACAGGGGGCATTATATTCAGCAACTGCAAAGTCATCTAAGTGAGAAAGAAGAATTACCTGAGATATTACTTTATAGTTTGTGTTTGTGCCTCCCTTCAGCTTAAAATACCTGAAGGTAACTCACAAAGTCAATACAGTTGAACAAACAGAATGAAATATGCCAAAATGTCCAATAAAATTTGAGAGCAGTGTATCAAAAACACATCTAAACCATTTTAAAAGCCAATACATGGTGGTGATGACCAACTGTGGAGTCCAATTTGATGCAAATGTTCTCCTCTGGATTTTTGTTCTCTGGGTTCCACCACTATATTAACACTGAAATGAGAGTCCCATGTGCTCCCTCTCTCCTCTCCCCCAGGCATAGAGCTCCCACTGCTTCACAGACCACCTCTGGAAGAATGACTTGGGCTCTGCTCACTCATGTGGCCAACTGCCCAGCACTGGGATAACAGGAGATCCTCCTGGCTCTCACCCAGTTGATAGATATATACCAGCACTGCCTCTCACACAGTCTGATGGCCCAACTGGAGAAGGATCACTCCCTCATTCAAGACCATCTTGTTACCTTGCCTCCTGCACCCCAATGCTAGCAGTAGAGGAAGAGAGCTGGCTAATGGGGTCTGAACAGTTCTAAACATCTTTTAAAATGCAAACTTTGGCACTAAAAACATTAAGAATACTAAACAATTGAAAATAGTTAAAAACCATCTCACAAACACCAGCTTTGCACAACAGCCCCACCTCTTTGGCCACTACCTTGTCCCCTCTACTGCCTAAATAGCTGTCAGACCCCACTGTAGGACTTCAGGTGATACAAACTGAGGGCCAGCTGCAACTGCAGCTGCAGCTGCAGCTGCAGCCGCAGCCCCAGCTGTTTGATCTGCAGGGATGGATAAGCCTCAGAATCCAGAGGCAGCTGGACCTCTTCAACAGCTATCTCCTACTGAAGGCTCAAGGCAAGCGGATAAAGTAGAGCAGGTGGGAAAGTTCATCCTGACAAAGAAGTCTAGATGGCTTTTTGGCAGTTCTAGGGTCTGCAGCTGTCATCCACATTTTCTCCTCATATTAATTGTCTGGTTCCCATAAACCACTATATTATGCACGTAACTGACACATATGGAAAACTGGAGGTCTGGGGAACCATGGATATCCAGTATACCAATGAGCATTAAGCTGGCCAGTGTCCATGACTCCTCCCACCAAAGGGACTTGGGAGAGACTTCAAAGGTGCAAATCTCCCGGTGCCCTAGAGACAAGCATTTTTGTGAACATGGATCTGGAATTCTTAAGGCATTCTCCAGTCTGATTCCCGGTCAAAAATGTCTGAAGTGCCTCCCCCACATTTGGCTATGGATCAGAACAGCCTTTCACATTTGTAGTGACAACCCAGAGTGCTGCAGACGGTGTTCTCCATCTGAGAGCTACATTTGCTGCCTTACCCTGGAGTGGTATTACATTGGAAAGCATTGTGGGAAATTAAAATGGCAGCCAAATTCAGGTTCTTATTGTCAAAATATGAAACACAAAATCAGAGTCACTAGTGGGGACTGAGCAGTCCTTCAGAGTTCTGTGAAGGGCAACCAACAGATCTGTGGAACAAAAGGAGAGTTTCTGGTAAGATGCTTACCTAGGTGGTAATAATCATAGACTTTCACAGTGGCTGGCTTAAGATCTGTCACTTCAAGTTCCTGCTCCACGGAAAAACTGTAGCTTTGGACAGTGCTGTTCAACTAGTAAATAAAATAAAATAGAAAGGTGAAGTCTCATATATATGCCTGCTTTCTTCAATGTCTTATGGTGCCTCCAGACAGCAAGAGGCAATTATGGGTTCTGTGATTGTCTCTTGCTACTGTCACCAAACACAGGAAGCAATCACAGCCTTACTCGTGTCCGCTGGCTCCTGTCATTATCACTGCAATTTCAGTTACCCGGAAGTCAACTAAAGGCCCATATGCTTGGAAGCTTCCAGTTAGCAGCAAACACCATGATAGTGAAAGAAGTCGGCTGGCAGGTAAGCAGCATTACTATTACACGAAACCCCAGCATTGCTGATAGATTTCCTATAATTGCAGTATTACAGGATATCGTCTTGACATCCTGGCCGGAAGTATATTGGTAGAGCCACAATTAGACATTTCCAATATAGTCCCAAGAAACTCTTAATCTCTGAAGAGAACAATCACTCTCACATGCTTTCTTCCAAATCACCATCTCACTGTCTCACACTCTTACATCCTGGATTTCAACTGACAGGTATTTTCATAGCTCTTACATGATCCACATAGATGCTGATCTTGTCAGGTTCGATTTCCACCTTCTTTACTAATGGTTTATTTTCCAGCTGTCAAAATGCAGAGCAAAAGATTCAGTTAAGGAACAATCTGATTATGAATTTGTTCATGCTCTGCTTGAACCAAAAGGATTAATAGTAGTGGCCGGACATCTATGGAAAAGGTTATGCAGATAGGTATGTAGAACAAGCCTGCAGACCTAAACCAATAGCAAGGAGGAACAAACTAGAATAGTGCCCATTCTCTGGATCATCATGGTTTCTGCCTCTTTCTATTTTCGCTATCCTGATTTGAGTCACTGTTGCCACACCTACCTACGGCAGAAATCTCTTCTTCATGCAAAGAAACAAAATGTGTGGGATTGGAAGGCATTCTTGCTGTACGAAATATAACAGGCTGGCTATATGCTGGGTGGCATGCTGAGTTACTGGAGTACTCTGGGTGAAATTTTCCATTTGTGGGCATGTCACTGCCTAACTGTGGACCATTTTTTGCACTTAGTGAAAAGGGAGTATGCCCCAACACAGAGCATATGTACTGCACAGAGATGCTTCCATCTTGGAAGTGTCTCCATGTGTGATGGACCATTCCCTGGCCCAGAGAGCAGTGGAGCATGAAAACATGTTCCACAGCTATACTGGCCATGTCTGTGACGCAGCTGGTATAGCCCCACTTGCATCATCCGCACCTCTTCTGGGCAAATGGTCCACAGCGTGGGGTGATGCAGCCACAGTTTCATACCACATCCCGCAGTCACCATGACAACAACAGTGTGCATGTCCATTGTTACTGTTGTTGCAGTGACACAACAGCCTCTAGTATAGAGGCAATCATGCTTACATGGCACTTGGTGAAGCGCCAGATAACTTTGGGATAGATTGGATATTGCAAAGTGCAGATCTCTGATCCATCCCCCATCTTCACTTCCTTGGGACAATTTCTCAGGGAAGTGAAGGTGTGGATTCCCTCTTAGTTAACATCTTCAGCTAATGAACTGTAAAGTGATAGGCATGCGTGCTCATTCATTTCTACCTGAGTTCTGGTTGGTTTCACTCCATGCCAGGCTGGGGAGGGAGCGGGAACCCTGGTACAATCTATTCCAATTGGATAGTCTCTGAACCATCAAACTGCCAAACCAGGCAAGGAATGATTGGACTTAAAGTAAGTTGGATCATCCCAAGATCTTCATTTAACTTCCTGGCTTGGTGTATAGCTGAACAACCCTGAACAAACCATTCAGATTCTGCCATAGGTGGTTCCTAAGGATGTGCCCAACAAACCTCAGAGGCCAAGCAGTTTGGTTAGAAGGAGACAGCTGGTTACAACAGGCTTTCAACGTATGGTTAGCATTGAATGGTAATAACTTCCATCAATTGCAGACAAAAAGCTAGGAATGTATTTTGCCAACAAAAGCTAAGGAGATGCATCATGCAGAAAATGGAAGACTTCCTTACTTGCTTCACAGATGTCTTCACGGGGATGTATCCTGATACAAGATTTGACTCTATCAGGACCATGTTGCTCTGCGTTCGGTTCCCTCTGAAGCTATGGGGAAAAGTAAGAGGCTTCAGGAAGGAAAACAGTGTAGGGAAATCTGAAACTCATGACTATATCTTCATGTGTTTGGGTGATCTAGGAAGGAGAGTTCGGCTGCATCCCCATTACAACCTTATTTAGATTTCAGACCATTTTCAATCCTGGCAGACCCCACATCAGTTTGGCTTAAGACGCTTTCCATGAGTTAAATCGCCCCAAAGCATTGTAAATGTTAATCCTCATTTCAACAGGTCTCACTCCGGTTCGTGCACATGAAACGTTTTACATTTTTTACTGTGGGGACCATACAGTGTTAAGGGATGAGAATCCGTGTTTAGAGTTTCCCTCCCCCAATAGCTTGCTTCCAAAGATAGTGATTTCATTGAAAAAAATCCACCCCTCAAAACAGCCACTATAAAAACCCACTTCTTAAAGCTACACTGTAGCAATCTACCCACTTCACACCTTATAACATTGTTGCAAATTTGCACAACTCTGAAAGTTCTGACCTTTAGAAAGGGAAAGGGAGGGAGGAAAGCAGCTGGAGGTTCTGTTTTAAAGGCTGTGGCTGTGAAGGGGGGTTGAGTTGCTGCTGCTGCTGCATGCCCTGAGCAATGAGGAGAGGAGGGGAAAGAATTGCTGGCTGTCCGCTGCCATTTTTCTTCCATCCAGGCAAGCAGCAGCCACCCAGCCACCCAGCTAGGCTCCCTGAAGGGGTCTGTTATGGGTGGCGCATTCATGCCAGGAGAAAGAGGGCAGGGCAGCCCTGAAAAGCGGCTTTTAAAAAGTAGCCACTTGAGTCCCCCCCTTGAGTCACGTACGCCACGTACGATCCTCAGAATCCAGATCGAACGCGATTAAGCTGAAAGTAATGCGAACAGGCAAATTCGCGTTTGCATCTGGTTCTATTATTTTGGTTTAAGGAAACTGGATTAAGCTTATAATGGGGATGCGCCCTTCCACTCCCTTATATCCTTAAAATTTTGCAGACTGCTTCTCTCCAGTTATATTCCTCTAGGTTCGGGAACTTGTTAATCAAGGTAAAATGTCATACCTTACTTCTAGGAGGACGTCAAAACGTTTCCTGGAAGTTTGATCACATTCTTTTGGAAATGTCTCCACACTCAAAGCAAGAGCATCAGTCTTCACAGGCGGGTGGTTATATCGAAGGGTACCCTAAGGAGGAATCAAGGTTGATCTATTTCTAATGGTTTTGCTTTGTGGCATTGAGTTAATGTAAGTATAATACTATGAACAAACCTCTGAATGTCTATGTTGAAGAAAAATGTCTACAAAACATTGTCTCAAATGCTCTTCAAAACATTTGAAATGGCATTGCCCTTCTACATGGGAGCTGGGTTTGCTTAGGTGACCTTGGGAGCAAGATGAGCACTCACTTGCACTTACCTTGCTCCTGTGCTACTCTCTGGGTCTTTGCTGCCTGCCTATAGACATCTGGCAGGGACTCTGGGAAGCCACAGCAGGCCTCAAATCACTTATTGGTTAACCTGAGAGAACAACATAAGGCCCACTCCCAGGCTCTGAGAAAGTCAGAAGGAACAGTATAGGAGCAAGGTAAACTCATCTTGGATCTAGGGTGAAGCCTGTTGTGATTTTGCTATACCTTTTGCTTGGTATAAAGCTTGGGGCATCAGACTAGGAGATGTTTTCCTGCTATGGCACTAAGCAGGTGGAATCTTCTTCCCACTAAAGTATAGCAGAGGTGCCCCTGCAAGCAATCATGCCACAAAATGCTGTGTGTGATCGCTTTGAAGATGGGGTAGCAGAGGGTGCCATTTTTGGACAAGGAGGACACCCTATTCTGATAAGTGGATATGCAGCCTAGTGTCCCCAGGTAGCAATCCTAAGCTAGGTCTTCTTTGTGGTGGTGCCTGCCCTTTGGAAGGCTTATCTCTCTGATGTATCCTTCACTACTTGTTCCCTAAAATTTATTTGGCTCACCTGCACATAGACGCAGCCATTCCCTGATACTTCCACCTTGTATTGACCAGGAACCTCTGGAAGAGTAGCCTGTTGTAGTACCAACCGGTTTTTCTCACGCACGTGGAATTCATGCTGAAAACCACTGTCAGATTTCACCAGTACTTTTAGGTCTTCAGTCTCACGGTACGTCAGAGCTGCGTATTTGGGTAAAGCCTGCAGGGCAACTACAGTATCCTGGAGAGAATTGAAAAACATCTTGAGCAGGACCTCTCATGTTTGCTGGACTTCCCTTTCAAAGTTACACAATAAATTCAATGATGTTGCCAAGTGGAAGTAGGGACATGGGTGATTTGGAGGTGTGTGTGATCCCCACAGCGGCTGCCCTTCAGTTCCTTGTACCCCAAATATGCAACACTTGCAGAATCCGGCATAGCCGTGTAAGAACTCTCATACACGTGGAAGGTTAGCTTCATATGGCTGCAACTTTTGGGCAGATACAGAAATGGCTTGCAATAGTCTCCTTCTGTGGAAATGTTGGGATCGAAACTGTGGTCCTCTGCTTTCTGGGCAGTTACTGTATCTCTAATCTGTGAGGCATTCATATTCCCACATATATACTTATAATCGAAATTTTGAATGCTGGACTGCAACATGGGTGGTTGCAGCATGCCATATTTTTGGCCCTTTGCTTGATCTGAGGCATGCCTTTGTGAGATATTATGGAAGATAACATAGTTCTTTGCTTTTTATGGTCCTTCTAAGTTGCAGCAAATGTCACCTTCTATGGGTGGGTCACTTGATGGCTACTAGAATGGATGCCTAGTTGGAGAGATGAAAGGCAATTTGCAAGGGGTGTGAGAGTAAGTGAAGGTTTTGTCTTTGTCTCCTGCTTGAGATGCTCAGAAGCAATTGTGTAAGACAGGATGTCAGACTAGATGGGCTGTAGCCCAACCCAGCAGGGATCCTCTTATGTCCTTGGAAACTAGATAACGACTGTATTTTTTCTTCTGCACTGTGCTGAAATCGTAATTGTATTACTGATATCTTATGGGTTACAACTGATAATGTTTCATAATGGTATTTAAAACAAAGAAACGTCCAACTTATGCCATTTTCTCTTGTCCTTTCCTACCTAGGATTTCCCTTGACTTCTTCTACCCTTGATCCTAAAGGCTGTTTGCATACATGGCAACTTTTCCTTGCAGCAACAAGAAAGATCCTGGAAGGGTAGAGGTAATGTGCACCTTGATTGGATTCATCAAAGCCCATCTCTCAAGGTACAGAAGGACTGTCTTGTTTAACCATGTTGAGAATTGGGTTACTGGTGCAGAATGGAGAGGGAGATGAACAAAGGCATACTTGGATGTTAAAACTATGTTTTATGATTTTTCCCTTGCTTGCAAGCACACTTCTATTTGTTTTCCTTGCTTTCTTCCACTATTTCTTCATAAATAGCTTAATTTGTCTCCTCTTCACCACAGATTCTCTCCTTGCCCTGAATCCTAACCTTAACCCAGTTCATTTCAAGCATGGCACTGTGGGGGTAGGTCTGAGATCAGAGGGTTTTTTTCTCCAGAAGGATTAATCTGTGTTTTAATTTTAGCTATGTGGTTTGGTGGCTCCCAGATCTTCCATAAAAGTAGATCTGTGTGGAGTCCTGCAAAAACTAAAGCAATACAGAGAATTCAGGGGGATGGCATTTGCATGCCTAGATGCAGTGCCAGCATGCAGCACATTTTAAGGTAGCCAGATCAAGTTGGAGGTCAAGCAGCTTTCTGGGGCAGTTCAGTTATATGCTGCTACTTGGTTTTAGTGCCATCCAGCAAGAGCAAGGAACTCTTGTTGGCACTTTGCTTCTTGTTGCTGTCCGGTTCAGGTGTTACAGAGCCTTCTCAGTGCTAGCCCCCAAGCTCTGGAACAGTCTCCTTAGTGAAGTCTGCCTAGTGTCTTTCCTATATGCTTTCAGGCAACTGGTGAAGGGCATTTAATTTACTTGGATGTTTTAACTTGGTGGAGAGCTTCAATTGTTTAATTTGTTGTTTTAATGTTATTGATTGGTTTTAGGTGTTTATACTTAGAGGAAGTATACACTTCGGTTATTGGATGGTTATAGAAATTTAATAAATAAATAAATAAATTTATGAAGAATTTGGGAAGAGGCACATATTCCTAATTTCTTTATTAATTTGTCCATTCCAAATTGTTATTCAAGGTGACTGTGGCAGCCAGGGAAAAGAAGGGAGGAGATGGGAGTATTTGCTTATTGAAGTGATGGGCAGGACTGCAGAGATTTGAAACAAATACAGATTCATAGGCCCTACATGCAGCTAGCAGACAAGCAATCGTGGGCGACAGTGGAGAAAAGGGGCACGCCTTTGGAGACCCATCAAAAGCTACACTGCCAAAAGAAAGGATTAGGAAAAGAGTCACATCCCCAAAGCTGACAACAGCGAAGAAGAGGTTTTAATAGATGCTGAAAAAGACAACATAATCAAAAAGGCCTGTCATCCTCAGTTCCACTAGGGAAAATATGATCTCCCTTGTTGACTCTCTAAAAATGGCCTGAAGTGCATACCAGTGTTAAACTGGAGTGATCATGATGAATACAAAAAAACTTGCCCCTCCTCAGAAAGTTGGACCCTGTGCATCTTTGTGTAGATATGCCCTCTAGAAATTCAAGCTCCTAAATTTAATATGCAAGGTCTCCATGGCCAGAAAGTTTATTCTTGATTTACAGAAAATATACATCTTAACATTTATCCTACTAGAAAAATTTCCCTACGCAAAATTTTGCTGCTTCCAGACAGCAAGAAGCAATGCGGGATCTAAAGAAGATCCTATGACTGTCTCTTGCTGCTTCCCTCCAAACAAGGTTAGGCAATTGTTGGTTTAACATCAGGGCCGCATCCCCATTAGAAGCTTAATCCAGTTTCCCTAAAGTGAAATAACAGAACCGGATGCAAATGCAAATTTGCCTGATCCCATTATTTTCAGCCAGAATTGCGTTCAATCCGGATTCTAAGGACGTACGTGACTCAAGGGGGGACTCCAGTGGCTACTTTTAAAAACCGCTTTTCGGGGCTGCCCTGCCTTCTTTCTCCTGGAGTGAATGTGCCACCCATAAGGGACCCCTTCACGGAGCCTAGCTGGGTGGCTGGGTGGCTGCTGCTTGCCTGGATGGAAGAAAAACGGCAGCAGCCAGCCAGCAATTCTTTCCCCTCCTCTCCTCATTGCTCAGGGCATGCAGCAGCAGCAGCAACTCAAGCCCCCTTCGCCTTAAATATTCACACATCTCCCCAAACCTGCAGCTGCTTTTCCTTCTTTTCCCTTTTTTAAAGGTAAGAAATTTCAATGGCAAGATCGTTATCAGGTGTGAAGTGCTTGGATTGCTACAGTGGATTGCTTGGATTGCTACTAGGGCTGCTGCTTTAACGGGTGGATTTTACAGCTTGCTTTGGAAGCAAGCTATTGGGGGAGGGAAACTCTCATCCCTTAATACAGAAGGGTTCCCACAGTAAAAAATGTAAAACGTTTCAAGCGCACAAACCGGAGTGAGACCTGTTGAAATGAGGATTAACATTTACAACGCTTTGGGGTGATTTAACACGCGGAAAGCGTGTTAAGCCAAACTGACGTGGGGTCTGCGAGGATTGAAAACGGTTTGAAACCGAAATAAGGTTGTAATGGGGATGCGGCCCAGGACTGTTGGGCCATTCTGGAATGAGCTCGCTTGCAGCTATGGGAACTCTGCCAAGAACACTGCCCACTTTCTTGGCTGGTTTCCAATAACCCAAAGCGAGCTCATTCTGGAAAGCTCCCACAAACAGAGAGCTTTTGTGAGAAACCCAGCATCATTGGCAGATTCCCCATAATAATGTTAGAGGCTATCAACTGACTAACCTAGGACTATTCTGGGAACAACACAGTTACATCTGGCACTCCCAATATCATGCTGGGAGGATTGTGGGTTTTAGCCTGCACCTGGAAGCAGTCTTACTTCCCCCCCCCCCCAGAGGAAGTTACTGTTCTCCATCACCTGTGTGGAGAAAAAGCCCCCATATGGATTCTGTCTTTTGGTGAGGGAACGCACAATCCGGGAGGCATAGACGAGGTCATCTGGAGACACCACTGGTACAGACAGATAAGCCAGGAGAAAGTATGCTGTTGTTTCAATTTCTGGGAAAGATATATCTCCTCCTGCAAGAGAGAAAAAATGTGCAGAATACAACATTATTCAGTACTGCTTGGATGCTTAACAGTTTCGGGGATGGATGCCTGGAAGACTCCACTGTAGAAGACAAAAACACACAAAAATGTTTCTCAGATGCTCCTAATGGGGACTTGAATAAAAGATTCCCCCAACTGATCTCCCCGTGAGCCTCACCTAATGCTAGAATATGGTCCCTGGGAGGTTATCAAAGGATCATCCTGAAAGGGTGTGAATCATTCCTGCCAACCAACAATCTGATCCATTTCTGAGGTTCCTTTCAATTAATCGAAGAAGGTCACGTATATGTTCTAAGAGCATGTGCTTCTTCTTTCAAAATGTGAAGGTGACCCATGTTAGCCTCCTTTCACTATCTGAGGACCTACAGGTGCCGTGGAAAATCTGTATTGGTGGATGTTAGCAGTGCACTATTATGAGGAAATCTTTGTAAAATAGCTGCCTTTGAGTGCTCAGCCTAGATAGACGTCACGCTTTCTAAATAGGAATGTATTAGAGATAATGGTCTCTCAAATATACTGGTTCCAGTCAGAATGTTTTGCTGACATGAGACAGATCCATCTGGATGTTTACATGGGTGGATCAGAAGAGCTGCAACTATTTAAACATTCCATGGAATGATCAACCCCCTTAGTCCAGGTGTCAGTTTTCATCTTAAGGGACTGAAAATGACATGGATTGCAACACTTACTTAAGGAAAAACTGCAGAAGGACTCAAAATTCTACCAAGCATCCTTAGTAAATGACATAAGCCCAGCTGGGGAACAGGCTTGCAAAACAATAGGCTCCAAACCAAAGTTCATCCTGTTCTGCACAAACAACCCCACCTACCTGCTTTGTCAGCCAGTTTGTCCAGGTCTTCCAGAAGTTGCTGCCGTATTTCTGTGTCCCCAGCTAATGTGAAGGCATATGCCAGCAGGGCCTTGGGGTAGGCATCATGCACAGAGTTTAAGTTGTTCTTAAGGTAAAGTAGTGCATTTTCTGTGATAGCATCCTGAATACAAAGGGAGAATTTATTTCTTTCAGCCACAGTCAGCTTTGTTGAGAAGAATGAAGGAAGAAGCCACCATAACGACATGTTTGCCATGCTGATGGATGTGATGGAATCATTGACTCTCACTTACTTTCTTTGAAAGGTACAGCATCAGGATTGTCTGGTGGCCCAGCCACTATGCCTGCAAGCTGACAGCATTTGGGTCACATCTGGCAACAGCCACAGAGGAGAAGAAAACCTTAAAGCTAAACCAGGGCTGTTGGGGTTTATCAGCCACTCAATTCAGAAGTAAGGATATCCAGCACTATTTTTGCTTTTTTGATACTGATTCTAATGAGGTCCAATTGGCATTAGTTTTCTAGGAATTTCCAGGATCAGCCTAAGCATGCAAAACAAAGGGAGGGAGGGAGGAGGGAAAGGAAAGGAAAGGAAGCATTTGTTGGGTGAGCTCTCAGAAGATTCTAGGAAGCTGATGCCAAATGGACCTCGATGATAAGAGGAAGTCTGGCAGTTTGTGGCAAGGGGCAATGCTGGATTCCCTTTCCAGCACTTGCTCTTGACATCTAGGGCTGTGTCCCCATGGTGGACAGTTAGCCCCGTTTGGGTGCTTTATTGGTACACTTTTTGCTTATTTTGCACCCCTGATCTGCTGGGTGATATGAGGCAGGCTTGATTTTAAGTTTATGGTGTTCCCCCTGGTTTTTTGCTGGATCACAGGTGCACAAAAGTCAAGTGGCTGCTGTCAACTGTCAAGCACCTACTGCTGCTAAATTGTGGCTTTTGCTGTTAAAAAATGAAAGGTTTATCTTTCATATCCTGGATTAAGGTTACATCTACATATAATAATAACTATGATAGACGTGAGGCCGGGTGGTTATTATGCATCCCCACACTATGTCAAAGGATGGGGTGTTTCTCCAGGTTGAAAACCCTTGCCATGATTATCATCTGAGCAGCAACAATAGAGAAGATCTCTCTCAATTGACCTGGGTTTTTTTCATTTCTATAAATGACAACTGATGGGATTCATTCCTCCATACACCCTGGATGGGGGGCAAGTTCTGTCCAGTTGCAAGGAAGGGAACCTCTCCTTCACTCTGCTTCCACCATGCCTGGAAGGACCTTGCTCTTCTCAGTTGTAGAGAATGGATCTGGGCAGCACTCAGATGCTGCTGCTGCTGCTGCTACCTCTACATGTTCCAGATGATGGGCTTCACCTTTCCACCCACGCTGGGAGGGGCTCATTCTTGTAAAGTGGCAGGACAGAGAAGCTCCCCTTACCTGAGCTCTGTATCCCATCCCTTCTGTAGATCATCTGCTGATGATGCCAGTGGTAATAGCTCTGAACCCAAGCCTAGGCGCCCTGTCAGGTGGGCTCTGTTCCCTTCATTTATTTAATATTTACTGAAATCTTCTGTATAATGCACACTGTGATGATATTTTATTCTCCCCCCCCCGACCTTTGTTTTGTTCCCATTTGCATGTAGATGCAGCCCAACAAAGTGTTGGGGGACCCTAAAATATAAAGAGAAAGTCAAAGGTCTTACATTTCTCTTTCCTTCAAGCTCCAACAGTGAGATAAGGACGTAAGCTGTGAGTGAGATTTCATCACTTACGCCACCCTGTAGATGGAAGAGACAAATCAAACAGCTGTAGAAGCCCATTTGCAGGTCTTAGATTTCATGTATGGGACCTCCTTCTCCCGTAGCTTTCTTTTCAAATATGGTTAACTATCACTTGTCTGTGGGCCACTTAAAGGTCCATAAAACATTGCAGAGTGCCTGTCCTTACTCCAGGGACTGTTACATAAGAGGTGGCAAGGACATCTTTCAGTGAGAAACAGGTTGTTTCGAAGCTTTCATCAAATAAAAAATCTTTATGTGTCCACAGACTAGGAGCCTATTTGCACTTAGAAGAAGAAGAAGAGTTGGCTTTTCTACCCCGTTTTCCTCACCCATTTCAGGGGACTCAAAGCAGCTGACAAAGCTTTTCTATTCTTCTCCTCACAACAGAATACCCTGTGTGGTAGGTAGGGCTGTGAGAGCTCAGAAGAGAGCTGTGACTAGCCCATGGTCACCCAGCTGGCTTCTTGGGGGAGGGTGGAATTGAACCTGGTATTCCCAGATAAGAGTCTGGCTCCCTAACCACTAGATGGAACTGGCTCTCTACCAGAGCAGTCCCAATTGCATACCAGAGGCCTAAGTGCGAATAGGCCTTGATTTACTCAAATGGGTTTTGGAACTGAATAGGACAAATCTTCTGTCCTAAAATATAATTCACTCACAGTGCATCACCAAAATGTATAAGCACAATCTCTGTTTTATCCTTTCTTAATGTTTCTTATTTGAACTGGGTATTTATTTTAAATAAATTCTTACATCAACTCAAGGAAGTCAGGCATGATTACTGCTAGTGGAATGTAATTCCATCCCTTAATTTCACCTACCTAAATTAGATCTGGAGTGCTGCAAATAACCAGTTAGGGAGGGAAAAAACTGCTGGCCAATCTAAGTTCTTGCACTGCCGCCACTGTCACATTATGCTTCTGCCATGATTCACACAGTTCATACCTTCAGGGCGTTGTTGAAGAGTTTCCCCACCATTTGAAAGCCGCCACTGGGGAGCTGATGCTGCCCCAACCAGCGCACAGCATCTTGAATGTGTTTTTCATCAACATAGATAGAAGACTTAGCCCGGCCAAAAGCCTTAACGACAAATGCTGTCAGCCTGCAGAGAAATACAAAAGAATATTTTTTAAAAAATAGAAGCAGCCACTTCATCCTCAGGGTCTTGTTACACAAAGGTGTTTAGATCTGTTTTTGTTTCGTTTTGTTTTTAAAGCAAATTTCCCTTCCCCTGTACATTTTCCCCCTATCCACATTACCAGGAATGTTGATGTTCACTTTGCGGCAAACAGCCTCTATTGTTTAAGCTGCGTCTGGAATAAAGCATGGAATATCCAAATATAGTGGAATAAATAAGTGATGTCTGGATGCAGCCATAGTTGGGTTTTCCTGAGCAGGAAGCTGCAAGTATGATGGAATCATAGAGTTGGGCTGATCAATTTGCTCAGCTGTCAAGGAGATTTTTGCTTTTCCACTCATCAGCATGCATGGCCTTACCCACTAGCATACATCCCCCCCCTCTAAATCCAAATCCCTGGATCTTTTTATTTTGGGAGTTACAAGAATACTGAGTTCAAAGGCTTTAATTATCACATCCAGCACAACAATCCTGGTTGGGGTCTATAGGATGGCCACAGGAAAAGGTTAGCCCAGCTCTCAGACTTCCAAATTTGTAAGCTGCTTCCAAATGAGAGCTGGATATAGTGAAGGAAAGCAATAATGTGGGGTATCCCCCCCCCAATTATTATTGCTTTGTTCCTAGACCTTTGAGTGTTTTGGTGATGTGCAACCTGGGCAATTTGGCTGAACAAGACTGGAAGCATGTTTCGTCTTCCAAGCATGTGCACTGATGGAGCTACTTTTGAGGCTCCATCAAGAAAGGTAAGTCTAGAAAGGTAAAACCCAGTGCTGGGTTTTCCAACAACAGTTAAAAGCATTTGTTAGGGGTGAAAAAGTGAGGCTATGGTGAGGTTGCCTCTGATACATGAGGTGACCCTACCATAGCAGCACCCCAATGGATGAGGTGAAAGCTGCCAGGACACGCTGCCCTCATGTTCCAGTGGAAATCCTTGTTGAATGGTGCAAACTCTTTTTATTTGTATATTGCTGGGGGGGGGGGAAGTGCTGGACTTCAATGGAATGAATCATGGGGTAGGAGGTGGCTGTACATATGTGCATAGGGAAGATTCGAGACCTCCATGAAGTGGCGGTGGCGCTGCCATTTTAATTTCAAATACATGGATTTTTATATATCAGCAGGTATAGTCTTTTCTTTAGAAAAATCCAGTTACCCCGATAAATGGATCTCTGCAAAATATGTGTGATTTGCTTTAGAAAAATCCAGATGTTCACATAAATTGACATTGGAAACTATCGGAAAAGGTCAAATGGAGTGCATGTAATGAAAAATTAGATTGAGGTATAATAAGAATACTCTTGGAACCACCAATGGAGGGATCAGAAATCAACCCTAGTCACTTTGTAATTCTTTTGTGTTCTCACTTTTTTACTTTTTGGATGTTGCGGGTACTTTTTTGTTGGTTTTCTGTTGTTGCTACTGTGTAATAGTTTCTATATTTCCTTTCTACTTGATCAAGAAAATTACCGTAAATAAATCCCTTAAGAAGCAAAAGTAATGGAATCTGTGCTGATGGGAGGTCAAACCCATTCTGTGTGCCCAATGTGATGAAGATGACGTGGCAAAGTTTAGCTTGGAGGGTCATAATTAACTGGCAAGTTATGGGCCACACAAAGCCTTCCTCCCCTTTGTACTTCATGCTCCCATTCATGTGAGTACTCAGATTTCTTGGAATGTTTAAAAGAAGAAGAAGAAGAAGAAGGTAGGTGATGCCCCCACTTTAGAAGACACAAATACCATGTGACTTGCAAACCACATGACGTGCCCAAAGAGGTCTGGAGACAAAAAGCGCTTTCAGCTTGCCCCAGTGAATGCTTTTAGGAACAAAAAGTGTAATATTTAAAATACAGGAGAGACATGGTTTTCACATGGGAACCTGTGGTCACCACCATGCAAATCCACCTCCTTAGCTCTTTTTTTTGGCATCCTGAGGAAATCCATGTGGACACTGAGCTTTGCTTGAGCGACAACAATCAACGTACCAGGAATTCCCTTCAGCATCACGCTTCCCAAAGGCACTGTAGGAGCCATCATCATGCTTGTAGAGTAGCTGACGCTGGTACCCTGCACAGCAAAACAGGATTAACACTCTCAAACTGTGTGATTTTATTGTACTGAAACTGCATTTTAAAAAATACAGTAAGTTTAAAGCCTTACATGTCTTGAGATCACATTTTTTAAAAATACAGTAAGGCTGTGTTTCCACTCATGTGTTAAAATGATTTGAAAATGATTTGAAAATCATTTCTTTCCATTACAGAATGTTTTCCCACACTTTTCAAGGAGTAAATAACTGAAAAACACATTTTAAAAACACCTGAAAAATCAGGTGTCCCGTCCCCCCGGTTTTGCTGCTAAAATGCTTTATCTTTTTTCCTTTGGGAATGGTACAGCAGTATTGGGTTTTGGGTTGTACACCCCCACCCCCCATAACCTTGTGCCCAATATCTGTCCCTGTTGTGGATGTGTCATGAAATGAGTGGGGCCTCTGTGACTGAAGAAAAAGTGAGCCACCACTGCCAAGTGAAAAGTGGCCACTTGTTGCTCTGACACGATAGTCCTGCAAGCCCGGGATGGTCGGGGGTGGGTGGATGGGATGGGGAAATGGATCCTTCTTTCTCCCTCCTTGCCAGTAGTAAGAATCTTCCAATTGCCCTCTACTAGTTTCCTAGAGATCCGAGGTAGCAAAAACAGAAAAGGAAACTTTCAGGGTGAAGTGATGCCATTACATTGTTGCAAACTTTACAGAAACAGAAAAAGCTGTCAGCCCTCTATTAGAATTTGTGATTTTAGTTTTCCTGTTTAAATGCAAAAAACTGGCAGGGAGGGAGATTCCATCTGAAAAGGAAAGAGGCGAGGCAGGGTGGGAGGTGCTGCTGGCACTGGCAGCCACCTTGACTCCTTGTCCGCTGGTGGAGGAAGATAGCGCTGCTTCCATCTCGGCGACAGCAGAAGTAGCAGCAGTACCGCTTCCGTCGCCTGACTCACTCTGCCCCTGACCTGGAAGCACCTCAGCAGAGGCAGTGACGCAGGCCAAAAGGCAAGGCAGGTGAGTGTCCCTCCTCCCCGTGCCCCGCCGCTGAGTGAGTGCACACAGCTGGGTGAGCCGGCACTCTGGGCTATCTTGCTCACCACCCGGCGTCCTTCCTCCCTATGCCCCGCCAGTGCCTGAGCCCGCGTGGCTGGGTGAGCGGGCAGGCAGGGCTCTCTCACTCATCGCAGCCTTCTGGGACTTCTTCCCCGGGTCACAGCTGGTCTTTGGGGTCCTCGAGGGAGCTCCACTGGGGAATTCTGCAGCCCTCCAGGGTTTCCTGCCTCCCACAGCCTCAAGACTTCAAGGAGGCTCTGTGGATTTCCCTTTCCTTGCCCTTTCTCTTTTCTCTTTTCCCTTCCCTTCCCTTCCCATTCTTTCTTTCTTTCCTTCCTTTTCCCCTTTCCCTTTCCTGTCTTTTCCTTTCCTGCTCCTTTTAAAATCCTCCCCAGTACAATACCAAATGAAAGTAAGCAGCAGCAAAAGCAGGAGGGTAGGGTAGGGGGGAGCTAGGATTCTCCACCCTCTGCCACATCATTGCAGGATCCAATCAGGAGAGAGGGGTGGGTGCCCCAACTGGCAAAGTGGGGGGAAAGAAAAGATTTGCTTTCCCTGATGCAATTCTGAAGCATTTTCTGTAGGGACAGCAGAATCAGGGTTGACAGTGATTTAAAGTCAATGATGTGGGATCAGCATTTGCATTGGGTTTTCTTGTTTTGTTTTAAAAAGTGTTTTAACAAGCTCAGGTGGTAACACAGCCCAGGTTTAAAGCCTTACCATGACATTCCTGATGAAACAGGCCTCAATGTAAATGAAAAACTATCACAAAATAGTTCTCCTCACCACTCCTCATGAATTCTTTTGCCTTTTCCTTGATCTCAGGGGTTGCCTGATTAGTCTTCTCCAGGTAGTCGAGGACATAGATGTTGGGAACAAATTTTACCATGTTTTGCTCACCACAGCCATAGGGCATCTCAAGTAAGTCGCCCACGTTTTGTAGTGCAGCACCCATAATATCTCCTGAATGTTGACAACAGGGAGAGAGAAAAATTGTAGACAACTAAGAAAATTTAGGAAACAATCTCTTTTATCTCAGCAATTTAGAACAAAGAAAGGTCAAGCATTCAGTGGAGTCTAACAGAGGACAAAAAACACCATTGAGGCTTAAAAAGAAAATCTGGAACTCTTGTTTTTTTACACTTCTCACAGTGGAGTGTGACCATGAGAGGGCAGTATCATGACAGCATTTTTTTGTCCTCAGTTTATTCACTTTTTTAAAAAATATGAACATGAGCAAGACACTGAGGGTGCATCCCCATGATCAGAATAGTCCAAGGTGAACCTGAGTTCACATGGGGGGGTCCCCATGAAAAGCCCCTAATCTGGGCTATATGTGGGACAAATGGCAAAAATCCATGGCAATCCCCCCCTTTCCAACTGTTCTTGCCCCGAATTAGGAGGCAAGCACTCATTATCCTGGGGGCATGGGGATGCTACTGGGTTATTGGCCGCATAGATTGGCAATTGCATTAGCAGGCAGGGTTTTGCTGTCCCTGCCATGTGCGCTGTGATCGCAACTCCCCCCCTTGCCTGATCACCCAATCGGCAAGGCACTGATGGGTAAGGGCTTGATTTAGCACATGAGCACCTGACAGCTTCCCTGCACTCAGCTGAGCAAGATCAGCTGTCACATGAAGGCAAGCCCGCTGTCAAGCGAAGCAGTGCACCTCCGGTAAAATAATTGAAACACAGCTGCGGCTTCAGTCAATGAGACGCTTTCCCTTCTGCACCTCCAAAAACCACAAACTGCATAACAGGGGGCCATAATAGGAAGGGAACCCAGCTTATTGCCTGAAGCCACGGCTGGGTTTCAATTATTTCACTGGAGACAGCAACAGAAAGGATACCATTGTAGGAGTCTATTACAGGCCCCC